>ML685798.1:6524793-6647021 GCA_007922175.1 Pelusios castaneus
AAGGAAAGGAAGAGGAAGAGAAAGAAGAGAAAGGAAGCAGCCCCGGAGGTCTGGAGGGGGCAGTGGGGGCTGCCGGCCTGCGCGGGGGTCCCTCCTTGTCCCCACCCCTCTAACCCGGGCCGTCTCCTTGTCCCCACCCCCACCCCACAACCCGGCCCGTCTCCTTGTCCCCACCCCCACCCCACAACCCGGCCCATCTCCTTGTCCCCCCACCCCTCTCCAGGCCTCCCTCCAGCCCCCTTACCTGGCCGGAGGCTGGGAACCACAGGGACGGCCGGCAGATCTGCTGCCGGCCAGTCCGCTCCCGCCCTGAGCACGCTGTAACTGCGCATGCTCAGGGCGGGAGATTTAAATCTCCCCAGCCCGGCCCAGCCTGCACAGCTGGGAGGGAGCACCGGCGGGGAAAAAAAGGTGCCGGAACGCCGTTCCGGTGCGTTCCGGCAGAAAAAAAGCACTGGGTTTTCTAAATTTCTTGCTTTTGTTGTTCTCCTCTGGAAACTTTCCAATTTGTGCACATCTTTCTTAAAGAGCAGTACCCAGAACTGTACACAGTACTGTAACTGAGGCCTTACCAAGGCCCACTACAGCGAAACAGTTACATCCCATGTTTTACATTTGACATTCCTGTTAACATATCCCAGATTATTTGCTGTTTTTGCAACAGTCTCACATCAGTTGTGATCCACTCTTCCGCTCCTCCGCCCCAAGTATTGGAGGGAAAGGCATTCCTGTAAAGTATGTGGCATGGATAGAATATGTAAAGAGAAATTGTTTTAGTTTAACTGATAGTCAACTATCTGAAATCAGTTTAAGAAAAGGAACTTTTTCAGTGCCGCAAATGAGAATGTTTCCCACTCCAATGAGCATAACAACTTTTATCCTGCTAATTCTAGGCCACAGAGAGGGAGCTTCAAGAGGTCAGAAAAGACTGACCTGACAACCTTTTATCCATATTTAGTGCTCAGATATTGTTTAATATTTAGATTCAAAACAGATATCTATCCAAACCCTATGCAGCCTCTCAGCACAACACCACAATAAAATCCAACAAATAATAAGCAACTATTTCAATCATATCTCAGCCGGCCAGACACATATGGGCCCAATACCGTAGTCCCCATGCAAGCAAGACTGACTCGGTGAAAAGAGAGGTGTATGATCAAGATTTTTATTTTTCGGTTGTTAGCAATTCCAGATATTTGTCTGCCAAACTAGCAATCTATTTCTGAGAAACAGCTAATTTATGAAGTTTAAAGTCTAAATTTTACTTGTGAGTTTGATTTTCTTTTCCCTAACCCTTACACTAGAGAGATGTTTACTGCCTCCCAGTCAGATATTCTGTCTCTTGTGTAACATAGAAAAAAAATTATTTACTGAAAAAGAAATACTAACTCTCCCAAAACAAGACCAACACAACTGGTTCAGATTAAAATTACGAGACCCACCACTGCCCATTTCTATTCCCTACCAGAATTCAGCGATCTCTGAAGTATTTTTAGAGACATTCAGCCATTCTCAAGAATGGTGTCAAGAACAGATACCTGAGGTTCCAGTTAAATGGCTGGGGATGATATAATAAAGGGGTCGAAGTATGTGACATTAAGATCTGCCTCATTAATTTTTCTAGAACAGTGGTTCTCAAATTACTGCTTGAACACATATGAAGGGCATCTGTGCAATCTGCAATATAGTCAGCAAACACATATTGAACAACTCATCACGTCCTTGTGATTTTCATATTGTACAGCCTGATCTTGATGATTTGTTAATCAACATACCTACTATAATGGTCATTAAAAGTTAGTTGGAGTTACTAGAAAAGACTCAAGCCATAACAATGAACTACACCTTTGTTATTGGAACTGTAAATCATGTTATTTTTTTTCAGGAAGTTATAGTTTTCTTTTAAGGCTATACTGGAACTCAAATCACACTGAGTATATAAATTACATGTCTGTTTCTTATAACAGCTAAAGAGAAATAATAATAAATAATAAAGAGGTGGGGGAGCTCTCACTTGGAAAATGACTAAGGAAAGAGGCCAGGTAGAGACTCTGTTTGAAAATGGAGTTCACTACAGCTTGGCTGGTACCTGGGGTGTCACTGCCCCCAAAAGAGGTTCGGGGCCCAATCTGTCCCCGGCCAGGGGCCGGGTCGGGCTCCTGCAGCCACCGGCTTGTGGCTCAGCCCCGGCCCTAGTGCCCGGCAGGGGCTGCATCAGGCCAGCAGCAGCCAGGCCCCGAGCCCTGGCGGGTCCACATTGGGCTGGCAGTGGCCGGGCCCCGGATCCTGGTGGGGGCTGCATCGGGCTAGCAGTGGCTGGGCCCTGGATCCAGGCAGGTCAGCGGCAGCCGGCCCCCTGATCCCCACCAGACTCAAGGCGCTGGGATTCGGGGCACGTGCCCTGTGTGCCCAGCACCAGCAACGCCACTGGCTGGTACTCTGGGCTGACCAGAATGAACTGTGCTTTAACTTTCATTTCTCTGAGTTAATCTAAGAACTTCCTATGCTCTATTTCAGTTGACTAATAAACCTTACTGTTTGGAAAATGCTACTTAATTCTCACTGTACATGCTTGGTGACGTGCATTAATACTTGAAGAACGTAACAATCTGTTCAGCTGTCTCTCAGTGGGACTTGCTGAACAGAGCTGACGTGTGTATGTGTGAAGCAGGAACACAGTAATGCTGAAGCCCCAGATTTTCAGTCTGGGAGGCAGTGTGACTGCTCCTACCCAAAGAAAGAGCATGCCCCTTTGGGGGCATGGCATATCGAAGGGGTTCCTCCCCCAAAATAGTTCCAAATCAGAGTGTTTTGTTCTGGTCCTTTGGAACTGTGACAACTGCATGACCATGACTCATTCCCTGAACACCATCCATCTTTTAAAAACTCCCTAACTTGTGTGCAAACTAGTTTTCAGAGGTTTATAGCCTGCTCAGATTGAGCAGATTTTCAGGGGGATGGCAAAAAGGCATTTCCTTCATACTGGAGGCAACCCAGCCACCTCATTTCAAGTCACTGCTCCAAACCACAGCAGCACTAGTCTTCAGTGAAGATGGTTAGAATCTTTTTAAATGAGCAAAATAATGTATTTTTCTTATCCTCAATCTAGGAAGGGAGAGATCCATTTTAGCTGAAACTTTCTCCCAAAATTTCAGTGTGAGGAGACACCAGCCAAAGATAATTTTGGCCTGAATGGTCAGTGTTTTATTATGGTTGGGAAACATTAAGTACCACTGCCACCTATGATGGGTAGAATCACAAACAGTTTATTTGAAAATAAGACTTTGAAATACTATATTTATTAGAAAGTTCAGTAAAGAGCAGAAGTCTTATAACAAGTATGATGCCAGCTATGAATTTGTAGTCTTTATTGTAGAGCTAGAAACTTGCATAATGCTTACATGAGAAATCTTCTCCTTCCCAGCAGCCAAGAAGGAAGGAGCGAACGGGTGAGAATAGCCCCTTCTGGCCTGTATCATATTCAGGATGAAAAACACCCATGTGAGAGCACATAGCTATTTAATGAAGGGCTGCTATCTTCATTGCTCTTCAGTAGAGCTGCCAGGTTCACTATTTTGGGGGTGGGAACCTGAAACTCAGAGCCCAGATACCTGCTGAGGTTATGGGACTGCTCCGCCATCTTAAGGCTTCCAAGGTTCACTGCTTGGAGACAGCAGCTTGAAAGCCCCAGGTGCCTCAGCCCTAGCTGTGATCCCAGTTCCCAGATCTGGGAGGCTAGAATTCCTGGGACTGGCTCCTAGATTCTGTAGCTCTGTCACAGCCCCACAATGTTGACTGCTTTGGGCGGGTGACCCCTGGGGTTTCAGAGACCTTATCTGGGAATTGAGCATCCTGGGGAGTCAACTGGCCTGGAATTTCTTGGCACCAGGGACAATTCCCATGTTTGCGTTGCCCCAGAGCTGCAGACCCTTGGAGCCTAAGCACTCAGGAGTGAAACTGAAACTGAAATGTCAGTTTCACAATTTAAGGATTGCCATGTTTGGGTATTTTCAATATGAAATACTTCGAAGAGAGGGGCTTTGGTTTGCAAGAGATTTTAGTAAAATGTAGTTTTATTCCAAAGCCAAATTAGAAAATACTGAAACTTCCCATGAAATGAGAATCCCAAGTGTCAGTCAGTTCTAATCATGATTTAACTATACCAGTATTCAGTAGATTAATCTTCTTAAAGACTAGGTGTGAAATGTTCTCTTCATTAAAGTCAATGTGAATTTTGCATGGGGCCAGGAAGTGCAACCAACTGTATTTGCATCAAAATCCCTAAACAAGGAGAAAATGCTTTACCCCAATTGTAGAAGAGAATCTGGGAACTAGAACACATGACAAAAAAACCTATCAAAACCTTAGATTCTACTTAGAGCTAAAAGCTAAACGTATGATACCGAAACTGCAAAGACAGGGTACCACTACAGGCCTTGCCTCAGCACAGGAGGCTGCACTTGATGACATCTTGAGGTCCCTTCCAGCCCTACATTTCTATAGTTACCGGTGCTAATTAAATTGGGTAGCAGATACTTTTGGCAGACACATTAACACAATCTGAAAATAATCTTGATGAAGTTGTGTCATGAGACATATGCCTGTTATTGTTCCAAAATTAGGAAGAAATTTTATATCGAATAATGCAGTGCCAACTTTATGTAAGCAATTTTACAAACAGAGAAACAGAAATATTAGACTAACAATAAAGATCATTTTGCCCATTTAGGAAAAAAGTTGTGAGAACATTATTTTCTTAAGAAGAAAAAGACTAATTGTTTCACTGGCACAGAGAAAATAAATAGTCACTACCATGCCGAGATACCCAGCAAAAGCTAAGAATGGTCAAGAAATACTGGAATACTATAGGTGGGAATTAGGCAATCACATCCCCTCAGTAAAGCTCTTAGCCGTGGTAGGTGCTGTCCCTTCAAGCTATATGAAGGAACAATTTAATGCCTTACTTAGGCTATGTACACACGACAAACTTGTCCCGCAATAACCTTTTGCGGGACAAGGAAAGCGCTATAAATATAGCACTTTTGTGTGTGCATACGTGCTCCTTGTATTGCACATAGCTGCCACCCGAACCCCTGCAGCTGGACTAGGGGGCTGCCCCGAACCAGAGAGGGCAGCCGGTTCGGGCCAGCTCCCTAGCTCAGCCCAAGGGCTTCCGGTGGCAGCGGGGGCTGCACGCTAAAGTGCCGCAGCCCCTGCTGCCACCCGAACCCCTGCAGCTGGACTGGGGGCTGGCCCAAACTGGCAAGGGCAGCCGGTTCAGGTCAGCTCCCTAGCTCAGCCCCGGGGCTTCTGGTGGCAGCTCCAATAATTGTCAATGGCCTGGATTGGCACTCTGGGACATTTCCGGGACATTGGCACTCTGGGACATTTCTGGAGGCTGTCTAATGCAGAAAATTGGTCCACACGAGCACTACAGTAAGCCTAACCACTCTCGACTTGAGTGGTTTAACTGTTGCGGGACAAGAGGGTGTTGCCGCGCAACAGGGAAAATGCTCATGTGGATGCTCCAAGCTTTATTGTGCGATAAGGAGCCTTATTGCGCAATAAAGTGATCGTGTGTACATGGCCTTAGTGTTAGTTGACAGTGGAAAACAACTGCCCAAGGACTAGACAGTTCATGCAAGCGAGAGTAGTTGCTAGACAATGCAGTCCCAGTGGTTCCCCAGGGATCTGGTAACTACAGGGGTGGGGAATTGATTAGATGGTAACTGTGAGAATGTGTGGTAGTGAAGGAGCACAAACACCACAGAAACAAACCAAAGGCAGCTGGGAAGCCCCAGAGACCACCAAAGAACCACTTGTAGCATCACTCTGAGAAAAAGCCAGGAGAACTTTTGGGCAAAGTGTTACCTGGAAAGAGGCTTGGAATTGTAAACAAAGAAACTCTCTTCTGATGTTTGATTCCCACTGTGGTCATAGAAACAGGACTTTGTGTGAATTCTTTGAAAAGAAATAGGATTGCAGAGAAATACTTGATAATCACCATCAATTACTCCTCCAAATGGAAAACTACTCTCAAGACCCCCAAAATCACTACTTCGTGCTGGCCTGCAATGTGTGCTCAAATAAGATAACAAGATTGAGGAGCGTATAATTACTTTCAGAAAGCAAAAATATAGGCTTGTTCAAGGTCATGAAGTCCCAGAACAATCACAGCAAAGAGTAGAAGAAAAGTTTTTAGCTGAATTTGTCACAAAACAATTGATTTCTACTCTATATTAATGGAGATTTCAAACTTAATAAGCAGGAGAATGGCAATTGTTCATATCAAATTACAATATGCAAGGTGCAGAATACTAGAGATTCCAATTACTAACAACAAATCCAGTTCTCAAATGCAGAATTTCAGCAGTTCCCCAAGAGCTGTCACTCTGAGCATAGTGCCTCTTTGCCAAGATATCCTCAGACTAATGATGGGATGAAACAATGAAAATCCATTAAAGACGTTTATGTTGTAAAATCCTGTATCCTCCATTGTGATCTGCACTCTGAATTCTACTCATGTCACTCATGGCTGTTAAAATCTGACACGGAGATATTGTGCCTTGGCTTGGTAGAAATCCTCTCTATTGCAAGAACAAGGTGCTTCCATAAGTGAGTGCTTACTAGACTCTGACTTTAAAACAAACAAACAAACAAAAACCCCAGAACACTTGACAATCTCACCAACTTTTGTTCTGCCTAATCTTTTTCAGTGCAAAGTTCTTGAGAAAATTATGCTGAGTTTTCTCCAATAGCTAGAAATCTGAGGACTCAGATTGCTGTCATTCTGGTCTTAGCCCAAGGAATTGCACCTACTTTGTGTTAGTTTCATTAGCTGTTGTTCTCTGACAAGTGACAGCAAGATGTCCTGGGACTATTCTGACCATTCTTTCCAATTCCCCAGCAGCCTTTCACATCAAAGCCACGAAACATCTGTGACATGTCCCATGGCCCAGGGTTGTGAGGCACCTCACCCCCCACTCTCCCTGCTTTTAGCATGAGGAAGTCTAGTCTGTGCCTGCTGTGGATCAACTTCCTGAAACCTCTGGCCTCTGCCAACACAACGACTATCTTCCAGGCTTTGCTCTTTCTGTACAGATTAGCAATAGACACTTATCAACCCCAGAGTTCTCAGAGCTTTCCTTTGGTGTCCTCAGACCCTGTTTCACTAAACGTCCACAGAACTTAGATCCACTAGTCCCAAAGAAATAGTATGCACCAGCTTGTAAGCTTCAACTCAAGATCCTCATTTTACTGAACACACACAGCATTTAAATATAGAGTGAAAACAAGAATAAGTTTATTCTCAGATAACAGAGATTCAAGTGATAGTAAGAATATTGGAAACAAATAGTTACACATAAAACAAAATCATAACATGCTTTCTAGAGATTAAACTTAACTAACAAAACATAATTTAGAAGAGGGTTTACTCCAATATCTTTCCCAGCATTTTCAATTCTTTTGGTTGAGATCCTCTCTCATAAGATCAAGTCCACTGACAGCTTGTCCTCACAGGTTAAAGAACCAATGGGGGGTTCATGTGCATCTCCTAGAAATAGTCCCCCCCAAGACCATTGTTTTAGTTCGGAACCAGGACCATCCCTCCCTTCTCTCCATGGCTTCCCCTATCCAGAGCTTCTTTGATGTTGATGCTGACCCCAGTAGCAGTTGAGTCACTGTGTAAATAGGCCTCCATTGTAAAGCTTACAATACTTCTTTATTAGATAGCTAGCGAGAAATGTTATTACCTCCTGTCTCATGAAAACATATCATATGTTTTAAGAACATAATTTGTGTGTAGGTATGCAACTCAGTCACCCACACACACATCTCACAATGATTAAGAGGACCAGTGTGACTCAAGCTTTCTTTAGAGACCTTACATAACATTCCCCATAACATTCATGCATCTCTATGCCCTCTGCAAGGCCCCTGGGTCACAACAAAATGTAGCTGTTCATATCTCTGCAAACCAGGAGAGAGAATACATAAATCTTACAGCCACATTGGGGCAGGGGGGAGGAGGCAGGGAAATGATCTAAAAAGAACAGTAAAGATAGATCTATGTTTACTGATTTCACAGGCATGTCATGAGGCTCCAGGTTTAAATAAACATCAATAATTACATGTTTGTTTCTCCCATTGGTGTATATCCCTAACCTGTTTGTCCTTCAATACAAAGGGTAAGGATCATTTACTGAAAAAAAAATCTGTTTCTGGAAAAGATTACTACTCTAAAGACTCATCTACACTTGAGACCTACCCATCTGCATAGGTAATCCACCTCCCTGGGGCATTGTAGCTAATACTGTCTACATCAGCGGTTGGTTTTGCTTAGCTAGATCGCTGAGGGGCATGGATATTTCACACCTTACATGACATAGCTATGCCAATGTAAGTTCTCAGTGTAGACCAGCCCTAAGTAATACAGCAACAGAACTTCACTGAATAGTAAAGATTGACTGGGCTGGGTTGGACAATCTAATATATCCTTTCTAGACTTGTTTGTCCCAAATACCTTTGGAAATATCTGTTCCAGGTTCAATCTAACCAAGACAAATTCTAACATTTTTAATGAGATGAAGCACACAAGTTGACCAAGTTTTCTAGAGCTGCATGTTCAGCCTCCTCAAATCATTAATAAAGACACTAGCTTCACAGCATGCTAGTGGCATATAAAACTTTCAAAAACACTTGACTGACTCAGAAGCTTAAGTGCCACTGAAAGGCACTTTAAAAAGTTTTACTCAGTACCCATAATTCTGCCTTTTACACCCCTTTGTTTCAATAATTTGCAGGGAAAATACAAACTGCTGAATCCTGTTCAGCATTCAAGATGCACTAAAAATTTCTTTACCTAGCTCTGAAAGCAAACTGCACTGCAGTATGTACCACACGTCAGCTGACTTTCCTAGCTATGTGGAGAATCAATTCAACTGTGCACCGGAAATCTTGAGCAAACGCCCACACAAATATCAGCAGTAAGCGTATTGGCACCAGTTATACTACATACAACTACTGTAGCTCAAGGGATTTCTTTTTTATTGTTATTTTGGTAACAGGAGGTTCTGTATGGTAGAGATCTGAAATTAACAAATGATGATAGGGTAGGATGAATACCAGGAAACAGATGGAAACATAAGTAGCTAAATGCTGTAGCTTCCACACACTTGTAAATGACCTGGGGAAGGCATCAGGATGCACACTGCATGTGACTTATGCAGATGGCAGCTAAAAGGCAGCACACTGGATACTACATATATATTATAGACAAACAAGCAGAAAACAAAATAGTACAGTTGTAGGAATAAAAATTCCTTACTGAAAGATTGCAATTCCTCTTGATTTTTTTTGCTAAGGAATGCATTTGTTTACCTGCAGCAAAATTTAAGTGAAACTATTACTTTACAAAAGATCATCCCTTTAATGTACCGGTGTTAAAAAGCAACTGCCAGCTAAATTTGGAAAACTCTTTAAGTATATTTAAATTAACTCAAGCTATGAGCATCTGCCTGACCTATCACATTTATCAATGTCTCAGTCATTCATCTTGAGTATACAGTTAGATCTGCAAAGCAGGCCATAATATTCTTGCCAGGCCTGAAAAAAACATCCTTCCATCATGAAAAAAAGTAATTTCTTTTTATATTACTGATTATTGTCCCATGCTCTCAGAACAAAATAAACTTTAAAACCAGTTTAATTAAACAGTAGCAAATCTCCTCATGTAGCATGATTGAAAATTAGGGCCTCAGGATATGCGAAGGCTCTTGTTAGCCGGAGCAAAGCAAGGAAACAGTGCAAATTTCAAAGGAGGAGCCATGTCAGTCTAGTTCAGCAAAACAAACAAGGAGTCTTGTGGCACTTTTAAAGACTAATAAATGTATTTATCGCATTTATATCCATCTTCAAGCGTCTGACAAAGTGAGATTTTTCTCCCGTGAAAGCTCATGCAATAAATAAATTTGTTAGTCTTTAAAAGTGCCACAAGACTCCTTGTTCGTCTTAGTGTAAATGTGAATCTAGCCCTGGGTTTCTTGACCCATGCAAGATCTTAAGAACTTCATCAGTTTAAATCTCAAAAATTTACTTTGTACAGAAGTCATTGTAAGAGCACAGTCAAGAAAGTGCAGTACAACATGTGGGGGGCGGGAAATGAGAGTCAGCCACAGTCTACAGCAGGCCAAAAAATGGGACAATGTTCTTGTGACAGGCTGCTCCCCAAATCCAGTCTGGCGTGCTGCTATGACCACTTGAACCCCGCTCCTGAACCCCAATTCACCCCGCTCTGCTGAGTGACCGCTCACTCCTGAGTCAGTCCACACCAGCCACCAGCGTGTAATTGGTCTCAGGCAGTGGGTGTAAATCCACTAGCCACACAGGCGTTGGTCCCCAAGCAAGCACGCCCAGCCCCAGACACTACCCTGGGAGCCACTGCCCTACAGGGATTGGGACCCACTCCCAATCACCTTAGTCTCAAATCCGTCCACTTAACAAAGAAGTGGATTGTGCCCAGCCTCCCACATCCGCACCCTCTAAAGACCACACAGCTTTAGGTAAAACAACTACTAGTTTATTGATCAGAGTCTGATTTCAAGTGAGAACATGGCCAATCAAGGCAGAACCATACTATAAATGAGTCAGGAGTGACCACTATCAAATAAAAGGTATAAACCGCATGCTACTCTAACATCTCTACCTAAACTGACCTCAGAGTCCAAGATTATGCGCATGGCGTTCAGCTGTTCGATGTTTTACAGCCATTCTCTGCCTGTTCCCAGGCAGGGCCCTGATCTTGTTGAAGTTGGTTGCAAGATGGTGTCTTCTCAGGCTGAAAGCCTGCAGCTTCTCCCCCCTTCACAGTCTCTGTGTCTTTGTTTTAACCAACTGCTCACAACCCCTCCCCCCCCGCTGTCCTATTGTGAGATTCTCTTCACTTCTACCTGAGCAGGGGAGGGCATTAGCATTCCCTTTGATGTGTAAATCTTCAGCCATTGTGCTAGAGAGAGTCCTGAGAGTCTGAACCCTGTAACATGCTTCACATCTATACATACATGTTGCAGCAGGGAACATGGCACCCTGGTAATCACGTGGCATATGTTCTGAGCATTCACAGAGGAACCTGGTATAGCGTAATTGGCATCAAATAACACAATTATACTGCAAAACTGAACAGAAAAGTTATACAGGTCATGCCCTAGAGCTGCACGGATGTGCATCCCGTCACAGTTCTACAGAAAAAAATTGTTACAGATTAAAAATTCAGCTAGCTCTGATTACAACAGAGGAGGCTGCAGTAACTGCTGTGGCTGCATAACTCTGAATGGGAAGTGGGAAGATAGTCTATATGGCTATGTTTATACTGGCAAGTTAATTCGAATTTAGGAAGCTTAATTCAAACTATCTTAAGCCTTGGCCACACTAGGCTTTCATTAGTTCGAATTAAGGGCTTCCTTAATTCGAACTAATAAATTCGCTTATACTTTTCGAACTAATGGTTAATTAGAAATTAGTTAGTTTGAATTAACCCAATGTGGCCATGTTAGTTCAAACTAAGCGCTTAGTTCGAATTAACCGGCACATTGATCTTAATACAATTGACTAATTCGAACTAAGCAAGTGCCGTGCATGACACTTGCTTAGTTCAAACTAAAATTTGCGAGTTCGAATTAAGTTAATTCGAACTAACTAAAATTAGTTTGAATTAGTTAGTTCGAATTAACTAATTCGAACTAACTTTAGTAAGTGTAGACATAGCCTATTTGTTTCATCTCTCCTCCACTAAATGTTGCCATGTAACTCCCTGAAACATTTAAAAGTGGGAGTGTCATTTTCCCTATTCTGCAGAAAAGGGACCTTTTTTTTCTCTTGAACAGGATATCTTCAGTGGCAAAGAGCATCTGTCACCACTAAAGTCTTTCCAAGCTTCACAACTCTGTGTGCCCTGCTAGATGTAGCTGTATCTTCTCTTAACGAGTGATGAGTTGCATCATTCATTGTTTTTTAAAGTCACCTCTTGGGGAAAATAGGCTGGCGAAACACAAATTTAAGTGCCATCTCCCTTTATGACAGAATAATGAAAAGAAATAATGTTCCAGCAGTCAAATATGCTGTTGGTGTTCTGATGCTGGCAGAGCTTTTGTGCAATAATTGAATCTCATGCTATAATCTCAGACATCTACCTGTTTATGTTTATCTGCATCAGACTTTCCCCCCCTATTTATATATATAAAATGTTTTAAAGATATAAACACTGCAGTTGTAGCATAAAAAAGCAGAAAGTGGTTGTGCAAATACACGAGTTATCGAATTTCAAACTTCACAGAAAAAAATTGATTATGTGATTGCCCACATAAATCAGGGCATCCCCCATGATAACAGTTCCACCATCACAATCAACCTGCATGTTCAGAGTCTGGCAATTTTTTTTCTGAATATATACATGCCTTTATTCTCTGCAGACATTTCAGTGGGAATGTGAGGGCAATCAGTTATTCCCACTACATTGAAGGAAGGGGGAAGAGAAACCAGCAAGGCATGAAGGCTATGCACCACTTTCTGCTACAGCTGTGAGGGTAGAAGGAAATGCAGTCATTGTTTTATAGTACAACATCCAAAAATTGAGTAAAACAGCAAGCAGCACAGCCTAGAATGCTAGAGAATTTGTGACCTAGCCCAAGATTACAATTAACTAAATAATGTAAATAAAGTTCTTGGCTGAAAAAATTAATATTCAACTATTCATTGAAGAGAAAGAGGTAATTTTCCCACAGATTATTTCATCATCTATAGCACTGGTAAAATAAATATCTGTTGGCTAAATGGCCAACTGTTTCAACAGCTTGATTTGCCTTTCATTTGTCCCTTTACTTCTCTTCTTCTCTCAGCCCCTCATCAATGGCAAAGCTACCACCTCAGAGAGGCATTTTCATCCATGTGAGCCCTGGGCCTTCTAGTCTACCATTCTGTAGGTCTACAATACAAACAGTTCTCACTCTTCTTGTAAGCAACCTACAGCCTCCTCCAGCTGGCTATGGAAATCTACCTAATGATTTTGTTGCCCACAAGTTAGTACTGGTGACCATGCCAAGCTCTGCTTGCCAGCTATCACGCTTCTCAGTATTTCTTAGCTCTCAGCACAACAGGTCACAACAGCATTTTGTTTTCTGCTGTTGCATAGCCCTTATTTACATTATTTAAGTGTCTTCTTCCAATCTTCTGCCTTATTAATTGTCAACCCTGGCCAATGAATTAGACAGGACTCCTGTAGAACAAGTAGTACATGCAGTTGGCCTGCTTTTAGCAGGGAGTTGGACTAGACTTCCAATCCCAAGATTCTATGGTTGTTTAAAGTCTATAATAATGGCAGACATGTTTTATAAGTTTCCCATATAATCAACTATTTCGTTTATAAACTAATTCCTGCAACTAATTCAGCCTGACAGAAAAGTTATCCTCACAGGGCACCTTATTCACTCCTGGGGCACCTCCTTGTGACTACATGTGGAAATAAACTACACACAGATCTGATGCCCCCTTTTGCTATACATTGCATGCCCCACCATCTCTCTCACTTCCTTTGATTCAGGGTACTCTGTCTTACTGGCTTGATCCACCAGCCAAGCCACTATACTCTTTCCATTTTCAGGTATTAAAGTCCTACACCTGTGGTCTCAGGCAGCCTTCTCATGCACTACCCTGATGGCTCTACTTCCCCAGCCCCCAGTAGGGGAACCTAAGCTTGCTCCCTCCCCAGGATTCCAGTCCAGGGACCATATATCTGGCAACTTTGGTCAACTTTTCCTCAGACTCTCTTGCTCCTTCCCACTGATCCCCCCCCCCCCCCAGGTGTATCACTCCAAATGCCTTCCTCCCACAGAATAACTGCAGACTACTGAATGCTATAGCTTCAGCATACCTCCCTACTTCCATAAATGACTGCAGACAATTTATCTATAGCCCCTTTCTGTTGCCAGCTTCAGGTATCTATAAACGTGGCCCACCTCATTTCCCAGTTGGACTTCTTCAGCAAATTGGGCTTCAGCACACCCAGATGTGGCCTATACAATAATTGGTCAGATTACTCATGTGGGGATGGACACCCTATTACGGGTATATATGTAGACAGTAGAAATATAGCTAACTAGATACGGAAGAATAAAGCATGGACGCAACATCCGCTACACAACCAGGAAGCAGTATCTGTTAAAAAAAAAAAAAAAGCATAGTGCCAGATAATTTTGCAAATAGTATATCTGATATTTCAAATAAATCCTTAGAGGACAGGAGTGATTAAAATGTCACAGAATTACACAATCAGACCAAGGGGCAACACTGCATGCTGAGACCTATAGTTTCTACAGGTCATAGATCTGTTTTAAAAAATGAAAAAGTGGCAGTGTACTTGGTTTTATACCAATGTAGTGCAGTCCCAGTGCTCCAGGTAAATTGGGAAAAGTCTGGGCTTCTTTAAATTAAGAACCTGCAGCTATGAATGCCATGCCCAACAGACTTCTCCTCAGGATTCCTAGCTGCTTTACACATTGTGATGTATTCCCCAGGTTCCTATTAGAAAAAAACTGAGTAACTGGCTCATACTGATCAAGAAGTCTTGAAAAGAAAAACAAAAAAGGGAAGAAATAGAAAATGGTGTTGCATTGCGAAATTCAGTTTTCATAGAAGGAAAGGGGAGGGGGAAAAAATCAAATAATTTGTACTGACTGAACTGATATGGAGAGTGGGATTTTTGGCACATAATCTCATGATGAATGAGAACACAAACAAAAATCAATGGCTTTAGTTCTAGAAAGAACAAGTTTTCCCTAGCAGTAAAGGCTTAATACTGGCCTGCAGCCTAATTTCATTAGGCAATGCATTCCAATTAATGGAAGCTCTGCAAACATGAGATAATTGGTGAGGCAAGAGACTGAGGAAAGGCCTAACAGCCTTCCAGTTTCTTTTTCTTGGTTGTGGCTTACTCTTATCTATTGCAATCTGATTTTTTAATTGCCCTTTACTTTCTGAAATCACATGCCTTTTCCATCACATAAGGTTCCTCTTTGTTCCCTCCCGCACCGACCTCACCAACATCCTAGCTGTGAAGTTTGGCTTGTTTGGTGAATTATATACTTTCCTTCTTACAACTCTCCCCGTGAATCACTTTGCTTCATTATTTCTGTGGTGCTTATACTGAATTTGATTCACTAAGTGATCCTCAGCAGCATCATTTCCTAGACCAAATGTATTGCTGCCATAATTGAGTGCAACTTTCCAACAGCCAGAATTTTGCCAATTTATATGCCCTGGAGAATTTGAGCCCTAATTTCCACAATTGTCCCATAAAAACAACTTTTGTATCTTTTTCCCAGTTTATTTCAGTAGAAATATAATGCAAATACAGAATATTGAAGACTTCCAAATGCCTTAAGAAGACTATTTCAGATAAAGTTTATTAAAATCAAACAATGTGGTTGTTTACTTATTCTGCCTACATGGATGTTGAAATCTGAGAAACCCTTCCTGCCATATTTAACATAAAAAGAACCAGTTTTGTTCTTTGCTCTCTTTAACATTATGCACTAGTATTTCTAAAATGGCTTTTCACCATCTCAATCAATATCAGCCTTGATGCAAACATACTGCCTGTCATGATGTCTTGCAAAGTAACACTTTCTGCACAAACACACGTCAGGGGATTTGTCACCCCTTCACCCACTTTGCTGCATATTAGATGGCGTGGTCAAGAAATGAGATAGGAATGCAGAGGCAGTTACCTTCTCTTTGACTTTTTGCCCTTCCCACTCCTCACCCCAAGCTTCCCCACCTGTCAGACAGGTCTGACCAAAAATGAGCTTGCAGGATGTGGGAAATCTATTTTCTCACCCACATACAGTCTTAACACATGTTTTTGCTTTTCTTTGTCTCCCCCTTATAAATATCCAAATCAGCAGTTACCTACATCTGGAGGCAATTGCACCAATTTCATAGACATGGATGCCCAATGCTCTACACTTTTTGGTCTATGTGCACTCTTGCCTGCTTAGGCTACTCCAAATCTCAGTCCCACAATCATAGGCTAACATTCTGTAGCAGCACAACTGTGAATCACAAAAAGACACAAGACTAAATGGAAGCTAGGCAGTAGTATAGCTGGTGGAAGGCTCACCACAAAAAGCTCTACAGCAGCTATGGGAACTAGAGGTTGGGAGACACTGGTTTAAACAGTTTCCAAATCAGTCCTATTGTATTCTTGGCCTGACCTACCTTAACCATCCCTAAACAACACAGACGTCTGCTAGCTGTAACAAGTTGAGCTTCACTATTCAAATGTTGTTTGTAGATACATATTTTTTTTTAATCTATTATGATATCATGACTATTTAAGGTCTTCAAGTACTGCTGCCAAATTTCTTGTCTGAGCTGCATTAGTATTTTGGAAACAATGACTTGGATACCATCAGGGACAGGTGGCCTGGCAGCAGTGGCATGGAGCTATCAAACTATGCAATGTATTTTTAAGCCAAACAAGAGGGAGAGGAGATAAATCATTTTGTGTATTTAGTTTAGTATATTGTTATCTGTGAACACTTGCAGACTACTTCACCAACAAACACATCACATATAAAGGCATTTTTATAGGTTACAGAACATTATGGAATTAGTATCTGTAAATGCATAGGGTGGCAGCAAAAAGGGATATAAACAGAGCTGGGTGGGAACCAGTTTTTTCCATCCCATGAAAATGTTCATGATTTCAAAATTTATTCCACTGTACATGAAGAGAAAACAAAGACCTTTCAAAATATGTTGCAGAAAAATGTGCTCCACCTCCCATCCTAGAATACCTAAATACTTAGTGGTTAGGGTACTGACCTTAGAGACTCAGGTTCAAGACCCTGCCAGAATCACAGAGCACTCTGGGCATTGCCCCTCCCATACGCAGGGGGGACCATGAGACAGAGCCAGATCTCCTGGCTTTATGCCATATGGTGATTCCACTTGTGAAGGCTGTCAGCGCTGTCTGCCGGATGGGCACCTTCTGCTGGTGTTTGGGGGGAATTACTTCAAGCGGGCACCCCGTCTCCATCTTCCCTTGTTCAGCTGGGCACCTGTCCATACACCCCCTTCTGGGGGAGGATTTTACTCTCCCATCACTGCCACTCCACTGTCCATGACTACCACAGTTCCATTGCCACTCCACTGGTGGACTGTCGGAGGTGGGGAGGAACCTGGGCCCACCCGCTTCTCCAGGCTCCATCCCAGGGACCTTATGTGCAGCCACCTCTGCACAGCCTCTTCCCCCAACTGCTCCCTAGATACCCTGGGCCACTTCCCCACAGCCCCAGTACTTTTTCTGCCCTTGTATCCAGGTCCTGGCTCCCACAGAGCCCCAGTGGTTAGCCACTGTGCTGTCCTGGGTGCTGACTCCTTCATTCAGCCAGATAGCCATCCTTTCTTCCCTGATCTCCCAGGATGGACTGCCTATTCCTGCTTTACCCTTCTATACAGGGCTTCCAGGCCTTGACTGGCTCTCCTGCTGCTCTTGCCCATTATTTGTTCCTCCCCGGACCCTCTTAACCCCTTCCTAGCTGGTGTAGGGCAGTTGCCCTGTCACACCCCCAAAAGAGAAATCTCTAGCCAGTTGTTTAATCCAGCTGGCATCTTTGCACCAAAGCAGCACAATGAGATTGGAGCAGGAATGAGGCTCTGTCCCTGTGGATTCAGACATATTCTGTTCTTTTCCTTTCCCTCCAGAGCCTGTTCATTCTTTACAGAGCCTCTCGGAAAGAGCCACCATTTTTTCTTGCAGGGTCTTGGAAATGGGAAATTCAAGCACCACTGCCATCATTCTCTCCCAGTTCAGGAACTTATTCTAAACTTAAGCCTATCCGGGTTACTCATTAACTGTCTCAGTACTGCAGACAGTCTCTGTTGACTGAAAGAGCAACAGTACAGGAAATTACATGCTCTCTCTTCTCATTCCTGTCATTGTTTGTCTTCCTTTTCTTCCAGTGTATTTTATTCTTCCCCCTCCTTTTTTAACCTCTAATGTGTATTAGGTGGCCTTTTTTAGAATGGACAGATCATTATTATTTGTGTTATATATAGCGCATAGGAGCCCCAGACATGGTACAGGACCCCAGTGTGCTAGGCTGTACAAAGACAGAACAAAAAATAGTCCTTGCTGAAAAATCCACATAAATCCCAAGATGCACCTCTCATTCCCTTCCCACTGTTTCAGTTATTTGCTTCTGTCATCATACTCCTACTGTGCATTTTCCCCTGAGCAACCATTTCCTTCCTATCTATGTGCCATACCACACTGCTCTTCTCACAACTGACAGCTGCCAGTTTTTGAACCACTGTCTGGTACTACTTCAGAGACCAGGAAACTAGCAAGTTGAGTTTGCTACTTGAACACGGCAACAAAAATGGAGCACAAGAGAACAATTCAAAAAGAGAAAGCAATCAGTACACTGTACCAACACATCAGCTCATTGCAAACTCTGAATAGCTTTAGTCTATTTAAATAGTGTGCATTACAGTTTAGGCCTTAGGCTCAAATGGAAAACATTTGATTGTAGTTTGCAGGATAATGCAACACGAACAGAAATATTTCAAAAGAATTTCATTATAGGGATGTTAGCTATCACTACATGAAAATTTAGATCCCTTTTGAGGCTCTGGCACTGTAGTTTGTTTTGTTTTTCTTCAGCTTCTTGTTAACTTTGATTTGATCAGCTTATTTTTCTTGCTGTTTTCTTTTGTTTAATTCCCACTGCTCTTCCAGATTGCAGTGATCCTTAACTTTTCCTTACAACCTTCATCTTGATGTTTACAATACAATTTTTCTATTTCTTTTCTAATGCAAGGCAAGCTTCACAAGAATGCTATATCCATGGTTGAAACTAGAAGTCAGATCAAGTAGATAGGTGAGTTATATAAGTTTGCTAAAAAATCCAGCATATGCAATGTTATGACCTTTTTGATAAAATTCGGTTCTATCTGGCTACTATAATAGCTTCCATTCAGTACATTTTTTATCACGGGTTTATAGATAAGGGCCAGAAGGGGCCATTATGAGTATCTAGTCTGACCACCTGTGTTACTCAGAGCTAGTCTTCACTGACGGCGGCAAAATCGCCACCATCAGATTGTAACCTGATTCTTATAATTTGGAGTTTGGATTTGGATGCCAACAGATCTAACCAGGGAATTTGGGTTCTTTCCTGAAACCGACCACAGATAAAAATCTAAAACGAGGACCCCCAGAGATGCCCAACAGGAATCGTCACACAGATACTTTAAAGTATTTTATAAAAATCTTTTATTGCAACAAGCATAAATGATAAGCAAAGAATTAAGAAAAAGTTAAATGAACAAATTAATAGCCAAATTATAATCAAATTCTATCTTGATACACACAGGAAATATTATGTGGTTTATTATTTAAACCATACTAAGACTTATATTAGAAATTTTTAGAATTTATATTAGAAAATTTATACCTCAGGTCAATATACTCACACCTGTCTAACAATTTGGTCGAGAGAGAGAGCTGACCACTTTCTTGACTGAGGTGGAGAGGCTGGCAATACCAAATAGCTATAACTAATATATTTAGACTGTTAAAGCAATATTTAAGTAACTAGTACGAAGAAAGATGGGGCTGTCACTGTTTCTTAAGCTAACAGCTGAAGCTTCAATAAAAAGATAGAAAGATAAAAGCTAGAATCTAGGAAAAGCTAGTGTCTGTAACAGGGTTGGTCCCTTTATACCCTGTCTAGCATAGACTCGTTTGGGCCTTCCTTCTCTACCCAAATATGGGGAGATTACCCCAGAAATTGTAGGGGTACATCTATTTTATTGGTTGATGGGTTCATGCGTATGATTGACGTATGTCCTCCCTCCAGAATGTTCTTCTACTTTTCCCATTATTATTTCTGCACATTTTTGTGGGTTCTGTGGTGCTCTTTTAGGTGTCTAGGGCCCAAACTGGCAAGTCCCTAGTGCAGGGGTCGGCAACCCCCAGCACACGAGCCTGCTCCCAGTGGCACACGGGGCTCTCAGACCTGCGGTGCCACTCTAGCCCTGAGTGGGCCGAAGCAGCAGCTCCACACACGGCAGCTGCTCCTCCCTCTCTGCTGGCCCCCTCGTCCCTCCCCTCCTGCGAGAACAACCACCAGCTGGAAGCTGCAGAGCCACACTTGGGGGCTGCTCTCTCTCTCCCTGCCCTCCTCCTGTGAAGGCAGCAGGACCGAAGGTGCAGCACCATGCCTGGCGGCTGCTCCCTCTGACCCCCTCCCGCGCTACGGCTTTGGTCCCACTGCACCCAGGGGAGGAAGGCAGGCAGGGAGAGAGAGAGAGCAGCTGCCGCTTCTGTCCCGCTGTGCTCACAGGAAGGGCCAGCCAGCAGAGAGAACAGCTCCACTCTCCCTGCCTGCCTTCCTCCCGTGGGCGCAGCGGGACCAAAGCCGCACCGTGGGAGGGGGCAAGAGGGACCTTCAGTCCTGCTGCCTTCACAGGAGGAGGGCAGGGAGAGAGGGAGCAACCTCCGAGTGTGGCTCTGCTGCTTCCAGCTGGTGGCTGTGCTCACAGGAGGGGGGGGGGGGCAAGGGGGCCAGCAGAGAGGGAGGAGCAGCTGCCGGGTGCGGAGCTGCTGCTTTGGCCCCAGTGGCTCCTTTGGCCCGTGCTCCCTCCCTCGCCTAAGGAGGCAGGGGACAAGACGCACGGAGCCGGACCCAGTGGATCCTCAGGGGGCGTGGTGTGCATGTTGTCTTACACCCTCCCGCGCTCATCCCTGTCACATGGCCCAGAGCCGCCGAGGGCGCCAAAAGTTCCATCCAGGCTTGCTGGCTGCTCCTCCATGCTGGACCTGCTCCTCTGGTTGGCCCAGTGGTGAAGTGGGGGGCTGAAGCAGTGTCCTCTCAGCCAAAGGCTGCTCTTCCCTGCTAGAAGTGGTGCCCTAGGTGCCAAAGCTCTGCCAGAGTCTTTTTCCAGCCCTGCTCCTCTCTTCTGTAGGCTCAGCACTGCTCCCAAATGCCTTGGAGACAGCCTTAGAGTCAAGGTAAATTGACAAATATGTCAGCTTCTAAGAAACCAAAGTTAGATGTCCGTTCATTTCAGCCTTTCTAGACTGATAAATTTGGTTTTGGATCCACATACCTGTGTGAGCAGGTATTTTCACACATGAAGTCTGTCCTCTGCCCCTCTCAGAGCCGGCTAACAACCGATCACTCAGAGACATGTGTGCAGCTTAAAGTATCCAAATATGTACCGGACATTGGAAAACTCAGCAAGGAAAAGCAAGGGCAAGAATCATACTAAATAATTGCATTTTAATTTGATTTTAACAAGAATGTTAGTAAAGTTATTTACTTTAGAGTTTACATACATACAATGATAGTTGTAACCTTGTAGAGACCTGCTTAAACATTAACATTTATTAGCAGCATCCAACATTGTAAATTAGCATGAATTGATGAAAACTCGGTACACTCCTTCTGAAAGGTTGCCTACCGCTGCCCTAGTGGGTTTTCTGTCTGCTGACCTGGGTATTATGATCAAACTATAGCTTCCTGGATCTTTGCACTGTTCATCGAACAAACAGACTTACCTGTGCCAACGTATCTAATATTAGCTTATCTTCTAAGCATCTGCGCAACTTAGGGATACGCTCTTAGCCGTTTCATACAAGCTCTGTATAATTTCTTACACAGGCATGTTTGGTACCTTACGTTCCAGCTATTAATGTAAAAATGGCTATGCTAACTTATACTAAATCTATACATTTATAATAACAAGACTTCCTAAACCTATAAAGAAAGAATACATGCATGCAAGCCAAGCATAGGTTAAGCTAACGGCTACAAGATCGACCTTCCTGATCAACTGATCGGGTCTGTGAACATCTGTTCAGTCAATGGTAAGCTGATCTCTGAACACCAACCTGGCAACTGAAGTAGTGCTGAGTTGAAGGGAGGTTCCTCCTTTTGACTTAACACAGTGGATACGTCGGGTGTAGAGCAGATGAACTGAGATACACAAGTTATTTTAAGTAACTTGCATATCTCCATTCGACTGCCACGGAAAACAGAAGGCAGCATATACCGGCCCTCAAGCAACAAAACTACAGCAAGTAATTTCTGCTTAAAATTTACAACTGATTGAAATATAGCATATCTTTTCAGAAAAACATCCAATCTTGACTTAAGGATCCCTTGACTATCAGTCAGCTAAAATCTGCCACATCCCTAAATAAGTTGCTTTAATAGTTAAATTACCCTTATTTTTAAGGCCTTTTTCCTAGCCTGAATACTTCAGTAGTTAGAAAGTGATCTCATTATGCCTTTTTTTTCTGCTAGATTAAAGAGCCATCTACTATAAAAATCTTTCCCCAATGGAAGACAATTGGGGAAGTGATCAAGTCACCTCTTACCCTTCTCTTGGATAAACAAAATAAATTGAGTTTCTTTAGTCTTAATATAAGGCAGGTTTACCATGCCTCTAATTATTCTTGTAGCTCTTTAATGAACCTTTTCTAATTTTTCAAGAGCCTTTTTGAAGTGTTGAGACCAGGACTGTACATGGTATTTCATTTGTAGTTTCACCAATACCATATAAAAAGATAGCATCTAAGGGATGTCCAAATCACCCATGTCATGAGAGGAACCAATGATTGCTGAACTGACCATCACTTGTTGAGGTCAATCATGTCCATCAGGATTGCACCAAATACAGAAAGCAATCCAAATCACTCAAACAGCAAAACAACATCCAAAGGCTTCAGTCCTCACTGCACCAGGAGAACTTCCAAGCACATCTTGGATAGGAATGTATGACATATGCTGTTCCCCAGTGTTTGAATTCCAACACCTATTTTGATTTGCTGTTACAGCCTGACTTGATCCTGTGTCATACATTTCCATGCATTTAATTTCCTCTCATTCTGTAAGTTCCCCATCTTCAAAGTGTCTGACGAAATAGGATTTTCTCCCATGAAAGCTCATGTGATAAATAAATTTGTTAGTCTTTAAAAGTGCCACAGGACTCCTTGTTTGTTGTCATGGAAATGGCTCCCTATGGTAACTTAAAAAAAAAAAAAAAAAAAAAAAAAAAACATCTTTAGGTTATCAGGAAAAAGTTAATTTTCTGCCATATTCCACTTCACAATCTTATCACAAAATTGAGACAGACAATATATAATGAAAATAAAATGATATCAAGCTTTAGCAGTGCAAAAATTGAAAAATCAATAGTGATAACATTTCCAGTGTAATGACTGTGAGGCAAACAGAAAATGGCATAAAGGATATCCATTTTCATGACAAAGACTATAATGAGAAAGGGGGAAAAGGTGCAAAACTAATCTGCTCTTGAAAACCATGCTCCTCTCTTCCAGTTATCTATTCAAATCATGTAGACAAGAATTTCTATGACTTTATATAATGAATTCACTCTGATAGCTAATATTGTCATCTTGTTGTTCTCTCTGGAGTTTTAAGATTACAAAATATGTCCCTTTTGCAGTATTGCTCAGAGAGGCTATATCCACCACCAGTTACTCTCATCAAATTCTTGGTTTCAATGCCTACCTCCTTAAAGTAGTGTTAGAGTCCTCAAGATAGATGATGCAAAATCCAGTCTCATCCACTTGTTACAATAACTGGAGTCACAGAGATAAGACTCACCCACGGGACACTCCACTACAAGTAAATGATGGCCACATAAACACCACCTTATATCAGAAACCTACTGACTGCTATACTTTCTTACATTCTTCCAGCTTTCATCCAAGACACATCACACGATCCACTGGCTACAGCCAAGCCATAAGATATAACAGCATTTGCTCCAATCCCTCAGACAGAGACAGACACCTTCAGGATCTATATCAAACATTCTTAAAACTACAGTACCCACCTGGGGAAATGAAAAAACAGATTGACAGAGTCAGATGGGTACCCAGAAGTCTACCACTACAGGACAAGCCCAACACAGAAAACAACAGAACACCACTGGTCATCACCTACAGCCCCCCAAATAAAACTCTCCAGCACCTCATCAAGGATCTACAGCCTATCCTACAAAACGACCCTTCACTCTCTCAAGCCTTGGGAGGTAGACCATGCCTTGCTTACAGACAACTCCCCAACCTGAAGCAAATACTCACCAGCAACTACACACAATACAACAGAATCACTGAGGTCGGTACCTATCCTTGCAACAAACCCTGTTGTCAACTCTGCCCAAATATCTACTCAAGTGACAAAAAGAATAATTACATCTCTAATTTGTTTTTTGAAATTATCATACAGTGTTGTATTAATAAGTCATTCTGCGCTACAACAGCAAATGGTAAAAAGGACATTCATTTACAACTTGTACAGTATTCCCTCTATACAAGCAACTCCTGATATACAGCTGCATCCATCTGGCTCCCAAATGCATAAATTCCATCATAAGAACAACTCGTCATTCCGTGGTATTCATACTAAACAAATAGCTCTCAAGAGAGCCCTTTAGAAGGAGTACATTGCATTTACAATGAATGGGCTGTTATGTACAAGTATTTATACAGCATGTGAGAACAGTTTTCTATCCATAGTTTCTGCAGGGAAATATGTCAATTTTTAATAACACTTCAGAAAATTAAAACAAAATAAGGAGTCATCTGGCACTTTTAAAGACCAACACATTTATTTTTGCATAAGCTTTTGTGGCCACAATCCCACTTCATCAGATGCATGAAATGGAAAATGTGTCATGTTAGCTGTATTTATACATACAGAAAAGGGTGGGTCACAAGCTCAATTCAAACAGATCCAAAAGGATAGCTGCTAGCCTATTTCAGTAAAGTAAACAAGATTCTGTTGATTCAAACAGTATGGGAGAGGGAAGCAAGATCTGAGAAGGGTAATAAAAAGGAAATCAACTTTTTTAGTGAGTTCTCCTTTTGTAATGAGTTTGTAAAGAGTTCGAGATCTCTATTCAAACCCAGTGTGAAGGTATCTAGTTTACATATGAATTCTAGCTCAGCAGTTTCACACTGTAATCTGTTTTTGAAGCTTTTTTATTTTTTTTGCTGACATACTGTAGCCAGCATGTTTTTTTACAGAATGTCCAGGTAGATTGAAATGTTCCCCTACTAGTTTATGAATGTTACCATTCTTCATGTCTGATTTGTGTCCATATAAGAAGTCATCTACTACAGGACAGGCCCAGCAAAGAAAACAACAAAACACCACTGGTCATCACCTACAGCTGTGGTTCCCAACCTTTCTGGCTTGAGGACCACGAATATAATTTTTAGAACCCTGAGGGGCCACCAACCTATTTAATTAAATTAACGTTAAAATTAAATTAATTAATATAAATTAATTAAATTTAAATACATTTAATTAAATAGAGTAGTTGCCCTTCAGGCTTCTAAAAATTATATTTGTGGCCATCAAGCCAAAAAAATTTTTTTTTAAATTGAAAAATATTTAAAGATTTTTTTTCCTTTTAAAAGGGATGCATGGGGGGCTGGATGCCCATGAACAGGGTCAGTTTGTAGGCAGGCATGTGGGCCCCAGCAACACTGTGGCCCACACTCCCACCTCCCCCCATGGCAGTGCCAGCCTGTGATCCCGGCCTCCCAACCCCACAACCCGCAGTTCCCCTTCCCCCCAGCCACGGCGCACCAGCCCGTGGCCCTGTCCAAAGCCCCTGGCGCCTTGGCCGGGACAGGAGGTGAAGCAGGCAGGTGGCCACAGCAGCCAGCACGCCCCACAGCTGCGCCAGCCTGCCCCCTCCAGCACTCCCTCCAGCTGTGCCATGTCGGCCTGCAGCCTCTGGAGCCCTAGCTGGGACCAGAGGGGAAGCGTGCAGCCGGGCAGTGAGTGCGGGCCATTTTAGAAAGCCCCGCGGGCCATGGATTGAGAACCCCTGACATACAGCCTTCAAGTAAAACCTCTCCAGCACATCAAAGATCTACAACCTGTCCTGGAGAACTATCCCTCACTTTCTCAAGCCTTGGGAGGCAGGGCCATCCCTTGGGGGGAGCAGGGCTCAGGGCCAATTGGCCTAGGAAGGGCTCCGCCCCTCTCCCCCCAATGCTGGAGGGGCACATGGCAGGTCGGCACGCTCCGCCTCCCGGGGATCCAGCCCTGGCCTCGGCCCTGGGAAGCTGAGGCCGCCTGCTGGGCAGCGGGGAATGCCGGCCCCAGTCTGGGAAGCCAAGGCCGCCCGCCGGGCAGTGGGGAGCCAGCTCCAGGTGTGGCTGCGAGCCGGCCCTGTCCGAGGACCCCTGGCTGCCCAGGACCGGCACCCCAGCTGGGGACCGGAGGCTGCCACTGGGAGCCGGCACCGCCAAGGCCACATGCCGCCAGTGGCTGTGTGGGGGGCTGGCTCCAGCTGCATGCGGCTGTGTGGGGGTCTGGCCCCTGCACATCTGCCCTGCCCCTGGGCCTACCTGCTCCACCCTAGGGGCGGAGAGAGCCAGGCCAGAGGATGGGCAAAGCACGCCCGCCCCGCGGCCCAGGGAGCAGAGCAAAGCGCGGTCATGGGGGGGGGGGGAGCGTGGTGCGGATCTCTGCCCACATATCTATTCAAGTGACACCCTCATGGGACCTAACAAAATCAGCCACTACACTAGGAGCTCATTCATTTACTTATCTATCAATGTGATAGAGGCCATCATGTGCCAGGAATGCCCCTCCACAATATACATTGGCCAAACAGGACTGTCTCTGTACAAAAGAATAAAAGGATGCAAATCAGACATCAAGAATGGTAACATTCAAAAATCAGTAGGGGGACATTTCAATCTGACTGGACAATTTGTAAAAAACATGCTGGTTACAGTACTTCAGCAAAAAAACCAAACCAAAACAAAAACAAAAAAAAAACCAACCCACCCTTAAAAATAGATTACAACATGAAACTGCTGAGCTAGAATTCATATGTAAACTAGATACTTTCACACTGGGTTTGAACAGAGATCTTGAATGGCTAACTCATTGCAAAAGGTGATTTCCTCTCTATTACCCTCATCAGCTCTTGCTTTCCTTTTCAAAACTGTTTGAATCAAAACAGCATGTTTACTTTACTGAGATAGGCTAGCACACTGATCTTGTGAGTCACCACCCTTCTCTGTATGTATAAATACAGCTAACATTCCACATCTTCCATTTCATGCATCTCATGAAGTGGGATTTTGCCCATAAAAACTTATGCAATAAATAAACGTGTTGGTCTTTAAAAGTGCCAAAAGATTCCTTTTCTGTTTTGCTGAAATAGACTAACATGGCTGCCCCTCTGGAACTTATCACAAAATTAAGTTATTTTTTTCATCCTGTACCTAAAATCACTTTGATAAAAACTACTCAGTTGCTAATACTCTACTATAAAACTTGTTTATGGAGGCATTTGTCAGCCTCAGCATGATTCCAAGGAAAACTTTAAAATATTTAAAATATTTCACTCCAGAAAATGTTATGCAGAATTTTGAGAGAAGTTTGAAGTTCACCTCAAAGAGAGATGTATGAAAAAGAGAGAGCTTTTCACTGTTAAGTCGACTTTGCATGTCTACACTCAAAAATTAAATTGACTTAAAAGGGACCCTGCCAAATCGACTTAGAACGTCCACACTGGATGCCTAAATCGACTTCTAGGGGGTAGGTGGACCTGGGACTAGTTTACGGTGAGGGGGGCACCCCTTGCCAAGTGCCAGGGGGCTCAGCATTGGGCTGAGAAGGACAGGGACAGGGGCAGGTTATAGGAGCAGGGTGGGCAGGGCTCTGTCCTGCCCTGTGGGGGGGCACGCCAGGCTCTGCCTGTGCCAGCCACCCTGGCAGGAAGGGCAGTGGAGGAGCCCTGGAGCCCTTTAAGTCAACTTAAAGTCGATTTAGGGCTAATCTTCGTCTACACTGGCTAAGTCAATTTAATAAAGTCGACTTAGCCAGTAAAGTCGACTTTAAATGAGGTTTTATAAAGTCAACTTTAATTTTCCTTAAGTCGACTTAAGGAAAATGTAGTATAGACGCAGATTAAATTAAGTTGATTTAAGCTATTTTAAATCAACTTAATTTGTAAGTATACACGCACCCAATGGTATTTCATCCCAGCTAATTTAGACATAAGAAAAGGAATGGTATATAGAAAATATAAAATTGAGTATACTGATTGTTTTTTATCTTCAAAAAAAAAAGAAAAAAGTAGAACTAATAATACTGCATCTATCATCATTGTAAGTTATTGTGTGTTGTATCCTACACACCAGTGTGCGAGCCAGGATAAAAGATACATAAGCACAGAATTCATGTCCCCAGCACAGAGATTACACCTTTCACACACCAGGAGCTTCAATGGCACAGAACCAGTGGGTAGCTGTCTCACTGTTGGAGCAGTCAATTATGGAAAGGAAAGGAGCATTTTGGCCTTGGCCTCCCCCAACTTCGACAAAGTTTCTGGCATCCTTGATATGATCACTACTCCCCTTACTTATCTTTCAGTGAAAGCTCCTTGAGTAATGGAGTTTCATCTTACTATGAGTTTCCTCAGCACGATTGGGCCGTCAATCCTGGTTGAGGCCTGTAGGCATTACTTTAATGCCAACTTACAATAAATATGTGCCATTCATAAATACAGCCCTTTCTTTTGAATCCTACATTTAAAAAAATCCATCTTATGTTTCTGTGAACTCCTTCCCACTCCCTTTCTTTTTTGGTCACGAGAAAGCTAGTGCTCATGAAAGCAAAGGACAGCAACAGCTAGAGCTTCTATACATTTAAGAAGGATTGTGGTAACTCTCCTTTATAGAGTTAAAAAAGCAGCTCAGTACTGACATGCAATATCAGAATTATTCTAGGTGAGGTGCCATATGTGGTAATTCAGCACTGCAGATAAATTATAGGTGCAGCCTTAACACAACCCAGCCCTATCGTTCCCATTCAGTTGGTTAACATTTACTCAAGTCTATCAAGAATTATGGTAAAAAAGGATTGTGGGACCAGAGCTGATGCCAATTTTCTAAAAGGTTCAGTCATCCAAAGCCTTGATCCTCCACAACAGAATGGGCTGGTTATTCCATTCAAGCAAAATGGATCTTATAAACTTTGAGATTACTTTTCATGGCCTCTTCTGAGTTGCACAGTCCTCCACTATTCTCAGCACCTATCCACAAGTCTGTGAATAGATCAAAGTACTGCATATTGTACATCTGGATATCTGTTTTCAGTGTGACTTCTATAGAGGATGTTAAGTAGCCAGACATTACCTTGTGTAAATTTTAGCCATACAAAATGTGCATTAATCTGTGACTAGATTCTCACCACATAGTAGAGAACTTCTGTGCAACATTTCTCTTTTGGTAGCAAATTCTGTTCCACGGTCACTAAAGATGGAGTTGTCAGACCAACCAAGACAGGATTAGTCACTCAATATTTAAAATCAGTCAATACATAAAAAAGAAGAAAAGGCAGACTTATCTGTTGACAAGTGATAGTTAGATGACTACCACACACTTGATCAGTTTGGGAACAAAGGGTTGGAGGGAGGTCACTATATTAAAGTTCAAGAAATCATGTTCAAACCAATTCTGACTTGGGTATTTATCAGCTCCTTGATTTGAAACCCAAGGATGCACAAAAATTATTAGTGCAGTCACTCATTGTAAACTACTCTAATCTATCCAGGTCTCATTTTTTTCTGGAGAAAAACACTGGCGTTTTTGCAAGAATATAAAGAATGATATCATAGAATTATGATAGTTTATCTTCAGAGATTTTCCTTAGAGGCTTACACAACTGTAAACTACAACATATAACATTACTATTAGGATATTCTAGCAGCACCACATACTTAAAGCTGCATGATACACTTTCATTTTTACATAGAAAATGATAATGGTATGTTTTTCCCCCTCCAACCCTCTTGCAACAAATTTTTTAATGTATAGTCTATATCTATTATCATATTGATAATAAATGCAATATCCTGTAAATAATTTTGCACATACTTAACTTATATGTAAATAATTTCATTGATCTAAGAAGGATTGTGTGCATGCATAGAATTAAGCCCAGAAAAGCTGCAGAGCCACGGTAGCTTCAGAGCTATTTTATTACCTGTATCTGTTTCCCAGTTTGGGGTAAAGCATCTGAATGATTTAGGAGACTAATTCTCATTGACTCTTAAGTCACATTGAAAGACAAAATCACTCAAGACAATGAGGCTTAGACTCCTAAATCACTCGGGTGCATTTGGAAAATTTTACTCAATACTCCCAAGCCTTCAACACTAATTTACAGTAGACTTTAGAAAATAAGTGACCACATATTAGTGAGAAACAGAATTCAACTCTAAATGTGACAACATAAAGCACATCAGAAGGTGTTTTCCAAGAAAAGAAAAGATCTTTTTCAGCATATGTACCTAGTCTGACAGTAGCTCTGTTTGTTATTTAAAGGAAAATTGTTGACATTCAAGGAAAACTGATCTAAGACATTTATTTGTTATTTTTAACATAAAGAGGCGACAGCTTTTTTGAGTCTGACTTTTTTTTTAAAAAAAGCCTTCATACAACCCCTTGCAAAACTCCATTCCTAACATAACCAGTAGTAAAATGTCCCCCTTCTTCCACCACAATCAATCATCCCCATCAGAGTCCAGCCTCTTAAGCCACCAGGGAAGATATACCTTTGCAGCATATCCCAAAGGTCAGCCATCCCTTGTAGTAATCTACATGATTGACAACGAAAGAGACATAACGCCAAACACACCAACTGTGACCTGCCATTGAAACAAGATTTAAGCTAACGAAAAGCTCAGTTACTAATGGCCAACATCCTTACTTCTGCAGTCACTAGCGGCTGTGTGAGCTACAAGATGAAAAGTGCAAAGTGAAAGATCTATGGAGCAGTGTCAAAATGTTCTCCTTTGTTCAAGGCAATGCGTGCAGAATTATTAAACTAACAAGGGAAGTCTTTGTTGAATAATCCCAATGAAAGCCTGATTTATTGTGACAGATTAATATAGTTATTCAAGCTATGAATCTACACAATTCTTGCTGGCGTTTTAATTAAAATTGGCATTACTGAAACTGGGTCATATTTAAGTGCATCGTTACTTGTAAATAATTAGTATCTTCACTTATGGCCAATGTGTCAAGGTTATAGGACAAACTGCATCTCAGATTCATGTTAGTTCCTTCTGAGTACTCCTGCCAGGTCACAGACCTGGTTCATGCACCTCATTCTGCGTGGAGCCAGGTCCAACTACTCAGATCGGATCACTGGGCTACAGCACTCAGGTTACCAGCCATGTTAATTACACAGGCCCAACTCTGTTTTGACACCGATAAGAGTTTCCCCTTCAATAGCCTGTGACTGGATCAGGGAAAAATATTTTTAGCAAATAAACTATTCTGCCAAAAACTGCAACTTCAGATGGGATGCAACTATTCACAGATTCATATCAAGTTCACAGATTAGTTTCAACTGAACTGGAAAAGAAATGATCGTTTCAAAACAAAACATTTTGTTTCACCTGAACTCAAAGAAATCCCTTTTTGATATGAGCAAAGAAAAGGAAAACTTAATTTACAAAACCCGAGAGGGGAGGGGAAAGGGAAGAGACGGAGCCTTATAGGGTTTAGCCCAGGAGTTAGGATACTCGCATGAGATGTGGAAACCAAGGTTCAGTTCTCCTCCTGACACCATTTAAACTTGGATCTCTTGCACTCCAGGAGTCTGTCCAAGCCAAGCTATGGGATATTCTGGTGTGGGGCTTTCTCAAAGTTTCTTGTTGAAGCTATTTCACTATGTAGAAATAATTAAAAAGTCCTTGGCAAAAGGAAGTGTACTGGGGCAGAGGAGTGTATCTCCCATTTTAGGCAAATGCCCTAGCCACCAGGCCGGAGAGTCACTAACTTTTTCAGTAACCCAGGCTATGTCTACACTTGTTAATTTAGGTCGACTTTAGCTAAGTCGACTTTGTTAAGTCAATTAAAACTTCATTCAAATTCAATTAATTAAACCCAATTAATTAAGTTTATTTACAATCACTTTGAATTCAATTAATTAATTAATTTTAAATTTAATTTTAATTAAATAAACTGGTGGCCCTGTTGTATGAAAAGGTTTCGGTGATGCAGCCCTCGGGTCAATATCCCAGTCCTCATGTGGCCCTCGTGGTGATTTGAGTTTGAGACCCCTGTTCTAGAACATCCTTCCAAGGGGAGCAGTGGGGCAAAAAAAATCTAGCTGGCTTCAAGACTGAGCTTGAAAAGTTTATGGAGGGGGTGGTATATGTGACAGCCTAATTTGGCAATTAACTATTCTTTGATTACTATCAGTAAATATGCCCAATGGCCTGTGATAGGATGTTAGGTAGGGTGAGTTCTGAGTTACCACAGAGAATTTTTTCCAGGCATCTGGCTGGTGAGTCCTACCACATGTTCATGATTTAGCTGATTGACATATTTGGGGCTGGGAAGGTAATTTCCCCCAGGGCAGATTGGCAGAGGCCCTGGGAGTTTTTCGCCTTTCTCTGCAACATGGAGCGCAGGTCACTTGCTGCCAGATTCATTGTATCTTGAAGTCTTTAAACTTCAATAATGCAGTCATAGGTTAGAGATCTATTACAAAAGTGGGAAGGTGAGGTTCTGTGGTCTGCATTATTCAGGAGGTCAGACTAGATGATCACATAGGTCCCATCTCACCTTAAAGTCTATGACTATGTAGAATTTCTTACTATATTTTACATTTATTGCCACAATGTCTGAACTGAAACAAACTGAATATTTACTATTGATGTACCCAAAGAGCAAGTGTTTTTATTTCAAATTATTAGTTTTTTTCTTTCAAACACCTTGTGAATATTTAGGGAAGCACAGAATGCATTGATGGGGGCCAAGTAATTGTATCTGAATGTAGATGGGAAGTTAAACACTCCAAGAAACTGAATTCTTTTAAATATATCCATGTTGTGAAAATGTGTCCCAGATAGGTTGGAATTGGGCTTTGCTGCATCTCAGACTCCTTTGGGTGAATTGACGTTTTTATTGATCTTATGTAGACGTCATCTATGCTTACTGTCATGGAATCCTTCAATGTTCACACATAAAATTACTCTTCAGTGTAGATTCAAGAGCTCATAGACACCATTGCTATCCAAAAATGGTTTCCATTTACACACATTAATGGGCAATTTCTGGATCTCATTGTTTTGTGACCATGGGGGGTGGGGCAAGACTAAGCCTTTGCTATGTTCAGATCACCGCATCAGCCATTCTGAAATCAGGGTTTCTCTTTTCCTCTCACTGGGCATGGATATTTATTTTATTAGTCTATCCTGACACCAACAGACTGACATCTGTTTTCAGGAAAAAGAAAGAAAAAGATGACCCTTTTCTGCTGGATGACTGCAAGAGGTCATAAAGCAGAACCCAAGAATTTTATTGACTTTCCATTCATTTCTGTGTGCATTTCCAAAGGCTGGTTTTGAGTTTATAGGTTTGAGTTTAACTCCCGGGCAAACAAACAATGCAGATCTCCTTCTCCAGCACCTTGTCAGAAGAGATCATCTGAGACAGGGTAACAGTTCTTAGACTGACATGTCTGGGATGCCAGTGGGTGATATTTTACTCTGGAATTTGTACAATGCTTTGAGGGTTAACAAGTTCTAGCTTTGAGTGATTAGTGAAGTAAGCAGAGCTCCCCTGTTCATTCAGCTAAGGCAGTTTGACACTGCTGGGTACTTGCTCTTGGTATTGCTCAAGTAACGAGTTAAGGATATTAGTTTCGGTCTAAATAGACCAAAGTATCTGTGAGTTCAGAAAGTGTTCTTATTGGCTGTCAACACGATTCATTTTGTTTCAATATATGTGAGGTAATGTAATTGTCATAGCCTGTTGGAGAACTTTGTTATAAAATGAATTATAATTTTATTCATGAATAATTTTGTTCCTAAAAATCTCTTTTAGAAGAAGGGATGTGGCAGTAACAAGTTACTGTCTTTCATTAATACAAAATCCATATTACAGCTATTATTATGACTTCTCCAGAAGTGTCCTTATACAGTTTTATCAGACGACTGAAATAATTGCTGTATGAATCAGTCCCTTCAGCTCCTCATCTATGAGCACTTGCAGAGACATCTAGTTATCCAATTCCCACTGCCTGGGTGATGTCTTCACTATCTAGCTTCTTATACCATGCCCAACATTATTTTATCCAAGCCCCTCAGAGCATGACAGGCAGATCAATGGTTACATGCAAGTCTCTCCAACTCAATATGTTATCCTTGTATTGTTTTCCTTTAGCTTGGCCAAAGCTGAACCAGACATTATTTTCATCTCTCCCCTCCACCACCATTGAGATGTCTTCTAAATGAGGGCAGTGCCACTAGGGGCTGTTAGCATCAAATCCAGGTAACAGAGACTAGCTCTTTCCCTCAGTTACCCATTCCTGGTCTCAGCAACACTCAGCATTAGACTCAACAAGAAAAACCTAACTAATGCAACTATTCCACAGCTAGAAATCCATCACTACAACAAAGACCACAGGATGTGTGAGATGAAATAGCTGTACTAAGCTTTAGAGCTAAGTTCCTGCATTAAAGTTTCAGTTGTTACATTTACAACTGAAAAAAAGCAATCACAACAGCCAGATCTGACAATGAAAGCAGAAGTGACTTCAAATCCCCATAAGCCAGAGATAACTGAAACATTTTTATTATGCTAAGTCTCAGGCAACTAAGTAAGATAAAACCATGAGTTATCACAATAGTGAAACCTATCAGCAAAAAGAGAATGTGACATAATGGGCTATTCCTCAAGATCTAAAATTCACAAAGGACAGTTATTAGGAATAAGAGATTAAAAGAATTTATAATATAATAATAGCTAACTATAATGTAACTCCTGGGCACAAAAAGAGGCTGAATAAAGCTGCATCTAAGTTCAGAGGCCTGGAGTCCAGGGACACTCAGTCCGCCAAAACCACCAATACCCTACAAATGGTGACATTGATTTGAAAAAGGCAGGAGACAGACCTTGAATGGATGCTGGTCTACATAGAAGATCTTTTGTCCCAATCCCATTAAGGTTCTCTAGAAAGAGATCTGAATAGCCTAGTTTCAAGATCCAATGAGTCTTCTAGTATAAAAGAGCCATCCTCAATCCACTAAAATGTCTCAAAAAGAAAGAAAGAAAGAAAGAAAGAAAGAAAGAAAGAATTATGAAGATGAAGATATCCAGAAAGCCATGGTATCTCCTACCTACAGTAGCTAAGGGGGTAAAGGAATGTGTAGAAGGGACCTCTTAGGAAATTCCACTCACCAAATTCAATAGCCAATCTATAGCTTACTATATCAGTTCACTTTCCCTCTCCCACCCTCCATTCATCAATAGATCATGCTGACTATAGAGAAACTAGATCCCAAAGATTCCAAGAGAATGCCCTGACCATCTAGGAGTTAAAGGAATCTCAGCTGTTTTAACAAAGCGAGTTTCTTTATAGATGTAACTAGGCCTTAGAAATAATCTGTCAATAACTGCAGCTGAGCAATTTTGCTTACAGATCTTCCTTAAAAAGAAAAGTTAACTAGACTCTCGCTGAAATTTAAGTATATTTTCTTGACTGTTCCAGGCTGGAATATGTTCTACAAATAACAGTTTGTAAGCAATTTTCAAAATAAACCCCAGAAATGTAAAATCATCACAAGGAGACAGACTTGGAAGCATTGGTCCATGAATGAATCAAGAAAACAAGTAGAATTCTTAACCAGAATATATGTCTCCTTTTCAGCTATATGCAACAAAGTTATAGCTAGTCTCCCCTTTGTCAGAGGACTGATGACCTTTTGGCTTCTCCAAAGAAAACAGGCATTTATCAATTTACATGTAGCTGGTCTAAATGTGTTGTATGTTATCTTCTACTTCAACAGCTATTCTCTTGAGAAGTACGCTAATTGTTCTTGAACATAATGCAGTTATGAATTTCCAGGAAGTTTGCTTTATTCATACTTCATAGGCCTAAAAGTAGCAAGATAACATCCAGACTTTTCCAAAGAAGCTGCCAACTTTCACATGGCTAGCTTCCAGTTGAGGTTTACAGCCTACATGCAATCATGAATACTGTGGAGAGGAATGAAAGGAGATGTGAAAAAAATCCAAGCATCAGAGCACCAAGAAGCCCGAGTCATAACACTGATATTTTGTACTAGGCACTGTACAAACACAAAAGGGAAAAAGTAATTCCCTGTCCAAAGAGCTTACAATATAAGTAGATGACAACAGATGAACAGAAAGAAAGAGGGAGGAGTAAAAACACAATGAGATAATATTGATCAGTGTGATAGTGGTCTCAGGATATCATCAGTTTAATGGTTGTCAAGGTCAGTATTGCAGCAGTAGAGTTTTGAAAGAGGGTAATTTGTTAGTTTTATGGGTGATTATGGGGAGCTCCTCCTGACCATGAACAGACACACAGAAGAAAGCATGAGTGTTCTTGTTTGAAAATCTAACAAATGGGCGATGGAGGCTGATGTCGTGGGCCATTCAGAGGCGGGGGTCTATCTTTCAAATGCAGAAAGGGAGAGGATAGCTAGGATTGTGGGAAAAAGCCATGCAGGGCCTTGAAAATGAAATAGCTCATATTTGATGTGAGAAAAGAGGGATCTATTGGAGAGCTGCAAAGGGGGGTGACATGGTCAAAGCAATAGACTGGGAAAATTACTTCTGCGGGAGCATTCATGGGCAAGATTGCATTTGACAAGAATCTGAAAAGGATGTTGCAGTAATCAAGATGTGAGAGTCTAGCTGGAAATTTTAGCTGGGTAAATGTATCAGAAAGGCCGTGTATCTTAGAGATACTATGCAGAAAGAATCTACAAGACTTAACCATAACTTGAATGAGAAAACCTAGAAAGATGAAGTCACCATCCACGGGCCTGAGTGACAAGGTAGGATTGTGGTGCTGTCCCCACAATGAGAAAAACAGAATGTAGTGGGGAGCTGGCAGAATAGATTAAGAGCTCTGTTTTAGCCATGATGATCCTGAGCTGATGATAAAGATGTCAAAAACAGGCCAAGATTTTAGTTTATTTTCTTCTACTCCACCTGTAAATGAAGACAAACCTAAAAGGTCAAAGTTACTTAAAGTTTTGTTATTCTAAACTCTAAATAGAGTGATACAAAGAACATTTTCAAAAATGTTGGTTCAAAATTCAAATAGCTCTCCTGAGTTTAAAGATGTTGGAATGCCCTTTAAGACCTTTTCCACTTGGCTTATCCAGAACACCTTGTCCAGTTCTGAGAGAACATTTCATCTAGTTCTCTGGGATCCAAAAAAACCTCTCAGTTCGACTGCAGATTTTGTCACTTACGTTATAAGGGCCTAGGTTTGGGTCATTTTCTATTGCTATTCTTAAATGAAATACTTCACATGATGATTTAAAAAGTCCATCTTCAAAAATACAGAAGAAAGAAATGAGGGCAGAGGCATTAGCCTTAGGTTTCATCTCTCCCAGCTATAGGAACCAGACTACTTATTTGCCCTGTTGTGAAATATCTCTGTTCCTTTTAAGACAAACATTGAAAACAGGGGTATCTACCAATTACAGTAAAGATTCCATCGCTTCTTGACAAAAAAAATCCTTTTCCTTTTCCATAAGGCATGACATGACAAAAGATAATAAATTTCTTGTAAATCTTAGTTTTATCACCAGAAGAGATCATAATTGAGGCTTTTTTATTTGTTATGAAATCTGAGGTTGTTAATAAACATACTATCTGACTTCAAAAGTTTGGTAACGTTTCCTCTGTAATCATGATGTCATCCAATAAAATATTTTTATCTCTCAAAGCACACAAAGGTGATTCTAACAACTTCAAGATCACAGTGAAAGATCTGAGAGCTTGACAGCTGGAAAATATTTACCTTCCACTCATATATTGTGCTTCTATTTCAACCTCAGAACATTCCTGCAAAATTGATATATTGGGAGCCTGATATAAACATTCCTAAGATGCATAGGAGGTGGCCTGTCAAAGATGGTTATTCTTGGATCCTTTTAACATATTTATTACTAAAAATTTTGTTTTCAGAAAAGACATTTTAGACATTTAGACATTCTGAGTTTTAATTAATATTCCAGAACTATAACTGCAAAGATTTGACTGCATTCTCTTTGACGCAACGAGGCTAAAATGTTCAAAGACAGTGTCTAATGTTAGGAATTAAATCCAAATTTAGTTTTTTAAGACTCATCAGATGATGAGCATCAACTGATTGTAGTGTGAGTTGAATAGGAGTTGTGGATATTTATCATCTCTGAAAATCTAGTCTTTTTTATTAAAAGGTGCCTAACCTTAGATATCCAGCTTTGACTACTTTAGCCTCAAACTGATTCCTAGACTCTCTCAAGCTTCTAACATTTTTAATGCAGTTGAAAACTTTAAATCATGTATTTATTTTTTAAAAGGTCACTTACAATGGCATTTACTTTTACATATAGTCCATTTTTCTGGCATCCAAAGTGAAATCCTGGCCCCACTGAATCAATGGGAGTAACTGACTTCATAAGAGCCAGGATTTCATGAAGAGTTTAGATTGTAAAAGGTATAGCTAACAGTCTTCAATAAAATGAATACAGTGTTCATGAAAGATCCATGAAATAAAAAAAATTGAATGATAAGACCTTGTTTTTTTCTTGCCAAGTATAACACATGCAGCAGCCATGTAGCCTCCACCACAAACGAGACCTCTTTTTAAAAAAAAAAATTGGGTAAAATGCTATATATTAAGGCCATGTCAAAAATACACATGCAATATATTCTATGTGTACAATATATAGAATATCTTCTACCTTAGCAATAAGACCTAAAAAATGTTTAACCAATGCAAAGCACTTGGTACCATGTTTGAAATCAAATCCACCTGGGCCTTCATCTTTTCTTTGCCTTCCCTACTTTTCAATTATAGTACAAAGTACATCTTAATGCAACACCGCTTTACACAAAAAAAGGCAAAGACGAGAAAAGTTCTGAGTGACTTATATTTAAAAAGAATTCCTAATTCATCACACACTGCAATTTTAGTCTGCAATCATATACTGCAAACTTTATACAGGTACATGACAAAAATAGATTGTAAACAATATTAAGAGTAGGTGGGATTTCCAGATGTGTTCAAAGTTAGTCAAATTCTTTTCCCATGAATGTCAATGGTAATGTCATTCAAAGTCTGCTTTATTTTTACTATTAAATGTGTGTCAATAACATACATATTATGGGAGAAAACACACACACAGAGATAGCAAATCATGTGGGGGAAATGGAGCCCACTTAGGATTGAAGCCCTACTCTGCTAGGCTCTGAACATATATAGATAATCTCTGACCAGAGGCTAAGAGATACAAAGAGATACAAGTAGAAGGCAAGTTAAAGACTCAGCTACAAGCAAATGACATATGGTAAAGAAATGGAACAGCCTCATTAGCTACATGTCATGATCAGGCAATTTGTTTGGTGTTTTTACATTTTAATTGTAGGTCCTCAAATAAGTCATAGTTGCCTAAATGTACTGTTCTAACAGGAAACTATGCAAACCATTTTACTCTGTTGGTAGCAACACTGATTTCCCAATTTCCCAACAGGATGATTTTCACTCCCATTAGTCCAGTTGGAGCCAAGTATCTGTATGCAGTCAGATCCCAATATCAGAAGTGTTAGGTTATGTGCCATAGTATGGATTAGCGGGGTGTGAATTGCAGGATGTCCTGAAGAGTTGTGGTCTAACTGGCCCATACTGAAATGGCACCTAGTTCATATTAACTTAGTCCTCTTTCAAATAGGACTATGTTAGCATGAACTAGGTGTCCTTTCGTTCATGCCCGTAGCATGCATATAGGGCAGTCTCTTGAAACTTCAGAAGGATCCTACTTTGTGACAGTAGACATTTTTGTTAAATTCCGATTACAAACTTGTACAAATTTACTCCTTGGGGACTAGATCTGCTTTGAGGAATGACGCACTTACTGGGAACGTTTTTTTTTAAAGAAAAGAGGAAGAAGACGAAGAAGTTGGATCTTTGGCAGATAGAGCATCTGATGCAGAAAAGGCTATTGAGGACATATATGAAGCTTCACGTTACAGACTTCAGAAAAACATGGAGAGCCACCTATTTTTGTAAATGTAATAGCTGTGCTTTACAGCATATTGGATGCTGTGGGATAACTATAATTATGAAGTCATCTCCATTTAAGTTTTATAGGAGAACAAGACAGGATTACATCTATTTCCTTTGCCATTACAGATTTTTGCACTGGCAGGAAATACCAAATCAACTACACTTACACAACCAGGGCCGTCCCTGGCGGGAGGCGAACAGGGCAATTGCCTCGGGCTCTGCGGGTACGTGGGCCCCGCGCTGTCCTGCTCCCAGCGGGGCAGTGCAGGGCCTGTGTGCGCACTGCAGCCCCTCCTCCAAAGGCAGCAGGGTGGGGTGGGAGGGCTATGACCAGTCTCTGGACCAGCATGCCCCACAAGGCCGGCTCCCCACCTGCAGGCTGTCTTGGCCTCCTGGTGCGGCGTTGGGGCTGCCGGCTCCCTCCCGCAGGCGGCCTCTGGGGCTGGGACCAGAGCCGGCTCTGGCTCTACTTCCCCCCCACTGCCCGTGCCCCCACACAGGAGGCCCAGAGCTGGCTCCCCACCGCAGGCTGCAGCCTTGGCGTCCTGGCCCAGGGCCGGCTCCCTAGGGGATGGAGCGGGCTGGTCGGCCCGCCGCACTCCACTCCAGCATGGGGAGCCAGGCCCCGCATTGGCCAATTGGCCCTGGGCCCCACTCCCCCCATGGGATGGCCCTGTACACAACCTACATTTTAAGAATGAGGGTTTCGCATCCTTTACTCTTTACACCAACGTAATATGAAGGAATCACATAGGCACAGGGGGATCCGGATCATTATTGTTGAGCAACAAGTATGTATGTAAATCTGACACTATTCCTTCCCATTGTTTCAGGTTTGTTTCTAAAAAGAAAGACATTTCATTCTGAGGAGGTCATACAGAGTTATCAGCACAGTTAGATAGTTCCCTTCACCCTGCACCTGATTCCTCATGACAATGAATCCCAAAGCTGTAGTCCATCTACCACTTGAGAGTTTTATCTAGGTCTCAAGTTCCATGGACCTTATGGACTGTGAACAATAAGGCACTCCCTACAGCAGGCATAGACCTCAAACCATTAAGGACCTCAGAGACTAGGACCAGGACTTTGAACTCAGTTTTTATAAAAACAAAAGGTTATTAGACACCACTCCAGATTTACAATTTGGAGTGAAAATAGTGGAGGCCATTATCAGACCAGCAATTTAGTTCATGCTAGAGGAATACTGTTTCACAGAGTGAAATCTGTATCCTTGTGGAAGACGCCCCTGCATTATTAATAATAACTTGCTTCCACTTCAATCTAGAGGGATCATCCTTTGACCCCAGCAAAGCGGATCCCTAGAAACTTTTCTATCCTTCCCAGGAACTGTTCCCTCTTCTCCCACCCCCCATCTTTGCTTTCCCTTTCTCCACACACACGTACCAGGATCTCCCTCACCTTTGATAGTGTGGTGACCTCTTCTCCATCCTCTCAGTTTATCCTGTCAGCTCACTGGTCTTCAAAATTCATCATCATTTGGGATATCGGATGGCCACTTTTCACAGCAGGCATCTTCACAGAGTCACCCGTGATGGCTGCCAGCTCTGTATTCCATAGAAAAGTCTCCAAGGAAGGCTAAGTGACTGTCTAATCAGACCCCATATTGCAGCAATAGAAACAAGAAAGGCTTCTGTGTGCTACTGTACTGCCAGCCTGGAGCTTAATGATGCGGTACACTCCTTAGTGACTGTCTGTAGCTAGGGAAACCCCATGGATTCCCTGACTATAATTCTAAGCTTTCAACCTGTTGCTAGGGAAACCCAGGTATTTCCTTAGCTGCAAGCTGTCTCTTTGTAGCCTCCTTCCCATCTCAGGCTGTCTGTGCAATCAGTGCAGCAGGGTGGCAGGAGATTTTCCTGCAGCTGCAGTATTACTTTGCTAAGGACTAAAAGTAAGCAAACCTTACTGTGGCATTATTTAGTTTTGTGTCCCTGCCTTACCACTATAACAAAGATCTGGGAGCAAGGCTGAGGTGGTGACTAGTTTTTCCCTAAGAAGTGCTGCTTGGTAAAGCAACCCTCTGGCATGTTCTGGAGAGCCAAGTAGTGGCACCCTGAAGTGGAGAGGAGCCGTTACAGGTCACTCTCTTCAATGCTTTTCTCTAAAAACTACCACAGGAGCAAGCAGGTCTTAGAGTTCATGATAGTCCTGAGTAGGGAAGAGAAAACCTTGGAAAAGAGAAGGGGCTTCTATAACAATATAATCATATTATTATCAGAACATCAGCAGAGAGTATGTTGGTGGTCCATCGCTATTAATCACATCATTGTTTTTGTCTATTTTAGGAACCAAACAAGATTAGGTATAAATCATGTTGGTGACCTGACCTATAGTGGGTGCCCCTGGCTGCATCTGGGTATCTGTCACTGGGTAACTCAAGGGGGTGGAAGGCAACAATCAGATCAGAGTGGTTTTCAATTAATTGCAGTAGGTTGAGGTTATCGGTTGTCACTTGCTAACAGCTCTTTCAGCAAATTGGGAAGTGCCAAAGAATTTTCGGGGTGAATGAGGAGGAAATAATTTTTAAAACATAGGTTAATTATTTCTGCAGGGAACATTGCTTGAGTGAAGGATAGTATATGTTTCTCATCTTAACTAAAGTTTTCATTCTACTTTTACAATTCACCTTTAAAACTCCAACTTTAGAAACTGGGGGCTGCCAAAGACCAGAGTGAAAATGGAATTACCAATTTTAGTGATACTTTGAACTCTTAAAAAATGCAGCTTCTTAATTTCAACCCACTGTTTCTTACTGACATTACATTTTTTCACTATCTTAGATACAGTCTAATAGTCCTTGGTCTTATATTACTTGAGGCTGATAAAAATCTGTTTATGATCTTTTTATCTTGGAAAATTGATGACAGTCTTGTTTCTTATAGGAATTTTCTTTATTTGCTAATAAAGTCTTTCAAACTGAGGAGAGCCATGACATGATATTGACTAATTCAGATGCAGTTTTCTTACCTAGAAGATAATAAAACACCGGTGTCCAGGGAAGATGACATTGCAATCTCTCGCAACTCAAAAATGGCCTTCATTCCCATCAGTAATAAAGCTATTAGAGTTATTAATCTCAAGAAAATATATTCTAGGAATTTGACGGAGACTCTCTATTAAAGAAAATAAGGTTTTAGCAAGCCTTTGAAAGTAAAAAGCTGAGCTGCTCCTTATCACTCCAGGTGCCCTTTCTCAGATTACAGAGAATTGCCAAGGTTTTTTCCTTCACCCTAACTCAGAGCCCTAACTCAGACTGTCTTTTACAAAAGCTTTCTGTATTATAGACTGTATGCAAGACAAATGAGGGTTCCTTAATGTTGACCCTCACTGAGTGCTTTATTTCCAACTTCTTTAATATTCTTGTAGACAGCACTTCAAAAGTAGGACTTTACCATCTAAGTAGGTATTAGTTTAAAAATTCAAACTGTGTTTTAGTTCCACTGAATTTTATTACCTTTTTCTACCTAGAGAGATTTTTGAATTTTGTTTCTACATTTGTTATTAGAAGAGGTAAAAGAGGAGTCACACTTCAACATAAAGTTCTATGTTTCATTTATAAAAATGGTCTGTAATAGCCATTGCCTGATGTTTCTCAAGGGGTAAATAATTCATAAATGTTTTAAGAAATGGTTAATCAATGTGTAAGGATTTGTAGCATGTATAAATTCAGTGGTCTGCTTACGAAGGCTTATCGCCATCACTAACACCATCTGCTGAAGTGTTTATAACCATAACATGCTTACATCAGGCAATGGCTATTACAGACCATTTTTATAAATGAAACATTGCTATCAAGTCTGACGAAGTGGGATTTTTCTCCCACAAAAGCTCATATGATAAATAAATGTGTTAGTCTTTAAAAGCGCCACAGGACTCCTTGTTTGTTTGGCTAACCTAGACTAACATGGCTACCCCTTTGGGAATTGCTATCAAGTGTAACCAAAAAAGAGGGACAGTTCAGTACAGGTACCACCACAAGTGTTCTTATACAATATTTAAATCTCAAGCTTATACTTTGAGCTTGTGTCCTCCCAGTGTTACTGTGGCTTGGCAGCGCCACTGTACAGCAAGCTGTGAAGTAGGAGGAATCCGAGAACAACCACCAGAAAGCAGTGCCATCTTCCTTAGACAATTCCTCTCTAAGCTGCCCCAGGAGCTGGGCAGCTCCACACAACAGAGACTGTACCTAGCACACACACAATGTAGCCCAATATTTCAGACTGATTTAAGGACCAATGTATGGTCTTTAGCTATTTGCACAAGTGGGAGGATGCTGCACAATTCCCCTATTTTATGGGAGACAGTTGTGCAATCCTTCTGCATTCAGCTACTGTGAAGAACAACTGTACTGACTTCCCCCAAAGAATCTGGTTTGCTCTATTAACTAGTGTGGAAGGGGGCAGGCTATCAATACTATCATCTCATATCTTCCTGTCCCCGTTAAGGTGCCATACATATAATTGGAGAGAGCATGGGAGGGCAAATAACTAAACAATCTTTTTTTCATGTTACCATAGACCTTTTATTATTATTCTGCCCCAAGGTCCCACTAGTGGCCTGTCTACACAGTGCCTTTTGGCAGCTTTCTAGGTAGAACATACTCCCCTGGGAAATTCTGAAGCAGGAAAGCCCATCATATTCTAGCCTAAAATTGGGATTGTGGGATTTTTAAAGCCCTTCAGTAAGAAGACTATCTACATTCAGGACTCCCTTTTATCCTACTAATGTATCTAACCCATACTCAAACAGTATGGCTTCCTGGTCCCCTCTAGAAACTATTCCAAGTTTTGATGAATAAGCATAATCTTTGCATGACAGAAGCTGGGTTCTTTAGCTCAGATAGCGAGGCATGTACTTTGCCATCTCAAAGTTCTAGGTTCAGTCTCCTCTATCCACCTTCTCCTAACTATGGAACTTTTACTGCAACTATGAAAGTCTAGAACTAAGGGAGGTATAAATTATTATTCAATATTTATATTACAGGAGTGCCCAAAGCCCCTGAAAAGAATCTGGTCCCCCTTGAACCTGATAATAGTTTCTGCCCCAATACAAGAAATAAGAAGAGACAGACACTATATTAATATACCAATGATACTAATACAGATTTAATGCAATTTTTTCATAGTGTTATCCAACTCATGCAAAATTTTGGGACTGATATTCTTCTAACACTGAGCTAAATTAGGAGTAATTCCTGAAATGAATGAAGTTCTAACCAGTGTCAGACAGGTGCGAGAGGAAGAGACACAGATTCTAAAAAGAAAAATCAGAAAGACAGTAAGGACTTGTCTACACTTTCAGGGCTTGTTTTAGTCCATCCCAGTGAGAGGTAAATTCTAATATACACCAGCGTGTTGTGCACTGTTGGGATGTGTGGACCCTTCTGGCATGTACTAAAAGTTCTCTGGTATGTATTAACACAGTCCCATTTTGAACAGTAGACAAGCCCTATGTCTAAATGATAATGTTAAAGAGACAATGAAAATGACAACTTTTCTTCAGACACAACTTACTATCTTTTACGTGCACTTTAGAGGCTCCTTTTAGTCATCATTCAGGGAGCAGCTACAATGAAACATCGAAGCCTGTATTTTGCTTGGAGAACTAGGGAACTCTGTGCATATGTCTGGATTCCCCAGGAGCTAACATTCAAAGTTCACCATAGGAACATTATTCAGATGTTAATTGACCTTCATGGACTGGACACACAGTCACATTCTTAGATGGGCTTTTTTCCTCCACATTTTTGCATTGATTACTTGCGTGCAAAAAACTCATGCTTTGTGCTTACGTGCGTATGCATGCAAATTTGTGCTGGAAATGTAAAATGTATTGGTAGCTATATTTTCATCATTTTTATGCATTTCATGTGTGCCTATCAGGTACAACATGTAACCTGATTTTACAATTTCATAAATTCCTTCTAGAATGGTAAAAATCTCTAACAGAGTTTGTGGGAAATTATAGCCTGTCATCCTCAACAAATCAATTATTGTGCTAATAATGAGGACAATTTTGCAACTGTGGCAATTTCAATTGTATCTAAAAATGTACTGCAAATGTCTGTTTGGCTCTTGTTGTTGAAATTTTTGGCATTTTATTTTTAATCTCGCAGTCTCAAAGAGACGCTGCTTTAATTATCAGCCCTCTTCTGAAGCAATATAGGTCTTTGACCTTTAAACATTGGCTTCCCATTTGTGTAACAGAAATGCTTAATAGCTAACTCAATACAGCATCAGTTCCAGGTCTTTAACATTCAGCTTTTTAACTTTAATTCCCTTTTAGTACATGTAGGTGTTAATCATGGCCATAACTATTTTTTTTAAAAATCTGGTTGGCAGATAACATCATGGCTTTGAGCACTTGAAGGTTATTGTGTACTTATGGAGGTTTAAAATAGTTTCATCTCAGCTTTCCTCACAGGCTGCTCGCTCATCCTATGACTTACTTACGACTTTTGTTGCCTGATCTGGTTTTAGGAAAGCAAGAGATGTGAGGAATCGATTAGGAGTGGATTTTGTCAATGGGACAGAAAAGATTCACGCACAATTATATGGGCCAGTGGCTGCTTTTGAATGAAATAGATAAAAATATATCCCCAAGTAATAAATATAGAAACATGTTGCAGTTTTTACTGCATTTAATGAAAGAATTACACTTTTGCCTGCACTTCCTGTAGTGTACTTTGTTGATGAAATACCAGAAAAATGACAGGTCTTTAGTAAACTGAGAATTTGCAGTAAAAAGATGAGGGAAGAAGAAAAGGCAGAATTGGTAGCAGATTATAAGATCTGTCTCTTTATAATATATTGTGTAAAACTAAAAAGGGGATGTTACATTCACTGCTGAGTATATGCAAATATAGGGATACTGACTCTGCCATGTAAAACACGCAGTCTTGTGATTTCTTATACATGAACATTGCTACGTATATAGAAGCTCTAGCGTGTTCACTTCTCCTTATTGTTTTAGTTACAGTTTGTGGAAAGTGCTCAGATACCATGGTGATGGGTGATCTCATAAAAACCTAAATAGATAAAAGCTTCCTTATCTCCATCATTTTGACATGGGCACATTAAGCATTGAGCCGAGAGTATTTTTTAATCAGTGTACCTACAGCCAGACATTTAATCAGTTACCTTTTGAAACTTCCATCTTCCTCCTAGGAAAATAAAGGATTCAATTTGAGTTACCACAAAGAATTTTGTGAGAACTGCTGTATGTAAAAATTACATGACACTTCCTTTGGAAACCATGGTAACTATCCAATAAGTAACATATGCCACAGCTACTGTACCGAAACATAGTGGAGTGGGCCTAGACAGGAGGGTGAAATGAAATATTGTACATACCAAGCACAATCATTCTGTAGATAGTTATTTTAAGCTTTTAAAATTAAGTTTAAACTTCTCTCTGGTACAGCCCCATAGATTCTCCATAGACTTAGAAAACTGTGGAGTGCAAGCAAAGAAAGGATACTGGGATAGATGGACCATTGGTCTGACGCAGTATGGCCATTCTTAAAGGAAAAGCAGTCACCCGATACAAGTTGACCAGCCTAACCTGATGGCTCTTTGACAGGAATCTTATCATGTCTGCACCGGGAGCAGAGCAGGGACTGAATTGTTACAGCTGAGTCACAAGTTGGTCCTTTATTCCCCCTTGCTCCCTGGATGCAGTAACCTGTTTCAGCCCATTTCCTAGCAGAACTTACTTCAGCCTATGAACTGACTCAGATGCGTTGGCTGACACATTAGAGGGGGCAGAACCAAATTTCTACCTACTCTCTGCCTCTGCCCACACATCTGTGCTGAAGAGGAACTGGTAACACAGGGGCAGGTAGCAAGTGCTGGGATATAAGAGACATCTTAAATACATTTTCTCCCCCAAGAATGCTCAGTCATGGCATCAGTTATGATCTGGCTCTGACTCAGTCAAAAAACCTTGAACTGCAAGTGGCTGAACAAGCTAAGGGAAATGACTAAAGCAAACAGTACCAGCCAGATTGTAGCTCACAGCCACACAAACTACTCAGATTCTCTACTTTAGTTTGCTTACCATGATGGCACACTCTCAGAGAAACAACTAGGTTACTCATAAATTATTATAAAGAGACCTGAGCCACTAATCCTTATGCAAATAAAACTCTGTGAAATCAATAAGTGTTTTGGCTGCTTAATGACTGCTGGATTGGACTCTAGGAACATAATTGCTTCCCGTAGTTTCATCTCTTATCTTGTACTTAATGCTTACCTATAATGTTTCTAAAAGCAAGCTGTGACAGTCAGCCTAAAGGAAGGGGTCATCCAATCATACAGCAGAAGCTATAGCATTTGGCCAGTTACAGATCACAAATGCTGGACAGCAAAGTGAACACTTGCAAAAAAAAAAAATCCATAGATGGAAATCTGTTTTGATGGGCCGTTCAGCACTCATTTTGCAGACAGTTAAAAGAGCTGCATCTGCAACCAGATAGATGAACTAAGGCAGTCGCCTAAGGGCACCAAATTAAATGGAAGAGCATTTTTTACATGTTATCTCTATGTGGGAGGGAGCGCCAAAATCATAGTTCACCTAGGGCGCCAAAAACCCTTGGACTGGCCCTGTCTGCAACTCACTCTTGCCAATTGTTTGTTTTGATTGAGCTGCATTCAAGGGTTGGCAAGATGGAAAAAAGACATCATTAAAAGATGGCTTGACTCTTTTATAGCCCATGGGTCAGGTCCTCGATCTAAGTCAGAGTTTCACAAAGGCTGCTGTAACTGCTACATGAGTTTCTATATCCCCCAGAGGCTGCTCAAGAGCCAGGGACAGCTTACATGAAAAACCCTTTGGCCATACCCCTTTTCCTCATCACTGTCCCTATGCCAGTATCCTAAAAGGGGGATAACTGGCAGGAAATCCCCTGGTAGCCCCTTAAGCCTTCTTCACCTGCTGTCAAAATCATAAAGAGACCATAACAGATCTGAGAATCAGGCCCATCAGTTGCAAAAAAATGAGGCCAGCTTTTGCTTCTGCAAAGCCACCAACACCCATGAAGAGTTTCTGAATGTTTTGCCTGGAGTCTTTGCTCCACAGTCAAAGGATCTGCTCAGGTGGGATCTTCAGCTGTTGCTATCTCACAGTGTGACTGCTTGGATCTGAATTGCGGTCAGGCTGTGCAAATGCAAAGAGACAGAGGCTCCATAGAACACTACCACTTACAGGGTAATTTTTCTCACTTGATTAAGCTGTATCATTTAACAGACTAAAATGAAGTTTAACATAAAGTGCGACCAAATTATTGCTCTAATAATTCAGCAATTTCAGTAATTCATTAATATTTCGAGTGGGTAAGTGGCCACACTTCACAAAACAACTTGTAATCCACAGCTCTTTAATTCACATTATTAGATGTCTCATCCCATATGATATAACTTGGCATAAAAGAGGTTTGAAAGAGATTACCAGACTGAATGACTTGACATGATGTAGCTCCCATGACCACTAAAGCACCAGAGTAGAAACAGTTCTTTTGCACTAACCTTGCTGGAAAGAGTATATGTACCTTCTTTCTAGCAGCAGCTTAGTTTATATTTGTATTTGAATACGCACTTTCAGACAGTAAGTTGAGGAGTTGTAAAGCAATTCTTTTTAGGTTCATAAAAATGCTGGTGGTGTTCAGAGAGCAGAATAATAGGCTCTCTAAAGATGGCAGTGAAGGCAGAAATAGAACTTTCATTTCCATAAAGCATCATACAAACTCCTTTATTACCATCACAATCTGCTACTGGCTCTAAAAACAACTAAGATTTATATTTATTTATTTATTATGAATTCTCTCCTGGCCTTAAAGAGACAGGCTTCTACTCCTTACCTTTCAGGAACACATGAATCTGCAGTGAATTACTTTAAGAAAATGTTTGTGGGGAAGCTATGCAATGTAATTTCAATCCTGGGAAGAAATGTGAGGTGGGATAATAGATGGAGCCCAGCAGTTGTTCTCAATTTCAGCTGTTTAAAGAAATGAAAACCTACAGACCCAAAATCTGAACTTTAGGTAATGTTCCAAGTAATTTTGACCAGTGGAGATTTACTCACGCAACCCAATAGACATTGGGATTAAAAACAAAAACCAAGAAAATTCAGAATTACCACTTTTGTTGTCGTTCCTGTGCTCTCAGAAAAGCAGCGATCAACACACATTGTTGCCTGCTCATTTTATACAACAGACTACAGTATGAACAGTGTGAAAAACTTGACGGAGCCTTTAAAACCAGCAATCTTAGGGTACGTCTACACTGGCAACTTAGGTCGACTTAAGGAGGCTTAAATCGACCTAAACAAAGCCACGTCCACAATGGGCTTTTATTAAGTCGACTTAAGCATTTCCTTAAGTCAACTTAAGGTAAGCTTAAATCGACTTAGTAACACCTCGTTTTAGATCGACTTAAGCTTTAAATCAACTCCTTAAGTCAACTTAAAGCCAGTGTGGACGGGGATTATTGCCTAAATTGACCTTATTACATTGACAAAGCATTAAGTCAACTTAATAAGGTTGACAAGAGGCTCTGTCTATTTTAGAAAAATTAAGTCGACTTAAAGTCGATCTTATTAAGTTGACTTAACAAAGTTGACTTAACTTTTCTAGTGTAGATGTAGCCTTAGTGCTTTACAGTTCTTCTAAGAGATTGGGAGGAGGGTGGAATTCGTCTCTTGGGACCAGTAATGTAATTGTAGCTAGGCTTTTGATAAATAAGAAGCAGTTTGGGCCCATTAAAAATATGCTTGCATGAAATTATCTGTTTCACAAAATGGTATCATAAGCAATGGAAATAGGCCCCCGCACTCCCCAGTCCTTTAAGAAAATTGTATGAAATGTCAATTCCCCACCACTGCCACCACAACGAAAGTGTCTAGGTAAAATTTAATCTAGTTCTTACTACATCACATACCTACAGTGATCAAGTGAAGGACAGAGCGAAAGCCTTAGTTCTGAATTTCATTTGTCAATCCTACTTTTAGCTGATTTTCATAGAATCATAGGGCTGGAAGGGACCTCATGAGGTCATCTAGTTCAACCCCCTGCTAAAAGAGGACCACTCCCACTAAATCATCCTAGCATGGGTTTTGTCTAACCAAACCTTAAATATCTCCAAAGTCGGAGATTCCACCACATCCCTAGGTAACCCATTCCAATGCTTCACCACCCTCCTAGTGAGAAAGATTTTCCTAATATCCAACCTTGACATCCCCAGCTGTAATTTGAAACCATTGCTCCTTGTTCTGTCCTCTGTTACCACCGAGAACAGCCTAGCTCCCTCCTCTTTGGAGCACCCCTTCAAGTAGTTGAAGGTTGCTATCAAATCCCCCCTCAACCCAATTGAGCATGATAAAATTATACTTTTTTTACAAGAGAGATCTCAAAGCTAAATTTTCCTTTTTTAATGTATATGTTATAAGAACATTGACAATCAAGTCAGCAAATATGGGAAATGGACATTTAAGGCACGTATATGAACCTCAAAAGTTGCAATCTGAGTATTCTCTTAAGGCACTCTTGTTTGAAAATGAGTTTCAAAGCTTCATCTCCAAGAAAAAAAGCATTTCTAGGGCATGTGAAAAAGGAAGCTGAAGCCATTGCTTTAAGACAATGATTAGGGGGCTGGGGCACATGATGTACAAGGAGAGACTGAAGGAACTAGGCATATTTAGTCAGCAGAAGAGAAGACTGAGTGGGGATTTGATAGCAACCTTCAGCTACTTGAAGGGGTGCTCCAAAGAGGAGGGAGCTAGGCTGTTCTTAGTAGTAACAGAGGACAGAACAAGGAGCAATGGTTTCAAATTACAGCTGGGGAGGTCGAGATTAGATATTAGGAAAAACTTTCTCACTGGGAGCGTGGTAAAGCATTGGAATGGGTTACCTAGGGAGGTGGTAGAATCTCTGTCTTTGGAGATATTTAAGGTACGGTTGGACAATACCCTGGCTTGGATGATTTAGGGGGAGTGGGCCTCCTTTTAGCAGGGGGTTGGACCAGACGACCTCATGAGATCCCTTCCAATCCTATGATTTCAAAGTGCTACAAGATTTCCAGTAGCTCATTCCCATTGTACAGGAAAACAAATATTATACTAAGTTATATCCACTAGAAATGTTGCATCTCTTTTAGTTAAGTATATTCTTCCACTTAGAGTCTTCCTGTTTTTATTTAGAACTACTGAGAATACTTATACCAAGATTTTTTTCTCCATCATACATAATAAATTACTAGTTTAGAACTCCTTCATAAAAGACATTCTGGCACTAGATTAACAATATCAAGATTTAGGGACAAATTCAATTTTTGGTTAAGCAGAAGCAATTCCATTGACTTGAGTGGCATTGCAACCAGACCACTTTAGGCCTTACTAATTTTATTCTGAAGTTGTCCTGCTTAAATCCTTTGTTTCCCAAACTCCAGGAGCAAACTCTCCAAATAAATTAGATTTTCTGGTGAACACACACTTAAAATGAATGTTCCACAGCCTTGCAAAACTCTGCTCAGCCAATCTCCTGTTTGAGATTATTTTCCCTCAAATGTTAGTATTCTGTGGACTCCTGTTTGTTTGGCTGTACTAATAATGCAAACCAGTCTTGCTGTGATCCAATCTGTAATGCCAGTAATCAAGTTCCTCTTTGCTAACATCTAACATCTGTTAGAGAAACATCTGAAGTTTAGCCATCTTGACAAGTTTTGAAATAAAGGCTAGAATAAGTTTTGAACAGGTTATGAATCCATTAGCAGAAACAGAGTTTTCTATTGTTTGGAACATTCTTATTAATTGTGTAAGAGCAGACAAAACTTCTCATGGCAGCCAGGGTTGTACTGATCTCCAAAAACACTAGATCTGAGTTTCTAATTGTCTGTGTTTTTCTAGCTAACAGGCAGAACCTCACGTCAGTGTGTGCTTAACGCTAATCCCGAAAAATGCACAGCTGATCTCTGGATTGATCAACAGAAGGTGTTCTATGGCCTAATACAGAAAACATTCAAAGAACTCTAATAGCTTTCCATGATCGTAGAATCTGTGATATTTAACTGGCAGCACTTGTATCAGACGACAAATCTGCATCACAGAGTTTCTGGTTACAGTCAGTGTAAAAATAAATTATTAGGTGAATCTGAAAGTGGATGTTTGCTTTGGTTAACAGCCCTCTTCCCCTTCTCACACCTCTAAGTTTTTAGATGCTTTTCTGATCCTTTTCCACCTTATCTGGAGATTTTGAACATGCAACAGAGTTAGAACAGACTCTTACTACACTTTGCCGCTCTGGCTTCTGTCATACAAGTGCCTAGAACTAACTTACAAGTGCACAGAAAGTTACAGGAACAACACCGCAATTCACGGTGCTGCATAAGTACCTGGGCTCCTATACAATGAATGTGATCCACAAAAAACAGCATGCAAACCAGTGGGAGGTACCAACTAAAAGGGAGTGGGCTAAGCCCCACCTCTCTTTTGGTAATAGGCTCCTAAATCCAGCCAACAGGGAGGAGCCCATCTCTGCTTTACAATCCACAAACAGGAACCCTCCCCATGGAGTCAGACAATGTAGGCACCTAAGCTACTTCTTGAGGGAATGAGTTAAGCACTTGATTTTTTCCCCCCACAAAGTAGCCAGAGGAGGAGAAAGTGGTTCCACTCCTTCCCCACTTTCAACCCCCATCATCTAACTCTTAGCCTAGTGATCAGCACAATCATCTGAGATGTGGAAGGCACAGGTTCAACTCCCCTCTCTCTGCCAGAATGGGATCTCCCAGCACTCAGGACAGTGGTCAAGCTGCCAAGCTATGGAATATCCCCCTGTGGGGCTCCCTCAGTCTCTCCTGTAGCAGTCTGGTTAAATAGCAAAAGACTGATAAGCAGGGGGATTGGATGTTGGGTGTTCCACCTTCTATGTGGTTTGTCTGACCTCTGGACTACAGAATAACGCTCTTTCACTTCCTCCCACCAGTCCAGTGACTGTTTAAGTATTTATCCCACCGTGCAACAGTCATTGGGGTGAAGACTGATAGACTAAACCCAGCCTTTCTTACTGCCAAGGTGCCAATGGCAGCAACATTACAATGCATAATAGCTCAGATTCTCAACTGGCCATTCATTTATTTAGCCCAGGATATGATTATTATCCTGGGCAAGAAGGATCTTCAAAATATTTCAAGTTATTTCTCCAGGTTTATATTTATTGTGAACTCAGGCAACTACTATCATTGGGACCCGTATGTTTGTCTCAATTCACCAATATACAGTGTCCAGGTACAGTAACAATGGCTTTCTGAATTTTTCAATAAATGTTCAGATATGATACAAGAGAAACTTTCATAAATGTTTTTGATAGTTTAGCACCAATATATTTTATCCCATGTAAATTGGAAATATGTTTGTTTGGTACATATAAAGGGTTATTATAATAATTAGAGTTAAAACTGACTATGAAAAGACTTTTGGAGTCGCAGTTCCATACTATTGCTCCTTTATTAAAACAGACAGGCACAACCTAGTTTTAAAAACTACTTTCTTGAGGATTGGTGATATCAAATGTTGCACCAGGACTTGAAGAAAAGGGTCTAGCGGTGATCCAGGGAATTATACCTCTGTAGATTTTACATCTAGCTGCCAAACTGTTGGAATCAATCATTAAAAATCAGAAGAACAAAACATCCAGAAAACTATGAGCTGACAGATTCAGTAAAGGAAATTCATGTTTCACTAATCTCTTAGAATTTTTTGATCAGGGCAGTGAAGTAACTATAGCAATTACCAGTAAGAAACTTTTAATCTCTTATTTTAAAGTGAACTATTAGTGGTTGTGCTCAATGTTTTCAGGTACTTTTGACTCCAGGCAGGATTTTTATTTCCCTAATTCTTGATTTATGCTAATATAAATCCTGTCTTAGAAGTCAAAGGAGCTGCTCCAGATTTATACTAGTGTAACAGAGATTTCACTCTGGACTCCAACGTCCTATTTGGAATGATCATTTTACAGTGAGGCATGCTATGGTGAAACTGTAAGACTGCAGCTCCCCTCAGATCCTTATGAAAATGAAATGTGTACTTGGTGAAGCTAACAGAGATCAGACTATTAAGTCTACAGTATGAAGCTCTTTGTTGTCTTTCCTAATAACCATTCCTCCTGAATCACCCAGGATTTAAAACAGCTACTAAAGCCGTCAACATTATATTTAAAGCACCACAAATTAAAAATTCATGTATTACATTTCCTGGGGAATGATTGAAGTTTGGAGGAGAAGGCAGCATTCCTAGCTATGGTGCACTTCCAACTTTCATGGCAGTGTAATTTTCCAGCTGAAATAGTTCCTTTTACAGTCAGCAGCAGACTAGTATTCAAAAGATGACTGAATGAAATCTCTTATCTTCCTAAGTCCTCTAAGGTAACCTCTGTACAACTGTTAAAACCAGCTTAAGACGCCTTTTGTAGGAAAAGCATTTGTACAGCTAGGATGTACTAAGGCAGTTTGGAACACTCTTCTTTCCCAAGCTCAGCTCATGTGAGCAAGTGCCTTTCCATACATTCAAAAAGGTGTGGATCAAAAGGCTTTTTTTTCCCTTGCACGATCTCTTATGTTTCTAGCTGGGAAAAAGTGAAGTGATGTCCCAAAGAGAAAGTAAGAGTGCCTATGAGATAATACACTAGTGTGGAGTGCTCCCAAATGTCACTAGTTTCTTCACTTACAGAAATTGATTATTTCAGACACAGGGCACATGCTTTCTGTTTGCTCTAGTACATGGATTCTTGTCTTAAGAGAAAAATTAATATACAGGGAAAACGTGTAGACTCTGAAAATCTGAGAATTTTAGCTGAAACAAAATGTTTAAATGGGTCATAAAATTGTTCTTAGTGACAGTTTTACATGAATTGATTTGGCATTCACTGGATGTGAAAAATCAAATACATTACACTACTTACCCTCTTAAAGCTGAGGTGTTCTTCAAACCACGATTTGTCATGGCTCACTTGTATCCACTAAAGTCCATGTCAGTTGATTTCTATCTTGTGAGCATGCTATTTTCCTTTGTGGATTTAAAAACTAGTTGAAGTGGTCAATTATATTTTCATATTAGCCCAATAAATTTGTGTAGCCTCCCACCTGCTTTTACATTAGAACTAGGAAATGAATTTCACCTAGATGACCTGTTACCCCCTTTCTCAATATTAACTTAATTAGTGCTTTCAGGGCTCCAAATAATTTGAATAAAATAAAATCAGTTATTTCCAGGGATTCACTAGTCCATTCTAGCCACTTCCGCCACTGCAGTCCTGCCATTACTCAAGTGACAATTGAGGACAAGGTGGACCTGGGCCCTCCTACTACTCCAGGTTCCAGCCCAGGAACCCTGCATATGGCAGCCTTTCACTGCATCTTCTCTCAACTCATCCATAGATTTCTCCGGGCCACCTCCCCACAGCCCCAAGGTGCTCAGCGGCCAGCCACTGCTCTGTGCAGGGTGCTGACAGTCTTCCCTCTTCAAACTCCTGGAAGTCGCTCCAGTCTCTCTGTTCTACAACTCCCTTTTATACCAGCCTCTTGGCCCCTGATTGGCTGCCACGCAGCCCCTTGCTATTGGCTACCTTTCATGCAACCTCTCTAGGGGCCCTCTTAACCCTTTCCTGGCCAGTGAAGGGCAGGTGTAACCTTCAGGTGGGCTGAAATTCATTTAATTGCCCTTCTCCAGTGCCTCACAGAAATCAATCCCAATCCCTATGGAGAAAGCAGCTGGAGACCCAGGATCCAGTCTGTATAGGGCTCACAGCAAAGATTGCTCAGATTTACCCTCTCACATTAAAATACTACTAAAAACAAACATAACAATGAACTTTATTAACTACTAAATAAATAAACCTTATCCTAAGAAAACAAAATACAATTCACCAAGAACAATCCCCCACATGAAAGACACCCAAGAGTCCCAAAGTCCAGGTGGAGTTCACCCAACTCTCAGCTACAGTCTCTGTTCCAGTGTAGAGGCTTGAGTGGCAAGAAATAGCTGTCTTCTTCTTTCTTTGCAGGAATCTTCTGTAGCATTCCATGCAGGCTTTTCCTTCTCCTTTGCAACCAGCCCTCGGTCCCATATGCATGTCTGCAAAATCTGTTGCAGATGACTCCATTAGAGGGAGAAAACATCTTGTTCACTCCTTGCTCAGCTTCTCTCCTGAAAACTGATCACATGGGCTCTTCTCAAAGCAGCTCTAGCCTGCTGTCTGCACAGACTGCTGCTCTCATGTGATCTGACTGACCACACCAAATCACACCAGCAGGGAACCCTGTGGAGCATGCTCAAAAATGCTACCACTCCCTGCTTCTGGAAGTTTCTAGTTGTGGGTAGCTAACCTGCCCAGCAACAGTAACCCACCCTCGGCAGGTCTCTTACAGAGATAGCCCTTTTTAGGCATATGGATTACACAGGCACCCACTCACAAACCCAAAACAGTACTCTAGGAACAGCAGCAAAATGCAAGTCCATTCCCCAGTTCTGTGATGCAGTACTTTCTCTTTTCTCCAAAGCTTCATTTTCTGAACACTGATAACAGCTTGGTTTTAATGCTCTTCTCTGTTGTATTCTTATTTAAGTGCCAGATGGAGTCTTGTGTGCCATTGTAATCTCCAGCACTAGGTTATGTGCCCTTTTTAACCCTCTCTGTCTTTGTTTTCCCACTAAATTATGGCAGAGCTAAGAGTGAGAAATATTCTGCATTAATATACATTTGAGTTATTTTTGGTTAGATCTCATCCATGATGCTTTTGTGTTGACTTTCTGCTAAGAGCCAAGTGCTCATGTTTTACTACCTCCAAACGCTTGTGTAGAGCAAGATTTAAGCTTGTTATCCACTAAAAGCAAATTCAAATTTCTAGTTGTATTTATAACAGTAATATTCATGCATGGGGGCTGTGATAGTTAGTTATATGACCCAACAGAAATATCTATTATGACTTACCTACCTAGCCTACACAATGTAAGTTTCAAAGTTCTAATAGCAAATATTCACTGCTGGTTGTAATCTGTCCACACAGGGCCGGAGACTATCTCCTTTACCAAAGTCTGTAAGTAGTTCCGTGGACCTTAGCAAGAGTACTTGCAAAAGATGCTGTAAATGTGGATAAATAATGAAAGAATGATTGGAGCAGGGGGACTGGAGCCAAGATCCCCAAACCCACAAGCACATGTCCTAATCACTGAACTACAGAGTCTCTCTCCTTCTCTCTTAGCGCATCAGGCAGCTGGCTTCTGTTCATGGATTGCTAGCAGAAATTAGTTGGCATCTCCCTGCAGGCCAACTCAAGCATCTATCCCAGAGAGATGAGTGGGGCTTAGCATACACAGCTCAGATTGGCATCTCTCATTGGATAGTTTAGGCAGTTCCCTCCCTAGTGTGCTGGGTTTGTGGATAGCATTATTAGGGGACTCTATCTCCCCATTTGTTATGTAAGAGTCTAGCTACCACACATGGCTGTGTGGATTGCACTATTATTTTCTAGGTGACTAAAAGTTATGTACTCTGACACTCAGACCTTGTCTACACTAGAATTTACATTGGTGTAACTTACATCATTCAGAGGTGTGAATAATCCTTACTCCTGAGCAATGTAAATTATACTGACCTAGGTGCCAGAGCAGACAGTGCTGTCTTGGGGGGATAGCTTCCATCTCTCATGAGAGGCGGAGTAATTAAGCCAATGGAAAGCTCCCTTTTCTCAACTTAGAACATCTCCACCCACAAGCGCTACATAAGCTCAGCTGCACTGGGGTAGCTGCACTGTTGTAAGGGCTGTAGCATAGATGTAGCGTTAGTGTTGCAATACCTAAATCCCTTTGGTTTAGCTGTCACCAAGGGTCAGATCCACAAAGTGTATTTCTTCACTGTTTGCTTCTTTCTGCATATCTGTGTCCTTACCACTATATGCTGCTGGATGTTCATGGAATCATGGACTCCACTGCTGCTGGTGATACAGCATTCTAGTGAGATCCACAAGCTATTCAGAATAGCACGTCAGCTGGACTAGTAAATAATGGCAGGAATGTAGCGGGATGGTTTCCCCGCTCCGGAATGGAAGGGGTTAAAACCCAGGGAAAGGGGCACAGCCAATAGGAGCTGGTGGATGCAGGAGCCAATCAGGGCAGAGAGCCCCAAAATTTTTTGTGAGTGTCCTGAGCTGGTCCTGCACCTACCGCACACCAGAGAGGGACCTTTTTAAATTTCACACCGCGCCCAGGCACGTGGGCAAAGCAGGAGAACAGTGGAGGGAAATTTAAAAGGCCCAGGAAGCCAGGGGAGGCACAGAGGAGGGAGTGCAGGAGACCAGGGAACAGGCGGGAGAGCCCAAAGAAGCACCAGCAAGGGTGCGCAGGAGTCTGGAGAAGCCTCGGCCAAACATGGAGAAGCCTCGACCAGAGAGGCTCTAGCAGGGGAGCAGGGCTTGGGGAAGCCGCCTGCCTCAGCTGGAGCAGTGCCACGTGGGCATGGGGTATGGGGCAGCCTGAGTCCCAAATCTTTTTTGTGTCACAACACCCCTGCACCCAGGGGGGAATGAATACAACCCCTATTGCTGAGCTGGCACACGGGGTTCTCCAACCCCCATGCTCCTGGCATATACTCCAGGAGGTGAGAGCAGCCTTATTGCCCATCTCTTGGATCTTCCTCCAGTAGGTCCTGGAGGAGGGTGCTCCCCAGCCACCTCCCTCACTCCTGGCCCTGCCAAGCTCACATCAGGGCTCCAGCCTCATGAGAATCTCCCAGCCAGTCCCTCTGTACCATCAGAGCCAACTGCGTAACCTGAAGTCAGCCCATTTCCAAACTGCACTTTGGAAACAACTGTATGCACTTTTGCTCCATACCCTTGATTTCCTCACCTTTGTGTCCTGCCCCAACACCAAGGGGTAGGACCCCCCCAACTCCTGAAGAAGGTGAGGAACCCTGGTGGCCAACTTGGTCCCACAGTTCACCAGGAATATTAGTTGGCAGCTTCTTCAAGGAGCCATCAACAGGGGTAAGTATCTGGTACTGTTCACCCCGCTCCCCACCACTTGCCTCTTTTGCAGCAAGAGGAAGACACTGGCATATATTTACATTGAGTGTGCCAGATTGCAACCCTTTTTCTGGCTCCTCCAGAACCTTCCCCTTAGGCTCTGGCTGAACTTTTCCCCACACCTTCTGATCTACCCTTACCCCATCTAAGACCCCAGAAAGTCCTAAGACCTCCTCATCAACCTCCTCCTGGTGCAGGTCAAGGTGACCATCCACCATACATGAGGAAGATGCTGGATGGGGAGGCACTCTGCAATTGTGGGGCCTATCTCCGCTCCCCCTTGAAGTCATGCCTCTGGGCAGAGTTCCTCTGGGCAGTGGCTCAGGCTAGCCACCTGATCTCAGATCCAGGGCATCAGACAGGCTTGGAATTGGGTAGAGAAAGCAAGTCTGTCTATGCAAGCTGGGAATCACACCTCCTGCCTGCAGCATAAACATATCTTGTAAGTCTTGTGCTCACTCCTAATGCTTACTGGCTTCCTCATATCTTGAAATCAGTGGTTTATTTCCTTAACACTAATGATTAGTGGCTGGCTGAAAAACCAAAACACAGTTCTGTAGAAAAAATTTCAATACAGCTTCTGTTCCTCAGGTTTGAAATGGAACAAATTTTTATTTCAAATGTTATATATTTTATTAAATATATTTTCAATTTTTTTCTTTTCTCCACCCTTTCTGCCAGTTAATGCAATATAATTAATTACAGCCAGTACTATTATTTTTTTCTTCCAACTTTTTCATTTAGTTCTTCTTTTTCTTTATGTTCTAACTTATCAAAGCTTCTCAAGCATGTTAGAAAATAGACTGTGGCAAAGTCACAGAGTTTCATTTTCCTTTTGCCACTCTGCAGCTTTCTAAAGAAGAGGAAGGTTTGAAGAGTTAAAGTAGCTAAAGGAAAAATAGAGGAACTTTTGCACAAAAAGTTAAAACAAACAAATAAACCTATTCCATGGCAAAAATGAAAGGGGGGGGGGCAGAAGAAAAGACAAGTAAAAATTCAAAACTTTGAATAATTCAATTTTGACAAAAAATCTTTTTGCCAAGTTTTCACATACAAAGAAAGGCTATTTTTCATAGAATGAATTTTTTGATCAAAGTACTGGATCAGTTCGACTAATATATAGTGCTATAATACCCGTCGTTCCAATCTTCCACAGCATGGCCACTTATCAGTCCAGAACTTCAAAATAAATAAGTATGGTGTGGCATAAGACACACACCTTGATAGGAGAGTAAACTTTTTTAGGGGAAAATAGGCTAATTTTTCTAAAAGGTTCCTACTTCATGTTATGGTAGTCTGAGGACTACATTAGTATGAACTAGGAATATTCTAATTCATGACTGCAGCATCCACATGGGGAAGTTACAATACAGACTTTGGCGTGGGCTATAATTTCCCATAAGGGTTCCCATAAGGGTTCTCTGCTGGAGTCCCTCTGTTTCGGCTGCCCTCCTGGTGACAAATGACTCCAAGATCCTCTGGTTTAGCAGTCCAGTGTAGTAGTTTATTTAGAGCACACAGTGAGGTTACATGCAGTTTGGCTAACCACCTCAGGAGCCCCTGCTCGCCTTCCACTCCCTGGCTTCTCCTTCCTCCTATTTCTTTCATCTGGGCCTGAATATACCATTTGGCTAACAAGGGGACAGCTGCCTCTACTTCCCCACTCAGATGTAAGTGTCCCTAGCCATGTCCACTTTACCTCACTAAATTGGGGCTGGTATGACAGAGGGCTGGCTAAGGGATTGCTGCCCAGCATTCTGTCACAGCTCCCCATATCCAAACTGCAGGGCAGCACAGGCGGGCCCTTAGATTCCCCACTGCTGGCACCAGTAGTTTGGCTTCTCCAGCGGAAACAAAGGTGTGAATCTTAGTATGGACAAGCCTTTATATGGCTGCCGATGTTTTAAGTCCTACGGGCTATGTCTACAAGTTAGTTCGAATTAAGGAGGCTTAATTCGAACTAATAAGTTCGAATAGGGTATTCGAACTAAGGGGTTAATTCGAACTAACTAGTTTGAATTAACCAATGTGGCCATGTTAATTCAAACTAATTTCTTAATTTGAATTAACCGGCCATTGAAATGAATGGGGATCGCTAATTCGAACTAAGCAAGTGCTTGCTTAGTTTGAACTAACATTCCAGTCTGGCCATGCTAGTTCGAATTAAGCTAATTCAAACTAACTAAAATTAGTTCAAATTAGTTAGTTCGAACTAACTAATTCAAACTAATTTTAACAAGTGTAAACATAGCCATGGTGTCTAACCCTGCTCAAAGCAGCTCTATGTGACACAGTGCTTAAAACTTAGCAGCTGCCAGAACCTTATCTTCACTAGTTCTCCTAATATTGATGTCACCAGTAGTAATAATAAAAGTGGAAATTCTTCCAGAAATCAGCTTAATGTCAACAAGGCCTAAGAGGCAGCATTACCGAAACAATTCAGAAAGGGCAGGCCCACAATTAGATTTGTGAATACTTTTATTTGCTTCAAATTATGTTTTGCGCTAATCTCCATTCTTAACCTTTTCAGTTATTTCCTCTTCCATTAGGTGAGATAATTATCACATTCTATTCAGTATTGTTTTAGGCCTCTGAGTACTACATTTTAAAAAAATGGGCAAGAATCCAGAAGAGAGCCATAAAAGTGATCTATGTTTGGAAAATAAGACCTATGGGAAAATGTTAAGAGAACTGGTCTTCATTTCAGAGACAATAGTCGAGATATAATTGTCTAGAACATACATAATGGACATGTCAGTGATGACATCGCTCCGTTAGTCTCATTATGAGGGTCATAAAGTTGACCAGATCTACCTTATTCTAATTTGTGAGCTCAGAATATAAATGTTATTATGTATTTTTAAACCATCTAAGGACCATAGTCACAGACAAAAACCACACTATGCACAAACGCAAAACAACTCAGTTTGTGGCACTACATCAAGAGCATACCGTCTAAGTATAACTCACGAGACAAGAAATGGATACAGACAGACTGACGGGGGAGTACAAGGATACAATGAGACAATAATGAGAAGCATGATAGGCTATGGTCTCAGCAGACCAGGAGCCAGTAGTCAAGTTTTGGTAGGCTTCCTGGCGGAGGAAAGCTTTAAGGAGAGATCTGAATGAAAATAAGGAATTAGTTTTGTAGGTGTTTTCAGGGAGCTTCATGAGGGTTAGTATGGGAGAAAGCATGAATGATGTTCTTTGAAAATTTAACAGGTGAGTAATGTAGACTGACATCATAAAGAAAAAAGGTTGAATGTTAGGAAGAATTTTTAAAGTTAAACAAGGAAGCAAGCTGAAAAGAGGCCTCGTTGAACCAAGACCAGCTGCAGACCAAATGACACCATCCCATTCCCCTCCATTTATTAAACTTTTGAATACCTTGTTTTTATTGCATTTGTAGTCCATTTCACAACGTTGACATAATTTGCATCACATAATTTGCATCACATGATTTGCATCACAGATTTATATCTGTGATACAAAATAATAAATTCGCACGCTAGCATCTGTAATTCTGTATTTATTCATGCCATATATAAGGAATTTTTTAAAAATTATTTCCTCTACGCTTATAGAAACTTTTTCATTTTATGAATAACTGAAATGTACTAACATCAAGAAATTGAACTGTGCACCAACATCAGGTGGTACATTATGAAATCGTGTTGTAGTTGGTGACAGTTTTAGAATATTAACCCTAGCCCAGTCTATATTGTTCTCTTTCAGATACTTTCCCATGAAATTTCTCTCTAGCTGCAAACTAGATTATAACTGAGCTTTTCACTTCCTATATTGAGCTCCTGAAGGTTTTTTTGAGGGCATCTTTTATTTTTTTAAGTGTGGATACACTAAGTCGACTTAAATTGACAAGTGTAGACATAACCATCCAGAGCATTCTAGGAGGTTAGTAAAAAATAAATCCACATTTGGAATATTGAAACATTTTACTTCAAGCATTCTATTTTCCTTTTTGTCACTAACAACGAAAACAGCACTCCAAATCTGGAGCTCCTCCGGCCCGAAGCACTCCAGGCAGTCACCTGAGTCATCTGCCCCTAAATCTAGCCCTGAGTGAAATTACTACCATCAGATAAATTCAAGCTGAATTTGATACTCATCTAAATGAGTCTGTTAGAACAGAAAGATCAAACGACCATTATAATCAGAAGATTGACTAGATCCACTCAAACTGAAATGAACATACTGCCAAAAATCTACAAGAACAACCATTGATTTGGAATATGTGGGTTCCCAACTTGAGCCATCTTTAGTGGGCCCAATATTCAGAAAGTGCTGCGCATTCAGCCTCTGGAAAATCAGGTCCTTTTAAAAAGCCACAAACTGGGCACTCAAAAAATCACTTGTCATTTCTGAAAGTTGGGCCAACATCTTTGTTCATTTTTGTATTTGTTGTGACCTTATGAACTATCAGTACTACGACTCAGTGTTAAATATATTTGTACTAATGTCTTTGTAATTTCTATTTTAAGGAAATAACAAAGATTGCCTCTTCTCCTCCCACAACTTAGCTATACCTACTTGGAGCTTTGGGTCCATGGACTTCTCCATACAGTTTGTCTATGGAAAACTGACCAAGGAACTGTTTTGTGTGTATTTTTAAACATTGAGACACCTTATATAAACATGTCTGTTAAAGAGGAAGGATAGTCTAGTGGCTAGGCTTCTCACCAAGCATTTGGAAGAGCAAGGTTCAACTCCCTCCTCTATCACAGACTTCTTGTCATTGGGCATGTTATTCAGTCTTTTTGGCCCAGATCCTCAAAGGTATGTAGGCTGCTAACATCCATCAATATCAATGGAAATAGGGACTCCAACTATACTTCTGGACCTGGGCCTCTGCATTTCGAGTCCCCAAGCCTGTAAAATTGTCATAACAATACTACCCTCTCTCACAGAGGTGTTACTGGAATAAATACATTAAAAGATTGTGAAGTGCTCCAGTACTTAAATATGGCCCCCAATAGATACCGTAGCTAAATAGGTATGTTAAAAGGAACTACTACTGGTTATAAAATACATTGAGGTTCTCTTAGCAAAAGATAAAGCCAGCATTGTAACATTTAGCATATACACTGAGTGCAAGTCTTCAAAGAGGATCTCTCATTCATTCCAATTTTTTAGCACTAGCTGAACCACCTTGTGCTGTAGTGGATAATAAAATACTTGGAAGCAGACAGATATCCTTCACATTTGGAGATAACTGTATTCTTTCCAAGTAAGTTTGATTTATCTGTGCTTTGAATATTTCATGAAGCTCTTGAAAGGCAGTCCCATTAATTGACATGTTACTTTTTTTAAAAAATAACTATTCAAACTAAGAAAAATTAGGCTCTGGGATAAGAAAAATGTTTAAAGATGTCAGCTTGATCTGTTTTGGCACCTTTAATATTGCCATTCTGCTGGCAGCCATACTGGCCATTATTTCAAGGAGTTTAATGTAATCAATATGACATTCCATTAAAAGCTATAGCTTGTCATCTTAACTTAATAAAAAGGGGAATATTTCAGAAAAAAATACTTTTCTATCTACTGTGCAATGCAAGTCATGTAGAAGACAATGGATAACGAACCCATTTTGCATGTTCTGCAGGTTTAAAGGCAGCAATTAGTTATTAATTAGATAATTATTTATTTGCATTGTTGTAAATCCAGTTGGCTCTGTTACTGCTAGAAGCCCTGTTCTGCTGGGTGCTATATAAGTACATATAAGATCTGGGGTGGGATTCACCAAGCAGACTTGGGCACCTAACTGCCACTTTATGCACCTAAATCCAGCATTTAGGCAATATTGGCATTCACAAAACCACCACTCAAGCTGTTCCCAGGGTCCCTACTATGATGTTGGCTGGATTAGGGGACATTTATAATATGATTAATATTATATAAATATGATGTGATATATTGATATTAATGATATATCAATATTTCAAAATTACAGTAATTCATATGAGATAGGGTCATGTCAGGTACTGTTAGAAAAATTATAATTGGCTAAGTACAATTATACTATTTATGTGTATGTGTCATATTTGTATTGAAAGTTATCAATATATTTGATGTATCTGTATTTCAGCTTGTGCTGTGTTTTTGGGTGACACCCCAGACAAGATGGTTGTAGTGCCAGCTGCTTAATGACCCATTAAGGGAACTCAAAGGTACAATAAATTCAGGGAAAGAACCCAGGGCCTACACCTTTTGAGTCACCAGGACTTGCTCATGTGACCCTGGACTCCATTTTATTTCTGTAAGTTTTCCCAAGCAGCATGGCACAAGCCAAGGGACATAAAAGGCAGCTGCACCACCTCAATATTGTCTTCAGTCAGTCCTTTCTTTCAGAGCTTCAGTTGTAGATGAGTTCATCCAGCAGGAGGTGAAGGCTGGAGACTAAAGTCTAAGACTCATCCAGGAACTGGATCTACACCAGAGGGACTATACAAGCCTGTAAACTCCACAGCTCTAATGAAAATCTGATAGATATGGACTTTCAAATCATTTGTATGTACCTGATTGCTTTAATCATTTAATATTTCTCTTATAGTTGTTTTCCTTCCTTTTGTAATAAACCTTTAGTTTAGTTTTACTTACTAAAGGATTGGTATTATAGGTAAGATCCAAACTTATATTGATCTGATAAAGTGACTGACCCTTTGAGGTCAGGAGAACCCTTTTTTTAAAGCATAGTGTTTTAAATAACATCTCTTTACTGAACCTAGTGGCTGATTGGAAGCCAGAGACTGAAATGCAGTAAAAGGGGATGTGTATATCTTGTTTTAGCTTCTTGAGAACCAGTATAGGGAATCAGAAGCATTGTTTATGGCTGGTTAGGAAGTCTGACTTCAGTGTCACCCACCAGTTCTGAGAGAATCTGTTCTATTTTGGTAGCCTGCCCTGACCTTGGCATTTTCAGGTGGTCTATCCTAGGCACAGATAGGTCACACCTACCACCTAAATTTCCACCATTGAAGTCCCCAAGGCACCATATTTCACCAGTTAGGCATGCATACAGCTGCTTCAGTCCTGACTCAGTCCTGCAGCTTTGAGCCTAAACCCTGATGTGATTCACAAACTAGGCATTCCACCAGTTATCTTGCCTTTTGGTCCTGTTCTGGTATGCATGATTTGAACAAGTCTAAACCCATGAAAAACAGCCAAAAAAGAGAGAGAGTGATTGTGGGACTCCCATATAACTTTAGCCTAGTGGTTAGGGTTCTCACATAGGAGAAGGAAGACATAGGTTCAGATGCTCCCTGTGCCTGATGTGGAGAAGGGATTAGAACCTGCATCTCCCACCACCCATAAGTGTGTTCTAGAGCTCTATGGAGTATTCTGCAGAATTTCTTTCAACTTCTCCAGTTGGAGCAATTTCAATGTATATAAATAATTTAATATCTATTGGGTCAGAGAGCACTGATTGCCAAGCAGTGAGTCACTTGTATTCCCTCTGAGAAACAGGCAGATCTGGGAGGCAGTTTAGTAAGCAAAAAAATTCAGTGGAACTGGTTGCAAAGCATATTGTGAGTGCACTTAAGCATCTTCAGATGTTTAACAAACAGGGAGCTTTCTGGCTTCCTGAGATATTAAATCTCTTAGTTAAATCATGGATCCAAATACATTAGCAAATACAGTAAAGAAACAAGAACATATAAATAAGCAAAAATGATGCAGCACAAAATCTGCTTTGTTCAAGGGAGTACTTTGTGGTACAATATTTTATAAGAAAAATTATGAAGTCTCAGTAACAAGAGAACTTACTGCTGCTTTCTGCTATTAGATTGTTTTAGAACTAGGGATAGACTACCCTTTTTGTGGCGTACTGATTACCAAGGTGTAACTCAGTGAGGCGAGTGTATAGTGCAGTGGTTCTCAATTCTTAGGCCCACTTATGGCCCAAGTAAAAGCTGTGGCCCATGTGCCAGGGCTGGAGACAAGTAATATTTTCTCTAGTATTCAGTGACAAATGATGCAAAATACAGAAAACAACAGGAAAGGGAACAGATGGTTGTGTAGGAGGAGTGCAATTTGCAAGAGTGGAAGGTGTACATACTGTTCTTACACATGCAGCAAAGGAGAAGGCTGCTGTTGTTACAAAGCTGTTGCAGTATATTTGGGGGTGTTTGGATCAGAATTTTGCTCCAAGCCCTTCCTCTGTTTGGAACTGCAAAGTTCTTTGAATTCATGTGGTAAGAAATACATGGACCCATTGAGATTACATAAGGGGATGTGGCATGGACACGATGATCTGATCTATTTTGTTTAGAACTGATGGAGGTCTCCAGGGCTATTTGGATATCTGGTTATCTGACTGGGTCTAAGGCAATCATCATTTGAGGAGAAAAAGGGCTGAAAGTTTGGTGAAGCCAGACCTCATTCAGCCTCAGTCAACCCTGAATGCTGATACATACAATAAGGCAGGGGTAGGCAAGCCCCAGCACATGTGCCAAGCGTGGCATGGGAGCCCATTTGAAGCAGCATGCAGTAACCTCTATGGGGATGCCAAAATTGCCACTCCTGCTGCCAAAAGCCAGTCTAGGCAGCTCCTTTGGTGGTGTGCCTAGGAAGGGGATCCCCAGATACACCACAGAAAGAAGACACCTAGAACGGCTCCTCTCAGCGGCGCACCTGGGGACGGGTCCTTTTTGGCAGCATGCCTGGGCAGGAGCCACTCCAGGTGGCTTCTTTCCATGGGTGTGCCTGGAGATCTTGTGCTGTAGTGCTAAAGATGAATTTATACCACAGAATTGCTTCCAACAAGAATTTCTATCTGGAATAATGCCTATTATTCACTGATAAAAATACCATGCTCATTCATTCACTTGTTCTTCATAACCAAAGTCTGATGTAACTCCATATTGTAACTAAAGCTCCATTCTGAATTGTTTACTTAATTTTGTATTACCCAGCATAAATTTTGCTGAAACTTCATTCAGATGTGTCAACTTGGTTTGGATGTGTGACTAAGGGCTGTATCTTTTTGCTATCCAGCAATGCCCCTGCCCTGGAGACAGCTAATGTGGTATCTAAAACACTGCAATCCGAAGAGATTGTCTCTCACATTTTCTCTTTGGAATACAAACTGCACTCTAACAAGGTATTAGCATGAATGTATATGCCAATAGGTGCTCTCAGACTGGCAGCAATATGAGGATTTGCAACCAAATGCAATGAAAAGAAATTCCAGAAAAAACATCACTTTGATGAACTATTTAACTGACCCTAGAAGTTTTTAAAAGAATACATTTTGTATGGAAGTTTGAGTATCAATAGACAGCTTGCTAATTGCTATTAGCTTGAACAAGCATGTTAGAACTTTTGGCATCACACACCCAAAATTGTTTTCCACTGCAAACAACAACACAAAAACAAAACTATACTAAGTGGCAAAGACATTTACTTACTGCTAACATTTCTCCCAGACAAATTTTAGCTTTGACTGTCTGACGGCAGATCTCCAAGAAACTCCATGCCAAAGACTCACTTGGCTGTCTTATTGATTACTGAAAACAGTGGGGTTTTTTGTCAAGCATCCCAGGACTCTGCACAGCATGTTTGATTTTAACTGTCCCAGTGACATTAGGAAGAGTAAACATTCCTTCTCAAAATTAAACTTATTAAGAACTACTGAAGGATAATGGATCAAGCAAGACTGTAGTAATTGGGGATTTTGTCAGCTGAGATCTAGCAAAAAAATATAAAATAAGTTATTGATGTTTCCACTTACCATCCTGAAGGTATGCAAAATGAGGTTGAGACAGCTACATAATTTATACTACGATCTCTTACTGACAGCCTACTCTAAAAAAGCCCCACATTCAGGCTTCATATCTGCAAACACACAAGCACATATACACACAAACACAACTTTCATCCCATTGTGTTCAAGAAAACTATCCTCACATTTACAGCCTGTACACATCTGAAGTATTTGCAAAGGTCAAGCCTTAAATCTGAGAGGGGCCCAGGAAAGTAGTGCCTTGCCACTGATCAAAACTGGTGTTTCTTTCATTCATAGCCAAATTGAGTAAGTTTTCACATCTGAATATCAGTCACATCATAGCAGAAGTACCCAAAGCCTTGGCCTCTAATTTTGAGTGCTCAGTCATCAGCCTTCCAATGATCTGCCACAGATCATTGATCCTTCTCCTTACTGGTCGTCCCTACTACAATGACTATCCTCTATTGCTTCCGGAATACCTTTCTCAAGATTATTTTCAACTCTATGCCTAATGAGATGAAAGAACTTAAGTTTGAAACTGTTGATATCTGACATCAGAGTCTGCTTCTCTTCAATAAAAGACATGTCTTTTTTCCCCATTCAGAGGATACACAAGAGTTTTTGCCAGCACACCATTTCAAAAACTTCAGTTTTCTTGTCAGCAGCACTGACTTCCCATGAGTCACATCCATAAATCACTATAGCCAAAAAAAAAAAAAGTTTTTTCCTCAATTCACACCCTCACATATTTCAAGATACCCCTCTTTTCCTGTACGTTCTTAAGTGAAGCTATCGCTGAGCATGCAGTCTCTAGTCTTCTTCTGATTTACCTGGCAAATAGCAGCTACAACTTCTGTCATGAATAATGGTATAATCTATGTCCCAAAATTCTGTTATAAAACTATCAAGCGAAGACCATTCCCTCACAATATCTTATATCTAGGTAGGAAATCAGAGTATAGAAAATAAGTTAAAACCATTGACATTTGCTCCAGTATATTTAAAAAAAAAACCACACACAATATTTTGTGATTGAGAGCAGTACTTTTCCTTGCACATTTTTTGTTAGAAATTAGTGCATGGTTTAGTGAGATTTTTTTGGCTAGTGTGTTTCACAAAGAAGGGTACATCTTCCATTTGTTGTATTTAGCTGTTGTTTTCATCCTAAATAGTGAACAGTATTGAATTGTTGCCGGAGAGCTCATGTTGTTGTCTGAAGAGGTGGACATGATTATAATATTAACATTAAATTTTGCAATGAATATCTAAATCAGTAACTCACTGATCAGGAAAGTAATTCAGTCCAATGATTAAAGCTCACATCTGGGGCAGAGGTCCAATTCCACATCTGCCAGTGAGCCAACATGTGGCCTGAAAAAAAATGACTTATGGGTGGGATTTTCAGAAGTTGTGATTTAGGATTACAAATTCTATTTTAAAATTCCCAGACTTGTTCTTTTAATCTCTTAGGTGCACAGGAAATTCCATTCTCAACCACTCGATGTTTCAACCTGACCATCTATAAAATAGAGAGAATTATTCTTAACTAACTAATTAGGAGGCAAAGAGTCAATTAAAGTTTGCATCACACATGGAGATCCTAGGATGATATGCACTCTGTATTCTAAAAGAGAGATTACGATAAACCAGAAAATGTGCTTTTCACCACTCAATTTTTGGGCCTTTCCCCCTGCATATTAAGAAAGACTCAATCACTACAAGCATTAAAAGTGGCTATTTTCCATTCACTAGGTAGAATGCACCCTAAGATTCAAAGCTGTATTTCCTGAGCTTCTTCATCTTGTACCTCATAAAATGCAACAAGAGTTCAAAGGCAATGTGAAAACCAGTATTACAAGTAAGTATTGAAAAGTCCTTGCAATGAATGATGACTGGTTAAATATATGAAATCTTAATAATCTACAAATAAATATTATGGTTTTTTAGATGGGCACAGCATATGCAACATTCCAATCTGAATGTTTAATCTCCAATTTATCTATTATTTGAAAAACTTGCATTCATGTCATTTTAAAGTTGAGAGGTAAATGGACAAAATTCTGAGTTTACATTCTGATCTCAGTTACGCTTAGGACAACAGAGATGAGAATCATCTGACCTATGAAGTGTACACCTGTGTTCTCTACAGCAACCTTGGCATGGCTAGATTTGAATCTATTATATTTTATTGCTGAATGGTATACCCTATGTGCAGGGTTGTGAGAGCATGCACTTAAAGACACCATTAGAATGAAAAGTTTAAAATGAAAGGGCAATCTTTGGGACCTTTTTCATAAGCAACTAAAACAGACATTTAGTGAAGACCCTGTGGTGTCTTTTGGTGGTATCCAATAGCCCTCAATCTCTATTTTGCAAAAGGGACACAATACCGCCAGGTTCAAAATGAAATGTAAATCCCATTTTGCCATAGTTTTTCCAGAAAAACAATTATACTAATATTTATTTGTTTCCAATTACCACAAGAAGCTGGATGCGGTACAAACAATTTGAATGTATATATTGTTCAGCAACCACGTTAATGAGGGCAGCATAAATACTTACCAGATATACAGACACACCCATTAGCTATAACTGAAGAACCATCTCAGCAATAACTAGTATTGTACTTACATTTACCTCTTTTATTAACTGGCTACTCCCAGTTACTGTGTAGTTAGATAAACACCATCTACATAATAGCTGTACCTTCTAAAATAATGATACTGAGAAAAATATCTTGAAACTCAGAAAATATACTTGGATCTTTTCATGAGAGGAATGGCAAGAAAGCACAGCTGGCACTTAACAATACTAAGGTCCACATTTTCAAATATGTTAACTAATTTGAGGTGCCTCTGTTTTTTTATTCACTAGCTGAGAACCCTAAGGATTTATTTACTTTTTTTCTGTCTCCTGCACATCAACTGGAGATGATTAATGCACAAGAGAAAGGTCGATGGCTATGTCTACAGTAGAAAAAGTTAGGTCAACTTTGTTGTCAACTTAAAGTTGACCTTATTAAGTCAACTTAACAAAGTGGTTTCCATGGACATGAACTTAGTCCACTTTGTTAAGTTGACCTAACTGCCCTTAGGTAGACTTAATAAAGTGGACTTTAGCGTCCACACTGTGCTTAGGTCGACCTAAAGGAGGGTTAGGTCAACCTAAGGAGGGTTAGGTCGACCTAATCGGCAGGTCTTACTAAGTCAACCTAAGCTTTCATTAGGTCGATTTAAGGATTTTCTTAAGCTGACCCAATGAAAGCCTGGTGTGGACAGGGACTAAGTTAAGTCGACTTAAGCCTCCTTAAGTCGACCTCACTTGCAAGTGTAGACATAGCCTATAAGAGGAGAAGACAAATATCCAAATGATCTCTCCCTTCATCTCCACCCACAGCATCATCAACATCTGAAGAAAAAAGGAAGCTGTATTGGACTGGGGGAAGTGGGGAGATCTTGACTAAAAGAAGTTCAGTCAGTAAGACCGCTAAAATGTAGTGAGAGAGATCTTTGCTTTCTATTCACTTAGCTTGTTAAATTAGGAGTTAGTTGTATTTTACCTTTCATTTCTTTGTAACCAAGTCTGACTTTTATGCCTCATTACTTATAGTTGCTTAAAATCTACCTTTCTGCAGTCAATACATTTGTTTCGTTCTTTTATCTAAACCAATGTGTTTGGATTGAAGGGCTTGGGAAACTCCATTTGGGATAACAAGATTTGTGCATATCATTTCCTTTTAATAAATGACAGATTTTATAAGAGCTTGTGTTGTCCAGAAGGGTGCTGGGCAACACAAGGTGCATATTTCTGGGGGAAAGTCTGGGAGTGAAATTTTGTTGCTGTTGCCATGTAGCGTGATTCATCAGTGGCTGACTATAACACTCATACAGCATAGCTGGGAGATATTTACATGGTGCGTACTCTATGTGAGCAGACCAGGAGTGGCAGCTCTCACAGTCAAGCAAGATAAAAGATAATTGGGGGAAACAGCTGTTCACAGTCCACACAGCACTTTAGGTAATATCATACTATTCAGCATATTTTATAAGATCAAGAGGACGACAAGCTGAGCAACTTCACCCCTTCAATCTATTAGACTCTATGGGGGCAGAAAGGGGCCTGGGCCTACCTCTTTTCCAGTGCTTTTTTTCTAAAAAAAAAGGTACCGGAACTCCTATTGATGTCCGTCGTGTCATAAAGAAATAACACTGAAAATAGTGCAGTAAACAGTAAATTTTTGAATATATCAAAGAAATAAAAATACAAGGTAAAAACTGTTAAGTTTTATTAACTATGCAGGCCGCTAATATACTGAAAGACAACCTGTGAGGTCTTACAGCAGGGGTCCTCACACTTTTTAAATAGGGGGCCAGTTCACGGTCCCTCAGACTGTTGGGGGGCCGTATTATAATTAGAAAAAAACGTGAATGCGTAGCTATCATGTCTGCTGCTGGCCTGTGTTTCTGGGTACTGGGTGGCAGGCATTAATGCATCCACACACTTTTTGTTGGTGCTGTGGGCTCCGGCCAGGCCCAGAGTGTGGGACTGACCGATGTTAGCCTGCTGGCCTGCTGTTGTGTACACAACTAGTAGCCAATGTTCCCTCTAGGTTTGGTGGCTTGTGTGCAAAATTTTCAAGCCGTGTGAAAAACTTTTTCAGAATAAATTTTTGGGGAAAACTCACAAGACAGAAATTATAGGCATTAATTGAAGATAAAGTGACTGTAAATAGAATTAATTAATTAATTGTGTTTAATTAATTTAATTGGAATGAATTTGGAATTGAAATCTAATTTTAAGAAAGGTTTTTATTTAAAATTAATTTTTAAAAAGTTTTAAAAAAGAAGGGAGAGAAAGAAAAAAGAGAAGGAAGGAGGAGACAAAGAAAAAAAGAAAGGAAGGAAGCAAAGACAGAAAGAGCAGGAAGGAAGGAAGACAAAGAAGAGAAAGGAAAAAAAGGAAAGGAAGAAAGAAGAGAAAGGAAGGCAGGGAAGAGGAAGACAAAGAAGAGAAAAAGAAAAAAAGGAAAGGGAGAAAGGAAGGAAAGGAAGAGGAAGAGAAAGGAAGGCAGGGAAGAGGAAGGAAGGCAGGGGAGAGGAAGACAAAGAAGAGGGGAAAAAAAGGAAAGGAAGGAAAGGAAGAGGAAGAGAAAGAAGAGAAAGGAAGCAGCCCCGGGGGTCTGGAGGGGGCGGTGGGGGCTGCCGGCCTGCGCGGGGGTCCCTCCTTGTCCCCACCCCCACCCCTCTAACCCGGGCCGTCTCCTTGTCCCCACCCCCACCCCTCTAACCCGGCCCGTCTCCTTGTCCCCCCACCCCTCTCCAGGCCTCCCTCCAGCCCCCTTACCTGGCCGGAGGCTGGGAACCACAGGGACGGCCGGCAGAGCTGCTTGTCAGCCAGTCCGCTCCCGCCCTGAGCACGCTGTAACTGCGCATGCTCAGGGCGGGAGATTTGAATCTCCCCAGCCCGGCCCAGACTGCACAGCTGGGAGGGAGCACCGGCGGGGACCGAACGCGGCCCCGGCAGGGCAGACAGACCCCGGCAACGGAGCCTGATCCTGGCCCCGTGCCGGGAGGCCGACGCTGTCGGCAGAGCGGGGCGGGGTCGGCTCTGGGCCAGGAAGTCGAGGCGGCCGGTGGGTGGGAGAAGGAAAAAAAGGTGCCGGAACACCGTTCCGGTGCGTTCCGGCAGAAAAAAAGCACTGCTCTTTTCTACAGAATAGGAGAACAAGGCAACCCATCCCTAATCTCAGATATTTGTACTGAGATTCACATGAATATCAGCATTCTTGAAAGTTTTCTGGCATGACCTAATACCTCTCAAAGAAAAATATCTCAACAACAGCCTGACTCATTTTAGAACTTCTTTTTTGTTCTGTTGAAAATACAAAGGAGCAGAAATGTGTGAAACCAAACAATAATAAAGGGAAGACCTTAACTGAACTTGTAGGTATCTCAAAAAAAATTAGTTCAAGTTTTGGATAAAGAAAGGTTTAGAGGCTTCTTATTTAGTACAGTTTGGCCTATCAGTAAGTATAAATGCAACACTTAGAGAAGGTTTAACATTTTAAAGTTCAAAATTGCTATGATTTATTCCCCACAAAAATATTCTGAAAACTTTGCAAGACTTCAATTTTTTTGACTAGCCACAACCTTTTACAGACTCTCTGTATGTCTTTGTTTAGTGTTACCTTGAAAACTGCTATCCTTTATAATGTGTGTGCAATGTAAGCTTTCTCTGAAATATTCCAGGCAAGTTTTCAGTTCTACATCATTTTTGCTTTGTACTTTATACCAGGGAGACCACATTATAAATAGACTTAAGTTATATCCATTTCTCTGCAAAGAATTTTAACAAAGGCTAATCTAATCAATATCTATTACAAATATTGGGTTCACCTGTAGCTGTAAGATTGCAGTACTGATACAAATTTACTTAAGAGGTTTTTTTTGTTTTATGAACCCTAACAATATATAACTTCAAAAACAGAAGTGTGCACTTTTAAACACGTGAACTGGGGTGTTTACTGGGATCCAGACAATGAAGCAGAATTAGCTAATTAGCAGAGCCTCCATCTGAAGTCAGTGGCTTGAAAAGCAGGGAGAAGATAAATCTGGCCCCAGAAGGGAGTGGCTGAAGGGTTTCTGGGGCTGAGAAAGCATTGATAGCCGCACTCGTAGCAGTGGGGTTGAGAATGGTGGTGAGAAGCCAGTGAGGCAGTGGAATGGAACGTTTTAGGGGGAAAGGACAATATATGTAATGGCAGCCATAACATGAGTCTCATGTACTTCTTGAATCTAAATTCCTTTTTTTTTTTTTTTTTTTTTTTACAAATCACAAACATCAAAAATCTCAGTTTAAATTTTGTAAATACCAAAACAGAGAACAGTGGAAAAAATACGTTAATTCACAGTTTCTAATTAGGCATGGAACTACTTATTCCTCTGAGCAAGCATGTGTGCCTCATTACCATTTTTCCCATTAATTAAAAAGGTTGTAGTGGATTTCTTTAAATTAAAGGCTGGGGGAAAGCCAACAGGCATGGAAGAGCACATGGTTCAGGTGGAAAAATCAGGCATACTTTATATAAAATGTATCATAATTATATGACAATAGAGGATATGGAGATTCCAAGGTGCTGCCTTGAGAGAGAACGTATATCCGCCCCCCCTTTTTTTTTTTAAAGTCAGGGGACCACAAAAAGGCCATCATGGCTACACAGAGTAAAAGAGGAGTTTAGAGGCAAAAAGCCATCATTTAAAAACTGGAAGTCTAATCTCAGTGAGGAAAACAGGAAGCATAAACGGTGACAAACCAAATATAATAAAACAAGTCGAAAAGTGTCTGAAGAGCAACTACCTAAGCACATAAGATTACTATAATTTTCTTCTTAGTACATCAGAAGTAGGAAGCCTGCCAAACAATCAGTGTGGCCACAAGATGATCAATCAAGTTGCTAAACGAGCACCCTAGGAAGATAAGACCATTATGGAGAAGCTAAATGGATTCTTTCCATCAGCCTTTACTGCAGAAGATGTGTAGGAGATCCCCACACCCAAGCCATTCTTTTTAGGTGACACAGTCAATCTATAGAACTCATGAGTTCAAAAAAAAAATTTAAATAAATTCATTGAGGATAGGTCTATTCATAGCTATTAGCCAAGATGGTTAGGGACACAGCCCCATGTTCTAGATGTCCCTAAGCCTCTGATTGCCAGAAAGTTGGACAGGACAACAGTGGATAGATGACCTGAAATTGCCCTGTTCTGTTCATTATCTCTGCAGCATCTGGCACTGGCTACAGCTGAAAGACAGTATAGCAGACTAGATGGATCACTCATCTGACCCAAGATGGACATTCTTATTAATAGTACATTTATTACTCTAGGGTCTTATACTATACCCATCACTGCAGAATCTGAGCATCTTGAGACAGGAAGTTCTTGAACTTCCTCTCAGGTCCCTCAGACATCATTTCTCTTACTGAATTCTAAGCTGCTTATGCTAAAAGGTGCTCATAAAATCTAGAAATTGCCCAATGTTTATCACAGAATCTTCAATCAACAGGTAAGTGTATCATGCTCATAATGAGTCAAAGACCTATGTGCAGTAAGCACTTTGTGGCTTAAATTCTTTATAACTTTGTAGGAAAGAATCAGCATGTCCTATAGCAAACTTACAGGAAGGAGCATTTTCTGATCAATCACAAGCCAACACAAGAAAAAAAACACAAGTATTCTATAAAACAGTAGGCTAAATTTCTCCCTGTGTAACTCTACTGATGTAAACAGAATTGCAGGAAAAATAAATCTGGCGCCTTATTGTTAAATACAACTGGCCTGCTTCTCCACAGGCTTTCCCATTGTGTAGTCATTTACAGCCTTGCCAAGTGGTATGAAATACTAGCGCAAATGGTAAATAACAAAGCAGAGGAGAATCAGGCCATTTAACATTATAACCAAATGTAGCCCCCAAACAATCACAGCAAAATACACAAAACCAGAACCACAACACAGAACATCAGCAGGATAGGTCATATTTCTTAGCGGCTGTTATGTAATTGTAGATCACATACAGTACCAATGAGACACACCAAGCAGCACATTAACTGCAAGAAGCCTACAGATGACTATGAAATGCCAATTATTATAAAGGATGTTACTTTGCTGCTCTTTCTGTGAGCAAGAAAAGGTTAGCTTTAAGTGCAAATGGCCTTCTCTTAGTAACATGCAAAGTGAACATTTCCACTCTGAAGCTGATGTCAATGGGAGGTAGGCAAGCTGTACAAACCTATATCCTCCATAATTACTTCATTTCAAAAACTGCAACCTTCCTTTTCAAATTCTCTCTGCAAGAGCTTCAACAGTCCATTTCAAATAGCCAATAACTGATCCAAAGTTTAGATCCTGCTGCTCTTGAGATCTATTCCCAAACATTCATATTAACCAGGAAATGAAGCCTCAATTTCAAAGGACCATCAAATACCATAAATTTAACTCTTAAAATTGAAATGACACAATTTCATTCCCAATGCACCACATGTTTTATGGCACATCATTTATTTTAGACTCAAATTTACCACATCCCACAACAATGCCAGTTTTATCCCACTCTAATACCATAAGTTACAGTTAGAGATTTTTGTCCTCAGTTCTCCTCTCCCTTATATTGGTTTTACATATATAAGTCCATTGACGTTAGCAGAATTATTCCTGGTTTATCATGGTATAAGCGAAAGGTGAATCTGACCAACTGGAGTTCATATGAAAATGCTTTACCAACTAGAAGGCAAAAGAAAATTAATAATTGTGAGCCCGATATACTGGCTAAACTTCCCATTTGATTCATCATCTGTCCTTTTCCCTGGCATAACCACCAAACAGCAAAAAAGACAGTCTGTCTTTGGGGAAAACAAGTATTGTGTTCAGAGAACACATCAGGTTTAATAAGAGGCTTCAAAGGAAATTTAGCTCCTTTCAGTAATCAAGATGATGTCTTCAGCAGTTTGGCTTGAACTGCTTGCAAAATAGATGGAATAAATCTATTTGTGTGATATACTCAGCCATCATTTAAAGTATCTCTGACATATGGTCCTTTAGACATGGAAATAATCACAGGGGAAATTCTTGAGAATCTATTAGGGTTCTAAAGTAGCTGTCTTTGCCAAGTGGTGCTTGATGATGTCTAAATATGATAAATGTTATCACTTGTTTTATTTTCATAAATGCATCTAAGAGGGTTTTTTTAAAGGCTCTTTAACTCTAGTAATGTGAAGAAAAATGTATCCAACCAGCTAGCTACATAATAAGCAAGAAATGTAATTCTGATTCCGTCTGACTCCAAGGCAAGTTAATATACAAAATAGAAATCTGCTGCTGAGTTTCAGTGTTGTGACAATATCATGCCTTTCTTTAATTAATGTATTCAGGAATTCTAAGAATCTTAAGCTTGCATTCAGTACTAGTCCTGGGCAGAGATTGCACATTGTGTGATCAAAAATATAAAAGATGGTAATAATGCTGACGGACCTAATATTTAATCTATATATTGTTCCCCCCCAAAAGGAGTAGGTTTTAAAAAATAAATCCTCTTGATATGAAAAGAAATTAAACTCCTCCCCAAAACCATTGAACTCCATACAGATCATGCCCACAGGGTTCAAGGTTTATATTTGTAGATGTGCATGTTCATGCTTCTTTACAGCTCTTCTGACTAATAACTGAAAAAATCCTTTTAAAAAAAGAAACGTAAAATTGAAACCAACCAACTGAAAAATGCCATCAGAGCCGTAAAAATTTCTTCTATGCATTCTTCTATTTTTCTAAAAAATGTATTGGCACTTCCTATCACAGATTCATGCCAAAGAATCTGCTTTAGCCAAAGCAAGAATAGTTAATGAAGAATCTCAAAGAACATCACAGACAATAAGTACATTCATGGCAAAGTGACCAGATAGCAAGTGTGAGACATTGGGACAGGGTGTGAGGGGAGTAATAGGAACCTATATAAGAAAAAGCCCCAAATATCAGAACTGATCCTTTAAAATTGGGATATATATGATCACCCTAGTTCATGGGAGGAAGATATTTGATGGGAGAAGACTGCTTAATGACAATATCCAATAACTGGAAGTCAAAGCTAACTGAATTGATAAATTGGAGAATTGCCATGAAATCAAGTTAAAATCCAATAAAGAAAAGTGCACAGTACTACATTTAGGAAGGGAAAAGACTCAGGCACAAATAAAAACTAGGGAATAACTGGCTAGGCAGCAATACTGCTAAAAAAAGATTTGGGGATTATAGTGAGTCACAAATTGAATGAGTTAATAACATGATGAGATTGCCAAAAAAAGAAAAGAAAAAAAAGGATACTATCATTCTGAGGTGTATTTATAGAAGTGCCATATGCAAGACTTGGGAGGTATTTGTACCACTCTACTCGCTGAAGACTCAGCTGTAGCACTGTGACCAATTCCGGGAGCCACGGTTTTGGAAGGGTGTGGACAAATTGGAGAGAATCCAGGGACAAGCAACAAAAATGATCAAAAGTCTACAACATCTGACCTATAAGAACATATTTTAAAAAACAAAAAAATGAAACCTGGCCATGCTTACTCTTGAGAAAAGAAGATGAAGAACAACATTATAATCATTTTTAAATATATTAAGGGCTCTTATGAAGGGAATGGTGATCAGCTACTTCTTGTCATACCTCAGTGGATCTCAAAACCAATCAGCTTAATCTACAGCAAGGGAAATAGTTAAATAGTAGAAAAAGCTTTCTATCTATAAGCATAGCTAAGCACCTCATTTTGATTCATCCACCTGAAATGAACTGTTTTGTTTTAGTTCAGGTCAACATTAATCTGTGCCTCTACCTGAACCGCCACAGTGCTTCATAGGAGTTGTAGTTTTGGGCCCTTCATGCTCTCATTTCCCTGGTGGCCAGTCTGTCTAGACAGACTACATCTCTCTGGGGTGCACCACAGTCTTCTGAATGAACTCTTTGGCCCTTGATATACCACATTGGCTCAGCCACATGGAGAGCTGCAATTTTTAATTTTTCCCCAGTATAAAATTCCACCAAAATCTTTTTTAATACAAAATTTCTATTTTTGACAAAATTACATTTTCTGACAGAAAAATGCCTCATTCACTTTTTTTCCCCAACTGGCTTTAGGAGGAACCATCTCTTAAAAAGCACATGCCTAAGAGTATTAAACAGAAAATCTGTTCCATTAGAAGTGCACTTTTCACATCGGTGTCATTTGATGGGGAAAATGGGGACTCCCCTTTCTGACAAAACATGGGGGAGTTTGAAGTAATTTAGAGACCATATGGCAGCTGAATTCTGCTTCTGAAATTGTGTGTTTGTGGATTTATTTGCATATTTATGGCTATGAGGATATTAAAATTGGCTGAGTAAAAAAGCTGAGCATATTCACATAAAATGGCAGATTAATGTTAAACTTTCTATGATTTGGCAGATAGCTTTTTAAACTGACATGTTTTCATTATGTTTCAAAGGTGGTATTTGGTAAGTTAGAATGAACAGCATAAATAAAACTATACTATATGTTATGTCATTTGATAGTGAAAGTTAGATTCAATCAACTATTACTACTTCCATTTCAGAAATGAAACCAAAAACATTTTCAGTATATATGGCAAAACAAATCATTTTTCAAAAATCATTATTGTCACAAATTTAACCCCATTTTTGGCTAGTAATCATTTACAAATCATTTCTGATTATCAGTAAATATGTTTACTTTGTTTATAAGTATTTACTGAATAGTTTGGACAATTTCCAGATTGTTTTATGACACAGTCACTTAACATATTTGCTAATCATTATTAGCGGTTCATGGTTGGCTACCTACATCACACAGTACTGATTTTCCTTTCTAAATGGATTATAAACTTTTAAAACAAGAAAATGAAAAATAACAAATAACGAATGTTGTGATCCATATTTTATTGCTAAAAGTTTTCAGACTCATGAATATTTTCAAAAACACCCAGCAGCTGTCTGAATATTTCAACATAACTAATAATGTGACCTTATGAATCATGATGTCAAGTTCAGTTCACATCTATACATAAAATGTATTTAGATTAGTTTTTCCCCTTATTCTATCAGCTTTTGTGTTCAGCTAATTGACTTGAGTCTGAGACTTGAAATCTGATGTAAGTCATAAGGCTTCCCTAGGCAGATGCTTATACTGTAGGAAATGACTGAGATTTTTTTATTTCGTTACAGAAAAATCAGAAATGTAATTTTAAAAACAAGATCTTTCTTGTTACTGTCCCAATGCTGCCTGATAAGCAGTGAAATAAGAAAGATAAAGGTTGCTCTTTTCAATTCACAACAGTTTTCCAGTAGCCTGATGTAACTGTGTTGCAGTGTCAAAAAATGGAGATAGGTTGAACATCGGATTCTTAAGCCCAGAGATTAAAAATAAATAGCAAACAAGAGAAGAAATGGACTAAGATAGTGCTTCAGGCATCTTCTCAGGTTAGATGACTAGCAAATCTGATCAGAAACCGTAAGGGACCCCATTGATCAAAGGGATGGAAAACATATCTTCTCAACTAGTGCAAAACACACTGAGCTTTCAAGGATACTTAACTGCCAGGATATTGTGTTGGACCCCTGCCAAGACTGAGTCCCAGTCTTGTTCATGATGGCAAGTCATGTGAAGTGAAAAGGGATGTTCTCCCCTTACCTCTGGCAACTGAATTCCCACACTGCCAACATGGGAATTATCAAGAATAGTCTGTGCAAGGGTTGCTCTTATCACTGTAAATTAAACAGTTAGCACTGCAGCGTGACCTGTTGCTGTTTTCCCAGAACAGACAGCTGTTCCTGAAAACACTCACGTAGCAAAGTCCCAGTTTGCTCACTGTAAAAAGGAAAAACCACAGAGACTTCATTTATAGCTATAACCGACAGGTGTTCAGTGCTTCATGTTTGCCCAGTAGAGGGTGGAATTGTCTCTCTCCTCAACGACTTGTTCACTTTCTGTGAATGCAATACATTATTTATACTGTATGTCCTCCCCGCTCCCTCCCCTTCTGTATTCATGATCTCAGTATATTAGGATTGCCCTCGCCTGCATAGCTATGTGTTTAGTGATATAAATAGAAGCTGAAAGAAAAACTACTGTGGAGCAGTGAATGCCATGCCCCCAAAAATAAGCACTAATAGAAGAGATCAAGCTGCAACTTGCTTATTGTACTTTTGAACTCGTATTTTAACTATCCGATAAAAAGATTTCATTTACTGCATGTTGAACATTTGATCAAGGATCTGAAAAATCCTGTATGAAGTAATAATTATTGGTAAGCCTCACCTCCCTATTGTGAGATTGGTATGTTGAGACCCTATGTTCTTTGTATACCTATATCTTCCCTTATGAGCCTCTTCTCTCGACTTCTTTGAACCAGGCTTTTGTGGACTGATCCTGCAAGAACATTTGCACTCCGATAGATAAGCATACATGTGCAGATAGTCTCATCTGTATTTTGCCACATGGCCATCGGAAACAGGGTATCAGTTGGGAAAAGTTCTTAAGCACACACTTGATTTTTAAGCATGTGTGCAATGGGAGCTGAGCACATAAATGCTTGGTTCAATAGGTATCAACTAAAACACATACAAAATGACACACACAAAATGTTTTGCTAAAAAGCAAAAGGTTTTGTGCAGCTTGTTTCATGTTGCCTTGTCTTTCAGTTACATGATCATATCTGTTTGCATAATTTATACATAGAAAACCCTTTTTTAAGGTACATTGGTAGAAAAGTTCATAAATATCCAAAAAAACTGTAATCTTGTAGGGATTAAGAAGGATTTACTTAGGTTGGGTAAAAAACGCACACTGCAAGTGATTCCACTGTTCTATGCTTGTCCCAGTCATGATTCTGGTTGTGGAAGTTTTGCTACAAATGAGTTGTGGCGAAACAGGAAAAGGCACAACTAAGCTCTTAAACTTGTCATTAATGCAAGCAGTCACCCAACCCACTGCATGCATATTTCTGCAAGAATATACAGGTGAAGATTAAAAATGGGTTTCATCTGAACTCACAAAGAAGAAACTTCATTCTGAGAATACAATATTGTAAATCACTCCCTTACAATATCAGATGTAGAAGACTAGACCATTATGAACCTCTGCTGACAAATCCAAGAAAGATGTTTTCAGGTTTCTTGTTCACAGTAAATACTTCAGCATACTTCTTTTACATTAGTAAATCTTATCAGCAGAGCAGGTACACTTTTAAAGCATCTTTTTCTCTTTCGAAACTTCTTTCTTGTGAAGAAAAATACCCACAAAATACAGACGAAGATCTTAACCGTCTTCAACAGGAGCACCAACAGGGAAGTATTAAGAAAGAAGGAGCAAAATAAGAGGAAAATACCTTAGGCTATGTCTACACTTGCTAAAATTAGTTTGAATCAGTTAGTTTGAACTAACTAATTTGAACTAATTTTAGTTAGTTCGAATTAGCTTAATTCGAACTAGAAAAAGTTAGTTCGAACTAAGCAAGTGCCATAAATGGCACTTGCTTAGTTCGAATTAGCGATCCCCATTCATTTCAATGGCCGGTTAGTTCAAACTAAGAAATTAGTTTGAATTAACATGGCCACATTGGCTAATTCAAACTAGTTAGTTCGAATTAAAGCCTTACTTCTGAAGTCCGATTTGAATTTATTAGTTCGAATTAAGCCTCCTTAATTCGAACTAACTTGCCAGTGTAGACATAGCCTTAGAGAACATCAATGATTTGGTCCCAAGTCCAATACAGTGAGTGAGATTTCCATTGATTTCACTTGGCCTAAGAAAAAGTGTCAACTGAGCTAGATTAGTAAATATAATCTCATTGTATATAGAGGTAAACTAGATAAAGAATTGGAAGCATTATTCTAGACAACATGGTCGGTGAGTGAATAAGTGAGTGACATGCAAAGCCAGGAATACAATACTTGATTGCTTGACTTCCAGCTCTACAATTAACAACCAGACCAAGCTGACAAGAAATTTCTGAATCTTGTCACAATATCCATAATAAAAAAAACCTATTTCCATCTCTGACTGATCAGCTACAGGGTAAGGAGGCATGGAAAGAACACAGGCAAGCTCTTTGCAAATAAAAGGCATACAGTTGTCTAAAAAGTCTACATTAGGGGGCCTAGTGCTGTGACTATAGGATTCCTGGGATTTGAGCAATAAGGATCACATGTTGTAGACACTATTTTTCATAATCTGATAAGCAAATCCCAACTAATAGCCAGACAAACAATTTTGGTTCGTTTATTGAGCTAAAGTCCCAAAATCTGTTCAGCATTCACAGGCTCTTTGGAAAGCTTGTGTGCCTTTGCAATAGTTCAGAGCTGCTCAACATCATATAAGTAGTCATTTGGAATGGAGCAGCAAAATACTCCCCAGTACATGTTACACTATGCTGCACAGATTCCAAAAGAGAAAATGTCAGATTGTAATAAGTGACTGTTGCACATAAAATGCTTCACTCCCTGAGCAAGCATATGCAGAGGGGAAGGAATCATAATGCAGTTCCAGTGGTGGGGGCTGGAAAATGGAATGAAAAAACTGAGGACCCAGGGGAAACTGAACCGTAGTCCCATGAAGGAAATCCAGCTGCATACCACCCTCCTCTCCCCAAACATGGCAGAACACTTAGCTGTGCTCCCATGAGTTTGCTAGCCCCAGATGTATCAAAAGAGTCAAGCAGCACTAAGCAGACTTTAATGCTATTTTTGGCCATATTAACTTTGGTTTATATTTATCTCCAGAGCAGCCATAGTTTCCAGGAGAAGGAAACTACTTTGTGACTTCTCTTCCCAAACCTCACCTCAGGCATTTTGGTGAAAGAAGAATGGTGACTGTTCCATGCATTGTGTAATGGGAAACAACACAGAAGGAACTATTTACAGAGATACTACAATTTCAGCTAGTTTTCTAGCTCTGCGCACGCAGACTGATTTTATGGTGCCTCCTACCAAATCTTCCTGCCTGCAACCTGTCCTCTCCTTCCAAGTACCATGCAGGGTGCTCAAGTGTCCTAATAAGAATATAAGGGGGCAGGGAGTGTTTAAAAATATAAATTATTTTTGTTGTTCAGTGTGTCATATGCGGCCATACAGAGACTATCTTAATGCATGTGCACAAGGGGCACAATTAAAGTTGGGGGTGCAATTTAAACTTTATTTTTTACCTTTTTAGATCTCAGTCTGACTAATCTTAGTTTAAAAAAAACTAAAAACCTATTGTTTATAAAGGTAAAAAGTTCCAGATGAGAAATACTTGGTTTGTTACCACCAAAACACCCTATGCCATACACCTTAGACTCTACGGCTATGTCTCCACTTGTAATTTTAAGTCGACTTAACTAAGTCGATTTTAATTCGACTTAGTTAAGTCGACTTAGTGTGTCTACACTTAAAATTAAAGTCGACTTAAGGGGGAACTTACAAAGTCGACCTAGAGCGTCCACACTGGACACCTAGGTCGACTTCTAGGGGCTAGGGAGACCTTGGGCAGGTCCATGGTGGTGGGGGGGAACCCCTTGTGTGCAATGCGGCAAAGGGGGACAGGGACCCTGGCAGGGCATGTGGGCAGGGTGTGATGCTGTCTGGATTTAGGGAAGCATTTATGATATTATTTTCTATTCATATATCATAAATGCTATAATCCATAGGAACTATGTCATGTTTGGTATCAATAGAAAGGTAGTAATTTGCTGGGAATAATTATATAGTTTATGTCTAGGAATTGTATTTGGATTAGAAATTAGTTTAGTTAGGAATTTGGTGTTATATCTATACTTTAACTTGTAAAACCATTGTCTCCTTAATGTTAAGGAATGTGCCAGCTACAATGGGCCCAGGGAGTAACCTGATGAGCCATTAAGGACATAAGGAATACAACCATTGTGGATGGGGGAGTTTCACCACAAAAGCTGTCTTCTCCCTTCTACTGTACTTGGGACATAGACATCATGTATACAAGAATACGAAAGCACCTTACACCTACTGACTCTCCTTCCCAGGCTAACTGGACTAGATTCACAAAAGGACTTTCATGCCTAACTGGCAGTTAGGCTCCTGCATCCCTGAATCAGGTCTCACTGGCTATGTCTACACTGGCAATTTAAATTGACTTAAGGAGGCTTAAGTCAACTTAAATTAAGCCGCTTCCACAGTAGGCTTTCATTAAGTCGACTTAAGAAAATCCTTAAGGCGACTTAATGAAAGCTTAAGTCGACTTAATAACTACCAATCATTAGGTCGACTAAAGCCTCCTTAGGTCGACCTAAGCCCAGTGTGGACACATAAGTCCACTTTTTTAAGTCGACCTACGGGCAGTTAGTTAACAAAGTAGACTAAATCGACTTAAAGTGTTGCCACTTTAAGTTGACTTATTAAGGTCGATTTTAAGTCGACTTAACAAAATCGACCTAACTTTTCCTAGTGTAGACATAGCCACTGAGAGTCATAAAACTCCACTTAGTTCTTGCCAGACTCTGGAAGTGCCTAACCGTGCCTACTTTCTCACAGTAAAAGTGAAAGTTCCATTGTTTTTGCCCCTGTGGCCTCACTTTAGGCTTCTGGGTACCTAATTTCTAAACCTATTAATGAACCAGAGAAAAACAGGTATTCTTCCTACTGTCTTACCTGCAGGGGCCATGCTAGTTAGTGTGATCAGAACTTACCGACCAGGACAGCCCTCCATAAGTGAGGTCACCCAGAAGAGTTGGGGAGGAGGAATATGATTTCCTCATAAGGTATAGCCACTGGTTAGGGTGCTCACCTAGGAGGTGGGAGATCTATGGTTCAACTCCTGTTTTCACCAGAAGGGATTTAAACAGGGATCTTCCACATGTGAGGTTAGAACCAAGTCCATGAGCTATAGATAACTAGCTGTGAGCCTAGTCACTAGAAAGCATGTTTTGTTTTATTTGTAACCAGTTCTCTTTTTCTCTTGCTCACTATCACAAATCTCTGTTCTTTCTTAATAAATGTATTCTTCATTTTACCGTAAACCATCTGAGTGCTGTAACACTGAAATAGGAAGCGAGTCCTCAGCTACCCTGACTGACTAGTATGCACACGCGCGTGTGTGTGTTTCTATTTCTCTTCGGAGATAGCAAACTTAATTATGTCTGTGACTCTCCAGTGAGAATGACTGGACACCACAAAGCGACATCTTTGGGGAACTCAGAATCCCTGATTGCATTGTCTGGAACGTAACACTCAGAGTATCAAGGAGTATGCTGGTGAGCTGGTCAGATTGGACTGGCAGAGAGATGGCACACAGTTATACTGCAGTATAACTGATCTCCAGTAAAGCTCGCGCTTTCTGATTGAGGAGGGAGCAACACAGTGGCTTAAGGTTCTAGGTGACCTGAGCAGAGAATCACAACACCCTTCATGTTGGCACATTGCCTAATCTAGCCAATGGAAGGTATCACCCAACGTGCTGGGTTTTGTGAATCCCATTCCCAGGTATTTATCTCTTCCCATTCATTGTATAGGGAGCCTAAGCATGTAATTTGTGAATTGAAGTGATTTTCTAGATGCAAAAAATATGGGTATGGCAATGCTAAGTGTCACCACATCTAAATTCCTTGGTGAATCTAGCCCATTACCATTTGTTCTATCCTGTGTAGCATTAGAGGAGGCTGTTTCTATACCAAACCTAATACAAATCTCGAGACAACCCACTACTAACTTCCCTCCACATTAGTACTATTCTTTATTTGTACTCTGTCAATTTGACTGTAAGGGTTGAAGAGACATAGACATGCCTTAAGGAAACACATATGCCAGTTTTAATTGAGTTACTAGTGTGTCAACAGAAGGAGTGCAGTGGGACAGGCGGATTGCTTCAAGTATGTGTCTAGGATTTCAGATGGGATAACGGTTGGGGAGACTGACCCGTCCTGCTGTTCAAGTTGTGCTGGCTACGCTTCTATTTCTAGCACACTAGCTCTGAATGAGCTAGGGCGGATATGTCTATCCAAGCTGGAAGTGACACCTTGCAGTTCCTTTGTAGACATACCCTGAATCCGTTTCTAACCCACAGAATGTTACAGTCTTACACTTTAGTGAAGCATTATATCAGTAGCCTTCTAAAAGTTCATATAAATCATACGTATCATTTCTTCCTCATCCACTATTTTGACTACCTCAAGTAATTTGGAGACATATTGTTTTCTCTGTTGTATCATGGTCATCTAAGTATTGTATAATTCTCTAATTACCATCCCCTCTAATTTAACTGGTAATGAAGCAAAGCTCCTAGATCAGTAATTTCCAGGCTTACCCCTACCCATTATTTTTTAAGAAAGCTGTTAATATTGGCTACCTTCCAATCCTCTTGTACGGTAGCTGGTTTTAATGCTAGTTTACATACTTTGTTAGTAGCTCGCCCACTATTTCTTAAAATTCCTTCCGAATCTTGGATGAATACCATATGGTCCTGGTGATTCAATACAATTTAAAATTATTGGTTTGTTCCATACCTCCTTTTATGACAATTCAGGCTGTATTTTATTTACTTTCTGGTCCTCTAGAGCAGTGGTTTTCAAACTTTTTTTCTTGAGACTCAATTGAAAAAAATCATTTATGTCTGTGACCCGACAACTGCATCGTTGAGCAATGCATTCCAGTCTTTTGGAGGCAGCAGCAGGGGGCGCTGCAACCCAGTGCCTGAGGCTCTGTGACCCAATTCTGGGTACCGACCTGGGGTTTGAAAACAACTGCTCTAGCATGCCCCTACCCTCCATCACTTCCTAATTCTAAAATGTTCAGGAATGTCTTGTAATTTGCATTTATGTCTCTGACTATTCATCATTTGGTTTCCCATTTCTCCCTCCTAATTTCCATTTCACACTTTACCTTCCATATATTTTATGTTCCTTTCCAATGACATCACTCAGATTGGACATCTTGTCTGGACTAGGAAAATGGATCACAAATAAAAATGTGTGACCAAACTAACATATTTGTGAACATCAGTTGAGCCAGGGTTTACCACATTTAAAAAATGCTAGCCAATTGTGATTAACCTTGGTGGAAACCTAGGCTCTATCATGACAAGCTACGATGCTTTTAAACATCATTCTCTTTGTCTACACTAGGCACTACGTAGTGTTTAAAGAAGTTATAATTACTGGTATGTTAGCTCTCACATTTCAAAGCACCACTCATTTCCTCAGTCCTAAACAACCACCCCATTTTTCCACGGGAATAAATTTTTGTATCTTGCCATTTTTACTGTATTTTTTTTCATTTGGGAGTATTCATATTTTTTGTAACTAATATAATATAAGAATCCTCTATGTTAAATTCTTCCTAACTTCCTTTCTCGTTGTTGTAATGTTAGTTTGTCGTATAATCCTTCTCTTGCCCATGTTTTACTTAACCATATTATGCTTCTGCTTATTTAGTGACTCATTTCTTGAACAAAGTCTTGTGTTGCTCTGTGACTTGGTCAACAGTATCTTCAGTGTGTGTTTTTCATGACTTGCTATTTCAAGAATGCATATAATTTTGAAAAGTTATTTCCCAACACCATGTCGTGATGAAACTTTAATTCAAATACTTGGATAGTTGGTCACCCATTGTTACTGATTTAATAATGTGGGTGTGTTCTCTGATCTTCTTTAACACTAAACACTCACAGCTTCTGCAACACGGCACATAGTAAACCATCCAACTGTATGTGTAACCTTACAACTTGAGATTTTACGCATAACTTGTCATTCTACTGAACGGTACCCTTCACTCAGAGCCACAAGTGACAGCTGCTGACTCCAAAAAGACTGCCTCAGTTTGCCTCAAGCTGGTGCTTCAACCCTTAATGCCCCCTCCTACCTCAAGGCTCAGTTATGCCCATCATAGGCACAATCCTGCATGGCTCCAGACCATCTGCTCAAGACGAATTCTGCCATTTCTTTCTAAGCTTTCTTGCACAGAGGCGGAGTGTACTAACTGCTAGCTACCAGAGCAGGTGCAGCATTCACTACCTAACCTGGGCCATAGGCCTGCTTTCTCCCAACCCACTATGGAATCACAGAAGGAGCAGGGTGTGCCAAAAGGAAACAAAAGTGCGTAAATTGCAATTCTGCTCCACAAGCAAGACACACTCCTTGTGCCTTTCTTTGTGTGCCCTGCCCACTATTGTGGCATCCATAAAGTAGCTGAGCACAATCTTATTCTCTGAGACAAGTTTCAGTGGGGCAGGTGGCTCTCTTCTTTGCTGCTGTCATGAATTGCTGACTCATGCTCTGTAATTTAGGGGCAGTAGGCCCAAGAATTCTACTGAGCAACCCCTTGTGAGAGAAACAGAAAAATATACAGATACAGAAAGAAAGGAGGCAAAGCAGTGGGGAGCTGGAAAATGGCAGAAACTGGGCCGTTCTTTGTGAATTTATGTAGGTGGGCTCCTCTTCCTGTCTGTGCAATCCTCTTCCTAATGCATTCTACTCTTCCAGACCAGAAACTTATATATCCTGTTCACTTCAAGTGACATGCTTCAGGAAATTACTGCCATTTCCCTGCAGTTTTATGAAAAATGTTCAAATTTCACCACCCACAAAATGCTTTTGTGACAAATGTTTGTCCAAGGTCTAGTCCCTACCATGATTTCATAATAGTAAAGCTCCCATGGGGGGGGGAAGTCTATGTAAACAATATGAAAGCAACAGATTGGAGTGTTGTATAAACTCCATCCAGTTTAATAAAAAACATGAAAAATGTTAGTGTACAGTAGGAAGCAGTGTTACGAGTATTAAACACTTGCCACAAACCACAATATATCACTTAGCTCAAGATAATTTAATTTAAAATAATACTACAACAAACTAATTTAATAAGTATATCTTTAATCTCTCCCCAGCCACATTTTAAGACGTCTCATTGTGGACACAGTAGGAGTAATGTATAATAAATTGTTTCATTGGCTTCCTCAGGTAATATTTTTGCCAAGACAGCTGGAGAAAACCATGCAAGCTTATTGGACCTTATATTCAAGCTTTGTGTCTATTTAGGGAAAACAGCTTGGGACTAAAGTAAAAATTTACATAAATAATCATAAGCCTGTATTTCAGAAACATATTTAGTTCACTGATTTTCATTACTTGTTATCAGTACAGCAGAAGAAACATGGTAGGCCTTCACACTTCAACAGGTAGGTACAAAACAGGAGGTGCGGATTAAAAGTTATTCTTGACTATTAACTAGCTTTACTACAGCTAGCCCCAACATTGCATTGTACAAAACTGATTTCTGAAGCTTCTGCAAAATGTCACTCACCGTCCCTCATGACAGAGTTGTTCTCATCGAAATGCATTAGTATATGGCTGGCAGTTTAAAAAAAAGGGGGGGGGGGTTAAGACGAATGTCTTCCAGTCTGAGTCCCTAAAGATAAGCACCTGAATCCAAAGTTAGGGGCCTAAATAAGTATTCTGATTTGTAGAGGCATGGGGCACGCCCAAGCTCCCATTGACTTCAGCAGGAGCAATTCAGTGTTCAAGATCTCAGAAATTAGGCAATTTAGTTAGGTTCTCCCCATATTCTCACCTAGAAGGGACACTGCACATGTGAATCTTCTTTCTTTCATGTTGAAGAGAATCAAGCGTCCTTTGGCACCAGCCTGCCTCCTTCTCTGGAGTCTGTGAAAGGCGTCTCATGAAGTCCATATTAGGGGCTGTCAGAAACTGGGTTTGCCAGGGTTGAGGAACATTCATTGCTTAACAAATGTCCAGGTCTGCAGAGTTTTGGCAGAAAAGAAAACACAGTCAGTCTGGGATGTCTTGTCTTTCCACTGATCCTTCTCCCAGAAATACACACAGCCAAGGGGCATCCATTGTGGAATGGCTTCACTGCATGTTGCCAGGGAACCATGACAATGTGGGACCGGAGTTGGAGAGGTTATGGGATTCAGTGCTGATGCCACTGGTCTTCTGCACATCTAAATGGATCTATGGGAGATATTCTAGGGTTATAGATGGACTTTGTACCCCATGCCACAGACAGGCAAACTTCCTCCAATAGAATGATAGGGAGCACTTCTAGAAGGAGAGCCGCACGCTGGCTTTTTCACATGGAGAAAGCTGGAAGAGATGTCAGTCTTATAAATATGTATGTCCAACTTAGGCATGCAAGTTTGAAAAATTTGGACAGCGATCCCAGTAGCTATAAAAATTTTCCTCCCTCCTCCGCCCCACTATTAAAATGTAACGTGATTGGACCATTTGTGGGTGCCTTGTTCCCACATGACAAATATTAATCAAGACAATATTGAATTGTAATATCTCATTGTCATACATTTATCATTTTGATGGAAAACAGTACAGGCAGTGTATATTAAGCCTGGGCAATATTAAATGAATGAAAAGCTCAGATACAATAAATGTTGATATTTTATAAATTTCAGGGTTAAAAATAAATCAAGAAAGCTTTTTCTTGGTCATTTTACTCTGAAACGGCTTGTGAGACTCAGAAAAGCACACTAAGAAGGCTCGGAAGGGAATCTCTGAGCATGGTAAACATATATATGTTGTAGGAAAATAAATTCCTTTTTGGCTTTCTCACACCAGGGGGGTTGTGCTAGACAGACAACATAAGAGGCTTTGAAAAGTCAAACAGATGAGTCATGCTTTGCCTGAAAAAGGAAACAGCACATTGCCCACAGCCTGTTCAGAAACTATCCTGTGTCAATTTACTCTAATTCACAGATGTTCTCTTAACTAAAAACTAAGCAGTACACAAGTTTTTGCAGAAACAATATCAAGCCTTGTATTTTATTAATCCCTATGAATTTTCTATCAGTTTTGGGAACCACAGTGTACATGTCAACAGCCCATGCAGAGCTGAGGATGACCTGAAATCAACAGCAAAGCTCCTGACTTCAGTGACTGAACCTGCTGTCCATAAGATCCACCCTAATATACTTAAACAATGGAATTATTCAAGGCAGAACCTGCAAAGCCTTAATCATAAAACTATTGTTATAATGACCATTGTAGACCCAGAAGCTCCAATTAAATTTGGACCCCATTCTGCTAGGCACTGTACAAATGTATATTAAAAATAATTTACAGCCCCAGAACCCTTTGAGGGCAAGTCTCCATTACAAAATTACGGTAAATTCACCGAAGTTACACTGACATACAGCCACCACAATAAATTAGTTAGTCTTTAAAAGTGCCACAGGACTCCTTGTTCATTTCACAATAATTGAGTCACTTTTGCACGTTCACACTATGTTTCTTGTGTTGGCAGTGCATGTTTTCACCAGAAGCGATTGTGTAATCGATGTACCTAAATGAAGGGTGTCTCTTTAAGAGATCTGTTGGGGCTGGATTGCTGTTGTGCAGATTTGGCTTCCTAGAGCCAGAAATTTCTAGCATGTGGTGTGGTAGGTTTGAGCATGCATGCTACACAACGCTCCCTGCTGCTGTGTTTCCGATTCCTGAGAGCAAAGCAGTGGAGAGCGGCGTTGGGAAGAGCCCATGTGCTCTGTGCCAGGAGAGAAGCTGCCAGGAGCAGACAGCACACTGTTTTCCCCTAACTATCAGGCATTTTGAAGCACTGTTCACTGTTAACTCTCCAACAAGAAAATCTGGAGGCAATGGTTGCAGAAAAGGGACCATAGGGAAAGGAGGGTGGTTTCTTTTAATTGTATACTTTGAATTGTTGTCTTAACTAGTGTGATGCACCAACAATTCTTTACCATAATAAGGGGAAAAGAGCCAATTATATTTTTGTTATTCTCAGAGTTGTATTTTTTGTAACAAGGTTTGTTACTTGGGAGCAGGCAACACTCGTGTACGCACAGACACCTAAGTCTAATGGCAAAAAGGAGATCCTGAGTATCCCAGTGGTGATGTTGGGTTAAGTGGGAATCCTCCATCCACTCTTCTGCTGCAGTCCCTTTGCTTTTACAGGCAAAACTGGTGGTGCCTCCACCTGGCTGGATCCTGTACACACTCAGTGGTGTGCCTTGAGAGCCTCCAGGATTAAACCCAGGCTGCTAATAGTAATCACAAACCTTTACTTAACAAAGAGAACTTGTCATAACAGGATGAAATGAAATACACAGGGACAGGTGAATAAACCAATTAACACACACACAATACAGTAATAAAGGAAACTTAACTAACTAGCATTTATACGGCCACAATTACCCCACCTCTAGAGTGTGCACTCCCCCAGGCTATGGCTACACTGGGGAATTTAAATCGACTTTACTAAGTCGACTTCAAGTCGAACTTATTAAGTCGACTGAGAGAGTCCACACAGGACTCCTAAGTCGACTTAAGGCGGGCCATACTAAGTCGACTTAGAGAGTCTACGCTAGACTCTCTAAGTCGACTAGTTAGGTCCAGGGGGAGGCGAGGCTCCTTTGGAGCCTCAGCTCCCCAGACTAGGAGGGCTTGTCCTGGCGAGCGGGGCTGGATCTCCCCATGCAGCAAGCCCCAGAGTGGTCCAGGGGAGAAGGGAGCATGAAGCTCCCTTCTGCCCCGGACCACTTGGCTCCCTTCTGCTTGGGACTTCTCAGGTCCTGGGCAGAAGGGAACCCTCCTAGCCATGACCACTCGGGTCCCAGGGAGAAGGGGGCCCCATGATCTCTACTACCTGGGACCCTGTGGTCCCAGCCAGGAGGGAGAGCGGGAGACCCGTGCTCCAGTTGCCAGCTGCTCAGCAGCTGGAGCATAGGTCTCGGGGAGAAGGGAGCCCCATGCTCCCTCCTAGCCGGGACCCTACAGTCCCAATCAGGAGGGAGAGCAGAAGAACCGTGCTCCAGCTGCTGGCTGCTTGGCAGCTGGAGCATGGATCTCCCACGCTCCCTCCTGGCCACGACCACTCAGTCCCAGCTAGGAGCGAGCGCGGGGCTTCCTTCTGTCCGGGACTTGAATGGTGCCAGCCAGAAGGATGCGGTGGCTCCCTTTTTGCTGGGACCCGCGCTCGGGTCCTGGTTAGGAGGGAGCCCCGTGCTCCCTCCTAGCCGGGAGTGCGCTCCAGCTCCTGGGAAGCCTCCGGAGGCTTCACGGGACCTGGAGGGCAGCCGTGCCGGCAATTACCGGTGCTCCAGCAGTTTGGGGAGGCCCAGGGGCTTCCCTAAACAGCCGGAACGCCATGCAAGCAATTGCCAGCACTCCAGCTGTGTAGGAAAGCCACCGGGCCTCCCTAAACAGCCAAAGCACCGTGCAAGCAATTGCCAGCGCTCCAGCTGTTTAGGAAAGCCCCTAGGCCTCCCCAAACAGCCTGAGCACCGGCAATTGCCGGCACAGTGTGCTCCAGCTCCTGGGAAGCCTCCAGAGGCTTCCCAGGAGCTGGAGCATGGTCCCAGCTAGGAGGGAGTGTGGAGCTCCGGGACTGAGCTACCCGCCCCTCCTTGGCCCGGTAGAGCCGGCCATGCACCAGCTGGCTCTGCCGGGACGAGCCGGGAGCGGCTTCTTGGTCCTGGCAGAGCCTTCTGGTGCGCAGCTTGCTCTGCCGGGACCAGCCACCCGCCTCCCCGGCTCTCCAGCCAAGGTTCCAGTGGGGGATCCCCTCCCGCTGGAGCTCTGGCTGGGGAGTCCTTCTCCCCAGGACCGCAGCTCCCCTGGCAGTGAAGTCACAGGTCTGGGGAGAAGGGAGCCACAGTGGCTCCCTTCTGCCAAGGGGCCATATGATGCTCCCTTGTCCCCCCTGCCCTAAGTCGACCAAGTTGACTTAGGGCATCCATACTGCTGAAGTCGACTTAAGAAGTCGACTTAAGCAGTAAAGTCGATGTAAAACTAGGTTTTACAAAGTTGACTTTACTTTTCCTTAAGTCGACTTAAGCAACCTCTTAAGTCGACTTAAGGAAACTCCAGTGTGGACACAGAGTAAATTAAGTCGACTTAAGCAGGCTTAAGGCGACTTAATTTACAAGTGTAGTCGCACCCCCAGAGTTCAGAATCCTGACCCCTTGCTTGCGTGGGCACGCTTGCAGGTCTGATGAAGGAGACAAGACAGTGCTCTGCTGGATCAGAGTATCAGTCCAGTCACAGCACCACACTGAAGATACTGGCTCAGAGGAACCAACACTCTGCCTCTTCTTAGGCCCAGTCAGTCTTGCTGCAGAGTCCCTTTCCTTTAGAAGCCCTGCTCCAAAATGGTGTGTGTGTGTGTCGGGGGGGCGGGGGAGGTGTATTCACACCACCTTTACTCTGTCCAGGCTCCAGGCTCTGTCCCTGTTTTGGGTTGAGCAGTTCCACCAGCCTCTAAAGCTCCCTGCTCGAACAATCTCTTGCAGGCTCTTAGCAGCAGCCTTGGGAATCCCCAGGAGCAGTCACCAGCAGTTTCCAGCATGGACCATGTGCTCACTCCCCAAAATGGAGTCCACCATTGTAGAAGTCTCTTCCCCTGGACAGAGCCAGGGTCTCCCCCCTTTCCCTCAAGGCATGATGGGAGTTGTAGTCTCCTAATTAAATTCAGAGGCTCCTCAAGTACAGGGTGCCTACATATATAATTTTTATTTTTATACATATGTATGTATGTAACTGAGTGTTGATTAATCAGCTGACCAGATAACAATGATTGCAGCAGAGGAAGAAAAGTCAGAATGGATTTCTACTGAAGATTCCTGCAACCAAAGAAAAAAGAGTTGCTTCTTTCAACGCAAGCAGTTGGACTTGGTGAACAGAGACTCAGATTCAGATGAACACCTAAACTTTCAGTACTCTTAAGTTGCATCTCACAGTGTTTCTGTGGGGACTGTTCTGTTTAAATTCATTTTGTTTTCTTGTTTGTGTGTGTTATGGAAAAGAAAAGCTGTGACAATAGTGTATGTGGATTTCCCAAATAACCAGATTGTTATGAATTTATAGTAGTTATGAGATTATTTTCTTATAAGATTTATAAAGTTAGTACTTAATACAGTTCATTACTTTTGTTTTCATTAGCACTTGAATGTGGGGAAGGTAACTCAGAACAATCTTTGCTGAGAATCCTTTGAAGACTGAATCCTGGTCTCCAGCTGCTTCTCCATGATTGGGGTTTATTTCTTTAAAGACTGTGACGCTGTCCGGAGTTAGGAAACCATTTATGATATTATTTTGTATTAATATTTTATAAGTGTTATAATCCATAGGAACTATGCCATGTTTGCTGTCAATAGAAAGGTAACAATTTGTGGGGAATGATTATATAGTTTATGTGTAGGATTCGTATTCATATTAGAAATTAGGAATATGATGGTTATATTTTAATTGGTGTGAGTCTGGGGAAATTCCCCCAGACTGAATGTCTACCTAGCCATTGTCCCTTTAATGGCCCATTAAGGAAGCTCCCCAGTATAATGGGCCGAAGAAGAAAACCTGTTGAGCCACTAGGACTTGAACATGTGACAACTCCAATTTGATTGGAAAGAACTGCACACGGCATGGAGAAGGCCAGAGGGGGGAGAAGGCAGCAGCCCCGACTCCATCTTGCTCTCAAGTCCCCAGTCTATAGCCAACACCCATCTCTGGAACTATTCCTCTGCGACTGAACAAAGGATTGAGGCCCACCCTGATGCTGGGTGTTTACCAGAGGAACAAGCCTGCAAACTGCTTTTCATGAACTTTAAATCATGTGTATGTATGTGATTCGCTTTGACCCTTTAACATCTCTCATATTTTGCTTCTTTTCTTCTTATATTAAACCTTTAGTTGTAGTTGCTAAAGGATTGGCTACCAGTGTGGTATTTTGGGTAAGATCCAAACCTATATTGTTCTGTATGCTGTGGCTGGCCCTTTGGCGTCAGGAGAACCTATATCTTTAAGGGACCGTGTGGCTAGGTGGGAGCCGGAGGAGCTGGAGTGCAATAAAGGGAGCTGTTTCTATTTTGGGCAGATTTCTTGGTACCCGGTGTGGGGAACCAGAAGCCTGGTTGTGACTGATAGGGAGACTGGTTTAAGTACCACCCATCAGTGTGTGTGGAGTTTGGCTCCCGGTTTTGCAGCTTGCCCTGATTTTTGCACATCCAGGAGGGTATCCCAGGAGGCCCCGGTCACAAAGACAATCGAGAAAGGCAATTAAGGTAAACTCTGGCCCACCCAAAGGTTACAATCACACCACTTTAACTGTCAGCATAGGGTACTGTGGGATGGCCTCGGAAAGGCAGCAACAATGTAGGCAATGCAAGGTCCACACTGATAGGCTATGTCTACACTTACACTTTTAAGTCGACTTTAACTAAGTCAACTTAGTTAAGTTGACTTAGTGTGTCTATACTTACAATTAAAGTCGACTTAAAGGGGAACTTACAAAGTCGACCTAGAGCGTCCACACTGGATGCTCTAGGTCAACTTTGTGGGGCTAGAGGGACCTTGGCCAGGTCCACGGTGGCGGGGGGGGGGAGCACCCTCTGTGTTCAATGGAGCAAAGGGGGACAGGGACCCTGGCAGGGCAGAGCCCTGTGTGTGACACTGTCTGGATTTAGGGAAGCATTTATGATATTATTTTCTATGGATATCTCATAAATGCTATAATCCATAGGAACTATGTCATGTTTGGTATCAATAGAAAGGTAGTAATTTGCTGGGAATGATTATATAGTTTATGTCTAGGAATTCTATTTCGATTAGAAGTTAAGAATTTGATGTTATATCCATATTTTAACTTGTGTCATTCTGGAGAAATGTCTTTGACGGGAGAGTGTGAACAACCATTGTCTCCTTAATGTTTAGGAATTTTCCAGGTAGAATGGTCCCAGGGAGTATCCTGATGAGCCATTGAGGACATAAAGAATACAACCATTGTATCCTTAATGGCTCATCAGTTTACTCCCTGGAACCATATCACCTGGCAAATTCCTAAACATTAAGGAGACAATGGTTGTTCACACCCTCCCGTCAAAGACATTTCTCCAGAATGACACAAGTTAAAGTATGGATATAACATCAAATTCTTAACTTCTAATCAAAATAGAATTCCTAGACATAAACTATATAATCATTCCCAGCAAATTACTACCTTTCTATTGATACCAAACATGACATAGTTCCTATGGATTATAGCATTTATGAGATATCCATAGAAAATAATATCATAAATGCTTCCCTAAATCCAGACAGTGTCACACTGTGTCCACATGCCCTGCCCTTTGGGGGGCATTGGTGTAGTCCTGGGGTAGCCCTAAGTCGAGTTAGGGCTACCCCAGGGCTACACTGGCTTAATTTGACTTTAGAAAGTCGAATTAAGCCTTAGGTTGAGTAGAAAGGTGGTTTAATAAAGTCGACTTAATTTTCATTAAGTCGACTTTATTTTCCTTAAGTCGACTTAAGCAAGCTGCTTAAGTCGACTTAAGCAAAGTGTAGTGTAGACGCAGGGCACATTAAGTCGACTTAAGCCAAGCTTAAATCGACTTAATTTACCAGTGTAGACGCAGCCATACTGCAGTGTCCTAACTCCCATTGATGGAAGCACTGCACCTCTTGCAGGGGTGGGATTATTAAATCAGCAGAGTGAGCAGGTTATATCTTTGGAAGTTGCGTTTTAGTGAAGACACAGGGTTAGGTTAACGTAAGCTACTTTAGTGTAGCTCATTCCATAGTCTAAAAAGTCAAGTGATATGCAAAAGGTGTGGCAAAGAAGATCAGAGTCATTCACTATGTACACATATATTTGCATTTCTTTTTAAAGACACAGACTTGATTCCCAAAGTTTCTTTGGACAATTTCGCCCATTATGAATAAAGAAGTACCATCTGTATCTATCTACCCCTTAATCTGGTCATCATTCACTATCAGTGGGACCATTTGTGAGAATCAAGATTATTTATGTGGATAAAATGTGGGATTTAATAAAAACAGGCCCTAATTCATCAACTGTGAAAGTAAAATGCAGTTCAAAATGGCAGGGCATTTTGGAATTAATAACAACATTAAGAATAAGATAAAAGGTAAATTATTAAGTCATTTAGCTATCCTGGCAATGGACATGACATGTGTCAAGACAGTTTCCCCACTCTGGCACTGCGAGTGCAGAAGGTGGGGGCCTGCAAAACCCTTAAAAACATTGGTCCTAAAATTCTCCAAGTCTACCAAGTCCCTGGCCTTGGAGTGGTATTGCTTCCACCACCCAAATGCAAAACCTCTTGAAAACCCAGGAAGGCGCACTTGGGAATTCCTTCCTGTGAGGTACCCTCAATCACCTCTATTCCTCCCTCAGAAGAGTGACTGAACCCCAGCTGTGATATCAGGTGAAAAATGGAACTGATTTCCCTTTAGTAGCTGGCTGTGCAGTCTGAGGCACATGCACACAAAACCTCTTGCCTTTTAGGACACAGAAACAAAACTTGTTAAAAGGATAAATTTTCTTTAATTAAAAGGACAGCTAAGAAACACAAGGAGTTGCTTCTTGGAAGGGGGAGGAGGGAAGGGTACATGTGCTCAGCACAGAGGAATCCAAAAAAGAACCAAAACAAAGAAAATTTCCTGAACGCGTCTAGCTAAACATGCCCTGTTCTACTCACGCATGGTCAGTTACAGATCTGAACCTTTCTTAAGAACGGCTGTCGTTGGATTCTCCAGGCCTGGCTGCCTGGCCTCCTCCTGCTCCTTCCAGGAGCTCTGCTGCCACCAAACAGGAAACAGGCAGGGCAGCTGCTCCAATTAAAAAACCTGCACTCTGTTTCTATTGGCTCTCCTGGGACTTCTCTAGGACACATTGTTAACCCTTTCCCTTCCAAGGTTACTATGACATGGTTAAAAAACAAAACAAAAAAACACTCTCGATAGTCACCAGTAGATCACCAGATCTTCTGGACCCATTTATTTGAGCAACTACTTATTCATGCAAATTGACTTTAATGGGATTACTCAAATGAATAAAAACTACTTACACCTGTTAGGGTTTATATGGTTAGGCCTTTAAAATTTACAATGACAACAGAGTCCTAAGCCTAGTGAGGGTAATTAGGTAGCTACCATGAGGAGTGATGGCATAAAAGGACAAGTTGGACTGAGTCTCTGGGGCTATGTCTACACTGGCAAGTTATGTCTACACTAGTTAGTTCGAATTAACCAATGTGGCCATGTTAGTTCGAACTAACCGGCCCATTGAAATCAATGTAAATTGCTAATTTGAACTAAGCAAGTGCCATTCATGGCACTTGCTTAGTTTGAACTAATTTTTTCTAGTTCAAATTAAGTTAATTCGAACTAACTAAAATTAGTTCGAATTAGTTAGTTCGAATTAACTAATTCAACTAATTTTAGTAAGTGTAGACATAGCCTGGGAGATTTCCAGCTCCCCTGCCTCCCATAGTCATGAGGTCTCATGGGATTTGGCATTAGATTTAGAGCCATAAAAAGGAGTGCCTGAACATAGGGCCACCATGTGTTCTCTGGTTTACCCAGCCATCAACCCATCCACTCTCCGGCCCTTGTTTGAGTAGCTGAAGACTATGCTAGTCCCTGTTCAGGAGCTGAGAAGGAATTTTTCCTCATACCATAACCAGTTTATGAGCAAGATACAAAAAGAAAAAAAATATATCAAACAACACTGACTGGCCTCAGCCAGTGAAATCTAGGAGTCGGTTTTTGGCCACCATAGGGTGGGATTCTCCTCCCGGAAGGCCCAGTTGGAACTTTTGTGAGAATCGTTTAGTTTTTGCAACTTCTAGCCAGTACCAAGTACAGGAACTTGCTGATTTAGGCTCCAGATCCAAAAAAGACAACAGAGTGGGCATCCTGAAGGCATCTCCTTGTTAGATGAGGGCAACATGTCAAACCCACTGGAACAATGTGAACCAGGGTCCTGGACACTATTCTGGGAGGGACCACCCCGATCAGTGCACTTCATGGCAATGATAGTGAAATGGGGAGGTCCCCTCTCATCTCAGTCTCCACAGAGATAGAGAAATGTTAGCAGGCAAGTAGAAATGCCCAGAGAATCTCCTAGTATAAGTATGGCAGGGCTCAACAAAACTTGGGCATCAGATCAACATGATGATCAGGGTTTGAAGCACGGCTTCTAGCTCTGCTGCAGAAATGCAGTGGAAAAATGCCCTCTGGCAACTAGAAAAAAATTGCTGGTGCCTAGCTGGGAGCCAATTTTGTCAAGCCCGGAAGTACGGGCTACTCTTGCAGTAGGAGCAGACCAAGAACGGGAAAAGGAGCAGTGAATTGCAAGTGACTGCATAGAGCTGTCCCCCCAGTAGGAACCTTGGATGTAATTTGACTAAAAATGTGGCCGCATAGTTAAAATCAACCCATATTGTATATCCTTGCCGTCTGTGCAGTGAGCACACCAATTTACAAGAGCAGAGGATCTTACTTCAAGTCTCTTGCCTTTTCTTGTACCTTTACAAATCCCTGCCCTTGAATGGTATCCTCTCTTCCATTTGTCAAATGCACATGCCCTGATGTACCACAATAAGGGAATAACTGATCAATTTTTAAAAAATTAAATGAACCTTAAGTTGTCCCTGACATAACACTACTATTTATCACGTGTTCTTTTTATAAAGTAATTCAGAAAACCCCATTCTAACTCCCTACATCTTTCCTATATACCTGTTGCATGATTCAGTCCCCAACTATTTCCATTAAGACCCACTCAGTGGATCTGATGGTAGAATATGGTGCCATTATTTCAATGATCCTCTGTGTTATATGTGATAGAGGACTGAGTATGCTTTGGGATCTGTTTTATACCAGAACCTTGATTCTTGAAGATGTGAGGGGTATAAAAATTAAGAGAACCCAACTGAGGGGAAAAAACAAAGGAGCTAATTGAATAGCTGGTTTTAGTGTTATGTATTTCAGCTAGAGATTCTTTGCTGAGCAGTAAAAGACAGCATCTTTCCATACATAGTTACATAAATTCAGCTAATAGGCATTAGTTATGAGAGTCTGCCTGGTAAAAGTTCTAGGCCAGTGTCATTAGTACAAATTTATGTACTTTGGAAACATGCATTTTAAATACGTCTCACCAATGTCAAAATTGCTTAACTGAGCTAAATCATCAGCTCAATTACAAAGAGCTAGGATTTTTTTCTTCAGAATTAACAGGTCTAAATTACTATCATAATTCTATCTTGACTACTGAAGAAAATTAAAAAGCAATTCCAATATCATTATGCCCTACAAGGATTACTAGGACTACAAACACAGGGCCAAATCCTTAGCTCAGTACATCATTCCCCTGGAACTAGAGCTGTTCCATATCTACCATTGCCACCTTCAGGACTATGGTAGTTCCCACGTCTATTCACAACCCTGTGAGGAGAATAACTGGTACATACATCATAATTGTTCTTGCTTTCCCCACTTGCCCCCCACAACTCTATCCAATGCCACTAAGACACGGCAATTCCGCAGGCAGCAAAAAACCTATGCATTTCTTCAGAACCTATATTCTCTGTTATGCTTTTTTAATAGACAAAGAGCACACATTTACTTTGTCTCAATTACTTTTATTTTAGATTATTAGAAATAGTAAAACCAGAAAGGACAAAAGTAAACATTCCAAAATAGAGCATTGTGTGCGCTCTCCCTCCGACATGTTGTGTCTACCCCAAAAACTGCAACTACACCCACAAAATACCTGAAAGGCATAGAGATGTGGCATAAAGAAAACAAGTCATAATAGTTCTATAGCGCAATACATGCTGGAATCACTAGCTTAATATTTCCTTATTCTTCAGGCATACCTAGAAGATTACAGTTCTGTAGTCACTTAGAAAGGAGATCTCAGCAGCAGCTTCACCGAGCAAGGAAGTCTTGATTTTCACACATTATGGGAAGTGAAGGCTGATCTCAAAGCACATACCAGTAGACTATTTGCATATAAAATAAGCAACACAAACATGGAAAGAAAGTGAGTGACAAAGTAAAATCATGTTGTTTCATCCATGCCTTGTCAATTCTAAATGTCTGAGCTCAACACAGCACTGAAACTTGCAGATTTGCAAAACAGATTCTTGGAGGCTAACATGGATTAAATCCAGGTTTCCTTTTCAGTGACGGGATATTCTGTTCCCCCTTTGCAGCATGTTTCTGTACCCTCAACTGCAGTACCATGTAATATAAAAACCAGGCATTTTCTCAGTTCTTAATTTGTAGTGCTATGCTTTCAAAATATATTTATTGCACCGTGTTATGGAACTGTTTTGGAATGAAATCTAAATAAATATTTCTGTTATTCCAAATCTTTGGGATGTTTTCTCATCATTTAGATGTATTGCAATAAAACTATTTTGTCACTGTGATTTTCAATAAATATTTCTGACAAACTATTTACCCTACCAATGTGCCAATATATTTTTGCATTCAAAACTAAAGTCTAAATTTGCATAGAGAGGGATGAACACAACTGAATGAATCATGGAACAAAAGTTATACCATCAGCATGGGACAGGATGGCCCAAGCAAATCCAAGGCCACACTTTATTTTTATTGCAGAAAAAATAGCACACTCCCCTCTCTAGACTCTAGAGAATAGTACAGAGAGAAAGTCTAGGTGTTTTCCAGCCGGGATCCATGACCTCTTCAATCTATGGTACACAAGAAGGTTCATAGCCCATTCTTGAATGCTTGATAGAGGTGTACTGCTTTTTGCTTGGACGAGGCAGGGAAGAGATTCCAGATATACCTACACTGTACAGGGTGGGATTTCTCCCTAATATTTCAACATCCAGAAGTAACTATTTTGACTTACTAGGGTGATCAACATGATCTCCATTGCTCAGGGTTCAAATCTGCCCTTGGTTACATGGATACAACTTCATGTGAAGTCAATCAAAGCCACCCCTATGTAACAGAGGGCATAATTCTGCCCTGTGTGTAGAAACATTCTCATCTTAGTTCCTCCACTGTAGCCACTGTCCAGTGGCCCAGAATATGCCAGCACATGTCCAGTCAAGAAGCTAACATTCAGAGAAATCTCCACTATTTGAGTACCCCCTACAGATTCCTACAGACATTAACTGAACTGTTATTCAAGTTTTCTTTGTCCTTAATGAAAGGTTATTAATCAATTGTGTCTTTGCTGTAATGAAATGGTAGTTCTGAATTTTAATAAATGCCAGACATAAAATTAACAAATAAGTAATTGAGAAGAGATATTACCTGATTTGGCACCACCTTGGTAGGAATGCAGACACAGAAAAGCAATGTGCTATACACCAAATTGGTCCTACACACTCTTCCAGACTGGTTCCAGGGTTACGTGTATGGTGAAGGCAAAGTTGGGCTCTCACATGTCTAATCAAACAGGAGAAATCTAATTCCTAGCCGTCTGCCAAACGGGAAGACAGGTGGGAAGGAGGGACATTCCCTTTTCTCTTGACTCAGTTTCAGCTCAGTGTGTTACTCTACTCTCGTCTTACCTATGTGTGAGCTGCAGCTCTCTGTTATCATGAGACCCCCATTAGTGGAAAGAAGCAGTGCAGATGAGAGATGGAGTAAAACAACAAATCACATAGAAGGCAAATCTAAGCATCTGCTTGGTTCTTCTGCAGGACAGTGTGATTAAGTAAGAGCAAACTTATCTATTTGCAGCGTGATTGCTCCCAGAGGCTCTAATCAGGACTGCAGCTCCATTATGCTGGGGTGCTGTACAAACAAACAGGAAATATGGTCCGTGCCCCAGACACTTTACAATCTGAGACAAGACACAACCAATATGTGTGACAAAGAAAGAGAGGAAAGGAAGGCGGATGAACCTAATGATTACATCAGTTAGCTATTGCATAGCCTCATAATATCAAATTATCTTATTTCTTTAAAAATAACTAAACTGATTCAGAAAGACAACAGAGTCCTGTGGCACTTTTAAAGACTAACAGATTTATTTATCGCATGAGCTTTCGTGGGAGAAAATCGTGGGAGAAATAGACTAACACGGCTACCCCTTTGGAATTAAACTGATTCATAAACTATACTCAGATAGCCATCAGTGACCAGCTGGCTTGCGTGGGTGTCCTAGCAGAAGTGGGTCTTGATGAAAGAGTTTAAAAGAATAATGTAGTTATGTGTTTTGTGGTTGCTCATAGAGGCCCCAGTCAGGGATCATGGCCCTTCTGAGCTAAGCGCGGTACACAAATGTAATAAAAGATACACTCCACTGCCCTGAGATTTTACAGTCTCCTCAGGTAACAAGAGGCAAAGGTGTCTCTCTGAAGAAAAGAACTAATGGGGGGAGGGAGAGGGAGACAAAGTGAAAGAGTTATACAATGAGCAGAGGCAGCACACTGATTACCTGATTACTGCTGAGTATCATCCCAGAAGGGAGTTTTAAAGGAGAGATTTGAAGAAAAATGGTGTAGTGGCTTTGCAGGTTTTTATGCAGTGTTCACCCCAGAGGGATGCCTGAGGGAAAATTGAACTAATAGGTGACGACAGTTGGCATTTGTTGCAAGAGCAGAGACGGTAGTCTATGGTATGGGATTTTCCAGAGTGCTTAGGAATTACATTACACCATTGACTGAAATGGAAGCAAGATTAGACTAGTGCTGAGTGCTTCTGAAAATTCTGTGCATTGAATAGGGCCACGGGCCTGTGAAAAAAGATAGTACATGATCATATAATTTTAAAATGTAGCATAATAGATACTGAGGGGCAGAATTAAATTTAAATGGGCAAACTTATTTCTGGCATTTCATAGCTTTTAAGTGCCAGTAACAGTCTTAGTCACACAACAGTTTAGGAGAGCCACCTTGTCTCACTCATATTTTAATATATTCTAATAGGGAGATGGCTTGTGTCATAGATAGGGGGCCCTGCCCTGAGCATCCTGCTATAGGATGTTAGGGACACCTGCCTCAGTTTCCCCCTCCTTCCCCTCATGAAATGTAGTTTTTCAGTGTCCAATACAAAGCACGATCCTGGTTATAATTTATTCACTTATACCAGAGCAGTAATTATCCCAAAAAATCTGGTAGTAAAGCCATTCTCCAATTTTCAAAACATATAAAGATTCATTATTTTTTTTCCAGTTCCCCTCTTCAGGGACATCAGCTCCAAGTCACCCACCCAAGAGTCTATATCAACACTTGTTCTCATTTCCTTTGACCCAGAATCCTGCTTGCCAGGACCCTGCCCTGACAGCTTCCCCTCTTGCAGCCCTTGATCTCTCAGGCCTCAGTGCTTGAGAGTCTTGCTGCTGCCTAGAGATCCACCATCTCCAATCATACCGCTTGCTTCGACGCACAGTGTCCCCTGAACAAGCTATCCCTTCTCTGTGGCATGCTGAAAATTGAGTTATAATTGTAAACTACCACTTTAAATGCTCAGGAGGTTTTCTTAATCCTGCTTGCAGCATAACATCTGGGCCCAGCAGTATCCAGTTTGCAGACAGCCAGTCTAGTGAAAAGTAGGGGCAAGCTGTGCCTCTCTGTTATAGGGAGCAGCCTTCTTTGTCACTTTCTGATTTGGGGTTCTTGTATATTAGCGGTTCTGAATTCTAAGAAAATAAAGTAGTGCTGTGTTGCAACCTTCCAGCAAGGGTATTTTATATTTTTACCTTACTACTCTGTTGCATGCCATGGAATAAAACATTCCCCTTTTCTTATGGGCCTGTGCCAAAGCATTCCACTCTGCAGAGGTCCCCAATTTAGGCAATTCTCATCAATTCTTCTGTTACAGTTTCCAACTGAATTCAGCTCTCTCCATAGGGACTCCTGAAGCTGTCCCTCAAGCAACTCCTGCCAGTTCTTCCTTGCTGTTTCCTGGCTCTTGGTTCTCAGGCAACTCTTATATCTGACTTCTGGTCTTGGACTCTACAAGTTGCCTTTCCTTTAGGTCACAGATCCCCTCTCTTAAGCCTAAATGGGAGTCAAATGACAAGACATAAGTGCACTAACCTCTTCCCTTTTAAAGATCAGATGTCTCCCTGTGACACGCCACTTTCATATTATTTCATATCAAAGTCAATATTAATCAATAGTCCTATACATAAAACATACACAACACATAACACAGAGAGAATTTTTAAAAATATATAGGTTTAAAAATGGAGTCAAGATCAACAACAACAACAAAATTATCCAAAACCTGGAGAAATGCCTTACAGCAAAACACTTGAGGTCAATCTGTTTAGTCAGCAAGAAGATTGTGAGGTGACTTGGTTACATGTATCAATGTACCTTCAGAGGGAGAAAATGCTGGATACTTTAGTGCTCTTCAGCCCAGCAGAGAAAGGCATAACAAAAACAAACAGCGGGGAACTGAAGCCATACAAATTCAAATGAGAAAATAAAGCACATTTTAACAGTGAGGGTGACCACTGGGACATAATACCAAGAAAAGTGATGCATCCGTCATCACTTGGATCAAGAGCGGCTGCCTTTCTGGTTAAGATGCTTTAGTCCAATACGAGTTATTGCACTCAACACAGAGGTAACTGAGTGAACTATAATGGCCTGGGATATACAGGAGGTAAGACTACATTATATGACTCCTTCGGCCTGCATCTCTATCAGTCTAAGAATATCCATTTGTTCTATGGCGAAACTGAAAAACTATAGAGGGAATTTAGGTTACCAAATATTTCGTAAGTTGAAATTTGGCATGAACAAGAGAATATTTCTACTGCTATGAAATATGCCTTGGGATCTTCAATGGCTAAAAATGGTCAGGACCTCATTTTGTCCAAAAGCAGTATCTCCAGCAATACTGTACCCCTAATCAGCTTGGAGAGGAACTGGCTCTATTGCTAAGCTAACACAAAGGCTGCCACCCTAGATCTGAATTCCACTACTTACAGACTCCACTGACGTTCATTGTCCTCCAATCCAAATAATAATCTATTCCAACTTTGCTTCAGTTTATGTTACGAGATCCTGATGTGATGCTGGCTGGATTAGGGGAACTGTTTATTATTTAACATCAATATGTCAAAATTACAATCATTCATGTGATATGCCATGCCAGGTACTGTTAGAAAAGTTATAATTGGCTAACTATGACGATGTTGTTTATGTGTCATATTTGTATTGGAAGTCAGAGATATGTTGAAGTATCTATATTTCAACTTGTGCTGTGTTTCTGAGCGATACCCCAGACAGGACAGCAGCATCACTAGCTGCTCAATGGCCCATTAAGGGAACTCAAAAGGTACAATAAGCCCCAGGAAACAACCTCAGGACTACACTTTATGAGTCACCAGGACTTACTCATGGATTTATGATCCTGGACTCCATCTTATTTCTGTAAATTTTTCACAAGCAGCATAGCAATAGCCAAGGGACATAAAAGGCAACTGCACCACGTCCATATTGTCTTCAGTCATCAGATCTCTTTAGTCTTCACCTGCCTCTGGATCAACTCATCTGCAACTGAAGCTCTGACTCAGAGGACTGAGACCCAGCCAGGTGGTGGGGGTGCTCCAGAAGGATCGGACTAGCCTGCAAACACCACAATTCTAATGAAAACCTGATAGATGTCGACTTTCTAATCATTTAACATTTCTCTTACAGTTTCTTTCCTTTTATGATAAACCTTTCGTTTTGGTTACCAACGGATTGGCTAGCAGCATGTTATTTGGTAAGATCCAAACTTATACTGATGTGGTAATGCCATCTGCCCTGACCTTGACATTTTCAGGTGGCTACCCTAGGCACAGACAGGTGACAAGTGACCGTGTCAGGGCACAGGACGATACAGCTATAAATTACTGTTATCCTTTGTTTTACAATAGCTTGTTTTGTGGCATCCAAAGTGTTCCAGTATGAAAGCAGGCAAGGAGGAAAATGACAATAATGAGAGGGGAATAGGCTATAGGCACCATTATGCTTTTTACTGGTGCTCATAGCATTAAATTACCTTCTGCACCTTGTGAACAGCAGCTCCCAATTTCTTCTGTAAATATTTAGGTGTGCTACTTCTATTTAGCAAAGTAATTTGAATTCTGCTTTGTAATCTAGGAAAATGCTGAACCAGCCCTCTGCTGTCAATTCAACAGGGCTCCTCTGAAATCAACAAGCTACATCTATTTTCATCACCTCAGCCTATGACCCAGTTTTAGAATAGCACAAAACTCTGATATTTAAGGGAAGAGAGCTCCATGGAAAGTGGTCTAGCTGCATCCCACTCTTGAGGTCTGATTCTGATGCTACACTTTCTCATGTTCAGTACCAAAATCATGCATGAAAACTTTCAGGCTTGTCAGAGCTTTGTTTTAAGAGGTTCAAAGCAGTTCCAATAAATGTGTCTTATATACTTACCTCTGGATTCACTACGCTCCCTCCCTAATAAATAATTTATTATTGTTATTATTATTACTATTATTATTCCTACTGTGTTGTTTTCCTCTTTCCAGTTTATTAAACTAATGGAATAGTCTCCACCCAAGTTCCATGAGAAATTTTGCTAATTTTCTCTCTGTTTTATTTGTCAAATTCTAATTTCTTTCTAGTAAATTGTCTCCTGTTTACTTGTGGTGGAATTCAGACATGAAGCATTTGTAACAGTCAAAGATCAAGCACTTTTGAGAACTAGAGCTCTGCACAACATGTAATCCGAGCAGTTGACAGTTTACTGAAGCAATTAGAAGCTGTGTACAGCTCTATAAATAGGAAATTCATTTCCTTATTAAACCTCAGGAGAATCAGTACTTTGATTCCCTAAGGGAAGGAAATTTTCACTGACAAGCAGTTTAATATTCGAAGTCTGCAGCATCAAATAAGGGATTCTGCACACACAGAAGAGTCATGTTCTGGTTCTATTTACATTTCAAGCAAAAGAGTGTTCCATTCCCCTCTAGCCCCTGGTTATATAGTGAAAGTAAAGTGCAGCAATCCCCTTGCAAGCATCAGTTTTTTCCCTTGACACTCATAAAATAAGTGTGAATATGACCATTACTGTGCCAAAATCTTATTTAAAGTGTTATTCTGAAACAATTTTCAGTACAAGAGAAGCACTTTCCACTGAACTCATGTGTGCACAGTTCTGTCTTGTTGCAACCAATAGTGAAACAAAGTGTCCTATCCCCTATCTGCAACTCTTTTGATTGGCTTTTAGCATCTATAAACAGAGTAATATTCAATATTATTTCTGAAATTCTCTTTTCTTATATAGAAATCTAAGCAATGGCACAAAGTTCTACTCCTATGGTGTCCTCTACAAGTTTGATTGAAGTTAATAGTAAAACATTCACTGGCTTCAATTGAGCTGAGTCAGGCCCATAGTCTGCTATCTTCTATTTTTATATCAGAAAATATGCAATTGAATAGTTCCAGATCTAAAGATTTAAACCTACATTAGCTATAGTAAGAAACTGATCTAGAAATGAATGCATCAATACTTACAATCTAAAACAACTGAATGAAAAATGGCAGTCACAGAAGCTTGCTGGGAAACTTTGCCAGAGGTCTATACTATTAATTGGCTCTATAAATGCTGCACATAATATAAAGCCAAGACTTCTATTTAAAGAACTGTGCATCAAAATTCAATAGGATACCTGGAGTGAGATTTTTATTTATTTTTAATTTGCAATCATGCAGTCTTTAAGGAACCATTTATTCTACACCACCAAATATATTTCAAACCATTTAGCCTCTGGTTTTCACATATATGTCTGCAGTTTTGCCCATCAAATTTCTAAATCACTTTTGAGTCTCAACGTGGTTCCCAACATGGCAGGTATTATTTAGATGCAACATTATCCAATTTTTTTTTCCCCTTTCCAAACTCCATTCACGATTCAGTTCCTGACAAAGCTTCCCATAAATCACCTGCTTAAAAAAAATAGTAAGATTTGCAGAAAAGGGTATTAACATCATTGAGAAAGTGTGGTTCCCAAGATTTTCATTAAAGATAAAGCACCCAAAAAGGCTGATTCTAATCTCTGCAGTATGGCATATAAAATCAAAGCCTGGTCTTGAGGCTTAAACTATGGCAGTGATGTAGCAGTCATACATTATGAATATATATTTGTGAGGAGGAGTGGGTCGGTTTCTAAAAAAACAGCTGGGTACTGAATGGCTCAACACGACTGGTAAGAGAACATTAGTACTCATCTCTAGATCTTAGATTCAAATCCATCCTTATCAGTAGCACGACAGTAGTTACTCTTCCAATGGCTGTTTAGCGGCACATATAAAAAAGAATTTTATAATAGAGCAGTTAGTCCTGTCTTCTGCAGAAACAGGTATACAGCCAAAACACCATTGCAATGGATGATTTTATCAGCAGTCCCATCGGGGGGTGGGAGGGGGGGGCAGAGAATGAAATGATCTACCCAGTCATTTCTACCAAGTTCCCTTCTAGGTGGAAAATCATCAGTGGGAATAAGAGGAGAAGCTTGCCTTACTGCTGTTTAATCTATAGGAAAAGAGGACTTCATATTGAAATGCCAAACTGACAATACTAAATTCCCTTCATTTTCCCTATGCCTCATGAGCTCCTCTGGTTTTATGCATGCCAGTTACTTTCTTCATCATTAAATCAAGCAAAACTTCAGAGTAGGATGACTTGTGTTGTTAAGAGGTCTAGATGAATAATTCATAATAAATATATTTGTTACTTTCTGTTCAAAAATTGTCTACAAGCAGATCAGTGTTACCACCTCACCTAATCATTTCTTTGACTAATGTGTGGTCTGTAGCTCATTTGCTAACCATTTCTTGCATGTAGTCAACATGTGACATTGAAGCTGTATTGACTACATAGATGGCTCACATTGTATGTTTCTACTCCCTGACTCGATAAGCCTAATTCTTAGAATCCATTCCTGATACAAACAATGTGATAACGAATTTTAAATGTGTTTTCTGTGAATATTCTGCAAAGTTTGCTTATATTTTTTCTTTTTCCATGAATACTGCTGCCAGTCAACTCCTTTGCAAAAGCATTAAATGGAAACAGAACAGAAAAGATCAAACTAATTTCAAATATTTGAAAGAATAATCACAATTTTTTTTTACAGTATTTGCCCACTTCATATGTTAAGCACAGTTGTAAGTAGCTATTCTGAATTTACAGTGGGGTAGAAGTCTAGGCAAAAGCCCATTCAAATTAGGTTGTGTTTTTCATATTTTCCAGTGAAAAGTTTCTATTCCTTAGTAAAAGGATCGGGAGAGCAGATTTTGCTCAACTATCTTAATTAATAGAAAGCTATTAGTTAGATCACAGCTTGGTAATTATTTTAGCCCCACAATATATGCCACTAAAATTATTTTTACAGAACTCTTCTAATGAGCAGCTATTCCTGTAGTGCAATTGCTTTAAATCTCATGAGGCTAATGTGTAATACATGCCTGTTCCAGTTCACTTCTCTCAGCACTCAGAGGACATAAATCAGCTTTCAAGTTGTTCATTTCTTATGGTACTCAGTACTCGATACTTTTTTAACCACAGAGACAAAACCATTTGCTTTTTTTCAATTTATATTGGATTATGAATTATTTATATCCATAAATACTGTAAATGCCATATGACACAAACCGTATCAGCTGTGAGTTTACGGTTTGCCTTTCTATGGGCTCTAGAATTACTTTTGCTGCATGTTATCTGCTGACATAAATGGGGTACCATTACTGGATATGATGGTGTGGGACCTTAGCTTGAAGACAGGCCCACAGAAGATGTCCTTCACTATGAATTTGGCCTTACCTGAAATCAGCCATTCACCTATGTTAACCAATGTAGTATGCCATTCTTGCTATTTCAGTATCAACAGGTTTTCTGGAGCTTGCTGTAGGCATTATATCCATCAAAATCAAGGTTAGACCTTTTGATTTAACAGGTATCTAAGTAAATAAAATAAACCTTCTTGCTCAATATAACTTTGTCATATTTAAATGAAATTTTCAGAATTTCCCAGAAGGGAAATGTTACAAATTAATAAAAACTATAACCAAATAAGTGTAATCTAGAGATAGGCAGGACCTCTGAATTTCAGATCTGGATCCAAACTTTACCCATGCCTGAGTATTCATATCTGGGGTTCCAATTTGGTTCCATGTTTAGTTATAGACCCTATTTTTGCTATCAGATTTATGCAAGTAGACCCATAGCCTCATGGTCCCTTCTGGCTTTAAAGTCTGTTACAATTATTTAGCCTGAGCTCCTGCATATCATAGGGTACAGAACCTCACTCACCCACTCCTGGCTGAATTACTGAAGTCCTCAGATCATGATTAAAAGCATTCAAGTTACAGAGAATCCACCATTTACTTTAATTCAGACCAGCAGCTGATCTGTGCACAACACTGCAGAGGAAGGTGAAAAACCGTAGAGTCCCTGCCAATCAGATCTAAGGGAAAATTCTTTCCTGACCCCAAAGATGGTGAGAGATTTCAGTTAGATTATAGTTCTTAGAAGATTAGAATGACATTTCTTCCTCAAGTTACTTCTCAGAGTTGTCTCCTGCTAGTTCCTTGAAACCTTAATTCCACTTTGCAATTTCCTGGTGGATATGTTTGTAATTGCTTTTTATTTGTTCATCACTTCATGTTGCCCCACTCATTTGTTCTGGGTTTTGTTATTGTTGTTTTAATATATTATAGTTTATTGCTAAGTGCCATGATCACACTACAATATTTCATCTGGTGACACAAAGCTGAAGTAGCTTAGTTTATAGGCCATGAAATTTTGATGAGACTTAGTTAATTTTGCATGAAAATCAGGAAGCTGGGGCAGCAAAGTTCATTCATGGAAAGTGCTTTTTCAGTGGAAGAATGCTCTCATGCTGAACTTGTTCCTTGATTAACACTATTTCTAATTACATTAGCCATATTTTTCCCCAAGCTCTCACCATCACTAAGCTTATTTCATTTCCTGAGGCCCCAGAACTTTTTTAAATACGAAGTTCCATATGAAAATATTAAGCCTCATATCTAATTTCAGCCTACATCTTCAATCACACTACAGAAGCAGAAATATCTGAACTTTCCATTTTGATAGTGGACTTCTGAATGAAGTATCAGATTGGTTTTGTAACAAAACACCTAACTGGTGTTAAATGCCTTCTAATGAAGTGTGTTTCAGTTTTTTATTTTACAGAGTTGTGTTTGATTTTGACTATGAAAATGCAGTCATTGCAAAGGCACTGAGTGGATATAACTAAAACAATATCAAACTGTTTGACACATGCCAAAAGTGAATGTCCTTAAATGCACTCCAGTCAGCCAACATTTACCATTCATGCAAAACCTTGAGTGAACAAATAAGCTTTCTATTTGAAAGTCATATGTGAGCTCTGTCATAGCACAGGGAGAAATGAATTCCAGAGTTAAGAGCCATCCACCAAGAACACCCCACAACCTGTCCTCCAGACTTCAAATCTAGGGACTTTTAGCAGAAGTGTCCTTTTCTCAATTGTTGTTAGAATGGAACAAAGAGAGAGAGGCAATCTAACAGCCAGAACTCAAATCATGTGAGGATCAAACACAGACCTTAAATTGCACCTGGAAGTAAACTGGAAGACAGTCTATAAAAAATACATATAAGATACTGAACATGGTTATCATCATTAAGTAGAGCTGGCTGTATAAAGAAAAACTTGATTCATTAATTTATTCGCAAATTTGAGCCTGGAGTTCAAATAACTACTATTTATGGGTCTTATTCATCAATAGTTTGAAAATTGGCCTTAAAAACGCCTACTGGTAAATTCAATATTCACAATAGTTGTATTTCAGCTCCATGCAGAGGACCAGCACAAACCCTATATACCACTTAAGCTCTCCTTTGAGGGGCAGATCTGACACCAGTGTAGTGTCATAGTCCCACTAATTTCAATGGAGCTATGACAATATCTGATACAAAATGTGACTCTGCTAGAGATTTTAAGAAGGCCTGATAAGGTACACAGGCTAATCTTCTTCATAAGGATGAATTTCACCCAGTTGCTATTCATTATTCTCCTACTTCATAGATTTTAAGGTCAGAAGGTTTCAAGTTATCCAGTCAGGGAACAGAAACAATACCACATGACTTCAGTAATCAGTACAAAAGGTCAAAGTGAACAGTTCATAAACAATCCATAAACTGAAAATTATTCCTCCCAACTGTTCTGTAGGACATTCAATTCAATAAACAATATTCAAATTGCTCTCTGACCTGCACGTTACAGTAGTTTCGGCTCACAGTTGTCTTCATTAAATACAGATCATATTGTGGTATCCAATCTGAGGGTCTCCAAGCCATCATTAACGGCAGTGAAATCTACATGTGAGAAAAACAGTTGTAACCCCCTAGCTAAACGCAAATAGAAAAGGGCACTTCTAGCCATGGCTGGAACCTGGGAAGAACCCTACCCTGTGAACATCACTGAGAAAGGGTAGGTTCTTGACACCTCAGAGGACAGTAACTGTCATATTTTCCTTTATGTAGCAGCATAACTTCTGTCTTGCCTGAAGTGAGCTTCATCCATATCTATCTTGCCCAGAATCCATCCCAAGTACTGTACAGTGAAAGAGAGAAATTGCAAAGTCCTTAGACTCATAGACTTTAAGGTCAGAAGGGACCAGTACGATCATCTAGTCTGACCTCCTACAAAATGCAGGCCTCAAGACCTCACCTACCCACTCCTGCAACAGGCCACCAACCTATGACTGAGTTATTTACCTCCTTAAATCATGATTTAAGGCTTTAAGATACAGAGAATTCACCTTTAGGTGAGCCATGCCCTGTGCTACAGAGGAAGGAGAAAACCCCCCAGAGCCCAGGCTAATCAGCGCTGGGGGAAAATTCCTTCCCGACACCAAATATGGTGATCAGTTAAACCCTGAGCATGTGGGCAAGTCTCAGCCAGTTACCCAAGAAACAATTCTCTGTAATAACTCAGAACCCACCCCATGTACTCTCCCCTCTTGGGCCACTTGTATATCCACCACACGTAGCCAAATATCAGTCAATTTCCAAAATAGGCTAATCATACCAACCCCTCCATAAATTTATCAAGCTCAGTTTTGAAAGCAGTTATGGTTTTTGCCCCCACAACTCCCCTTGGAAGGCTATTCCAGAACTTTACTCCTCTAATGGTTAGAAACCTGCATCTAATTTAAAGCCTAAATTTCTTGATGGACAGTTTATAACCATTTGTTCTGGTGTCCACATTGGTGCTGTACTCAAATAATTCCTCTCCCTGCCTGATATTAATCCCTCTGATGTATTTATAGAGAGCAATCATATCCCCCCTCAACCTTCTTTTGGTTAGGCTAAAAAAGCCAAGCTTCTTGAGTCTCCACTCATAAGGCAGGTTTTCCACTCCACAGACCATCCTTGTAGCCCTTCTCTGCACCTGCTCCAATTTGAATTCATCCTTTTTAAACATGGGGGACCAGAACTGCACACAATATTCTAGATGGGGTCTCACCAGTGCTTTGTACAGCGGCAGTAACACCCCCCTGCCTCTACTTGATACATTCTAGAACCTCATTAGCTTTTTTCACAGCCACATCACATTGGTGGCTCATAGTCATCCTATGATCAACCAGTACTCCCAGATCCTTCTCCTCCTCAGTCCGTTCCAACTGATGGGTCCCCAACTTATAGGAAAAATGCTTGTTATTTGTCCCTAAATGCATGATCTTGCACTTCCCATTATTAAGTTTCATTCTATTCCTGATATTCCAGTTTACAAGGTCATCCAGATCTTTCTGTATGGTATCCCGATCCTTCTCTGTATTGGCAATACCTCCCAACTTGGTGTCATCTGCAAACTTTATTAGCACATTCCCACTTTTTGTGCCAAGGTCAGTAACGAAAAGGTTGAACAAGATCGGTCCCAAGACAGATCCTTGAGGGACTCCACTGATAACTTCCCTCCAGCTTGACAGTTCACCCTTCAGTATGGCCTGCTGTAGTCTCCCTTTTAACCAGTTCCTTATCCACCTTACTACATTCATATTAATCCCCATCTTCTGTAACTTAACTAATAATTCCCTGTGTGGAACTGTATCAAATGCCTTGCTGAAATCTAAGTAAATTAGGTCCACTGCATTCCCTTTGTCTAAAAACTCTGTTATCCTTTCAAAAAAGGAGATCAAGTTAATCTGGCATGATCTCCCTTTTGTAAAGCCATGTTGTATTTTATCACAATTACTGTTATCCTCTATAGCCTTAAGTACTTTCTCCTTCAAAATTTTCTCCAAGACCTTGCATACTACCGAGATCAAACTAACAGGCCTGTAGTTACCCGGATCATTTTTATTCCCTTTCTTGAAAATAGGAACTATATTAGCGATTCTCCAGTCATACAGTACAACCCCCAAGTTTACAGATTCATTGAAAATCCTCGCTAAAGGGCTGGCAATTTCATGAGCCAGTTCCTTTAGTACTCTCGGATGGAGATTGTCCGGGGCCCCCAATTTAGTCTCATCCAGCAGCTCAAGTTTGGCTTCTACCTGAGGTATGGTAATTTCCACTTTCATGACCTCGTTCCCATTAGCTTCCCTATCTCTATCCCCCAGCTCATCTTCACTCTCATTGAAAACAGATGCGAAGTACTTATTTAGACATTCAGCCATGCCTAGATTATCCTTGACCTCCACCCCATCCTCAGTTTTTAACTGTCCCACTTCTTCTTTCTTTGTTTTCTTCCTATTTATATAGCTAAAGAACCTTTTACTATTGGTTTTAATTCCCTTCTCAAGGTCCAGCTGAGCATGACTTTTTGCCTTTCTCACTCTATCTCTACATGTTCTGACCTCCAAAAGGTAGCTTTCCTTGCTGATCTCTCCCCTTTTCCACTCCTTGTAGGCTCTGTGCTTCCTCCTAATCGCCTTTCTGAGATGCTTACACATCCAGCTTGGTCTACAGCTCTTGCCTATGAATTTTTTCCCTTCCTCAGAATGTAGGCTTCAGGTAGTTCTTGCAACTTTGATTTGAAGTGATTCCAAGCCTCTTCTACCTTTACATTCCTGAGTTTTTCTGTCCAGTCCACTTCCCCAACTAATTCCCTTAATTTTCTAAAGTTAGCCTTTTTAAAGTCAAAGATCCTGGTCGCAGATTTATTTTTGTTTATCCTTCCAATTAGTTTGAACTGAATTAGCTCATGGTCACTTGAACCTAGGTTGTCCCCTACAATCAGTTCCTCTATGAGGTCCTCGCTACTCACCAGTACCATCCAAGCATCTCAATTTCCTTAACAGCTTCTGATATACTGGTACATTTCAGGGGAGTAACAATGAAAACTCTCAGGACAAAAGCACCTCTGTTCAATTTTCCCCTACCCCTGAGAATTCTCTAGAAGGAAAACATGGAGCCACTGGAGGGAGCACAGTTGAATCTATCCCAGCTGAACCACAGAGAAGCAAGCAGAACCTTTTGGTCAATGATATCAAATGCTGCGGACTGACATAAAAGAATCAGCATGGTCTTTCAATCTTTGTCCTTCACCAATAGATGATCACTGTCTAATAAAATAAGAGCAGCGACTATCCCATAGTCATACTCATACCCCCACCTCACAATGTTTTTGTGAGGGCATGAAAGAGAGCTACTTAGACACTACCATGGTGGGGGTGGAAGCACATAAGTAGGCAAACTGCTGCTCCATCCACCTTCTACCCAGATATGGCTCCCATTACCTAGGATATAAGAAGGTTGCTCATAAACAAATATTTATTAAGACAAAAGTTACTGCTTCTGCATAGTTCTTGCAAGTCTTATGATAATGGAGGCAAAATGTACATACTGTGTTCTGAGACCAGATGTCAGATGACAGACAGGAGGGAAGGATGAGTCTGAAAGTAACCTCAGAGCTGTAATAAATACGATGACGAATTATATTGCTGAAACTTCTTCACATTTAGTAGCTGGGAAATGTAAATTCAGATTGGTTATATGCATCTCACTTCCCTCATTTTGTAAGATACCTGTGTTGTTTATAGCAGTTTTATGTGTTGGAAGAGTTCAAATTTACTAACTGCTTTTAAAGCTACAAAACAATGTATACTATTTAACAGAGTTATATCATCACTACCGGTACGTTTCTCTTCATCTTTACAGAGTTAGGGATAGTAGCACAGAGTAAAGATTCTGCCATATTACTCGCCCCAGAAACGCAACAGAGATAGGCAAAGGAACAGACCAAACAACAGATAAATAAATTGAATATGGGACCAAGCTATGGAGGGCATATCTCAATTCGTAGCCATCTCCTCACTTCCTCATAGTTCAGAAATTAAATCTCTGCCCTCCCCACCCCCCTCAACGTTTTGTCAATAATGTCAATCAAGCCAGAATTTCATCCCACAAGTTCAGGGATTCAGTGTTTTATTTTTGGCCCATTATGTAATAAGCTTCAAGTTTCAGAACCACATCTGGATCCAAACACTGGGACGATGCTTAAATCAATAACTGTAGTTTGGGGCAGTCTGGTTTTTTAGCAAAATATTTATATATAATATTTCATTGCTTGTTACAGTTGTTTCCAGGGATGGCTGTGTTTTAGGGGTAACCAGAAAGTTACTCTGTCTTATAATAATCTGTTTCATATGTTATCTTTTCAAGATAAGATTGTTGACTTGATAGTTGGTGTGACCCAGATAGAAATATTGTTTGTTCTCCTATTTCACTGCAGTTGTAATGCAGATTTTATATAACTCCAAGACAGTTCAATGAAGGGACTCTATGACATTTGCTAGGCATTATCTGATAGTAGCAGAAGTACAAGTTGTTAACAGAGAAAATACTTATAATAAGTATTCCCAAATTCTAACAGAAAGAAAGAAAGAAAGAAAGAAAGAAAGAAAGAAAGAAAGAAAGAAAG
>ML685798.1:6647031-6847603 GCA_007922175.1 Pelusios castaneus
AAGAAAGAAAGAAAGAAAGAAAGAAAGAAAGAAAGAAAGAAAGAAAGGCCCTATCCTGCAGAATGTTTATCACCTACAATACCCTTCTCTCTGAAGACAATGGAAGTTTAGGGTGACCAGGCTATTGCAGAAACAGGTTCTTAAAGATGTGGCCATTCACATACTCTGACTGACAACTGAGGCCTTGTACACACGATCACTTTATCGCGCATTAACAATCATTACCGCACGATACCAATAACAGTGTACACACGTGCAATAGGGCTGTTGCGCATTAACTGCCTTGTTGTAGCACAATACAAAAACCACCTCGACGAGGGTGGTAGCAGTTAACGCGGAACAGCTGTTGCGCCTTTCCGCTCATGTGTACGCTTACCGCGCAATGATTGGCCTCCGGAAGTGTCCCAGCATTCCAAAGTCGTCCTCTCTGGTCTTCCCCCCAACCACTCTGCGGCCGTGACGAAACAGTCCCCGCCCTGATCAGATTCCCGGGATTTTCGAATTTCTTGTCTGTTTCACTTCCTGTTCTCTTCCTCGTGGAGTGGAGTGCAGCTCCAATCTTCAGTAGCAATGGCGGCCCGTCGTGGAAGACGCGCACCCCTTTGGAGCACGGCAGAGGTGCTGGACCTCATCAGCATCTGGGGAGAGTCCGCTGTGCAGGCGCCCCTTGTGATCCACGAGTGCTTGCAGCACCATGGAGAAGTAGTCATTCCTGTTGATGTACTCGGTCGCGAGATGGTCTGGAGCCAAAATAGGGATGTGTGTGCTGTCTATGGCTCCCCTGCAGTTAGGGAATCCCATGGCAGCAAAGCCCTCCACAATCTCATGAACATTGCCCAACGCCACTGTCCTCCGTAGCAGAATGCTCGGCACACTTGTGAAAGGGCTAATCTGACGGTGGACCTCCCGACTCCAAACTGGTTTGCAACTGACCGGTAGCAGTCAGGAGTCGCCATCTTCCAGACAGCAATCGCAACACACTTCTCCACGGTTAGGGCAGACCTCATGTTGGTGTCTTTACATCACAGGGCAGGGGCCAACTCTGAACACAGTTCCAGAAAGGTTGCTTTCCACGTTCGAAAGTTCTGTACCCACTACTCGTCATCCCACAGCTGCATAACAATGCGATCCCTCCACTCGGTGCTCGTCTCTCGTGACCAGAAATGGCGTTGCACCTTGTGCAGATGATCGGTGAAGGAGCTGAGCAACGCGGTGCTGTTGCTCTGCATGGCATCAATCAGCCCCTGCTCCTCAGCGTCCTTGTCTGACTCAGAACTCATTGCATACTGAGCAACCAGCCAAGATGTATTTAGAATGCTGAAGGCGACAGTGGAGATCAGAGTAGGATCCATGCTGTCGCTGTTGTGATTGCTCGCAAGTGGTGCGGTGCATCACTGCATTGTTGAAAATAGGCGCGAGTTGCTATTGGCAACGAGGAAGATGCAAGGGGAACACAGTGCACCACGGGAAACCAAGAGTTTACCCATGGCGCTTTGCGTTCCTTTCCTTCATCCCATGATTCCAAGCGCCGATTGAGGGAAAATTGAACTGTGGGATAGGTGCCCAGAATTCATTGTGCTACACCGCGATATTGCAAAGAATTCTGTTGCGTTGCAAGGAGCGACGTGTGTACGCGCTATCCCGCAATAAAGGTCACCTGTTCTTTATAGCGCAATTCCCATGTTGTGCTTTAATCTGATCGTGTGTACATAGCCTGAATTCTTCTAACACAATGGAACTTTCTACCACAAAAGTAAAGCTCATCTGTGTAGGAGTGTGACCGCTCTGCCTCCCAGTCCTCAGGCAGGGCGGGGCAGGCAGCAGTCTCTAGCCCAGGGAAGGGCGAGTCTTTCAGTTTAACAGGCCTCCCAGCCCTCAGGCAGGGCAGGGAAGGCAGCAGTCTCTCAGTTAGGAGTGGGTTTTGGGGCACACAGGAGAAAAGAATACCACAAACAAACTGAAGTGGCTATAGCAGGAGGGTTCCAATGCATCAGGTGATGCTGGGATATCCCTGGTGGGGCAGCGGGGTTCCCACCGCAACATGCTGCCCAAGGCTACGGTTCCCCAGCCGCTGAGAGACCACTGAGCCAGGTAGCTCCCCTTCTCCCTTTCCCCAGGGTACCTGGTTCACGCTTCCTATGGGACACCAGGGTATTCCGCCATTGGGGAAGTTCCCGAACCTGTCCGCTTCATCTGGCGGTGGCAAGGCTGGCAGCGTCTCATCCAGGTCCTCTGCAGAGGGCAGCTTCTCCAGGTCACAGGGGCTGTGACGCGGTTCCGGTCCATAGGGCTCCGGGTGGTTCCTTGGGGTCGTCAGCCAAGGGCAGCTCCTCCATGTTGCAGGGACTGTCTGGCAACTCAGAACCCCAGGGCTCCGGGTCAGAGGGTTGGTCACTTGGTCCTCCTTGGGGGGGGGGGGCGTTGCTCCCTCTGGTCCCAGGGGGCTGGCGTCTCCTCGGACCGGCTGGGTGCTTGCCAATCAGGGCGATCCTCTGGGCCCCAGGCAGTAGGAAGTCGGGGCCAAGTCTCCTTAGCCGCCTGGTAGGACGTCCGGCCCCAGGGCAGTGCAGCACAGTGCTTCCCCTGTGCTGGCTGAGCCCTGACTGAGGGAGAGGGCCACCCTCTTATACTGCCCTTCTGGGCTCCACCCCCCTGCTTCCTGTCAGCCAGGATTGGTGGCCTAGGGTTAACCCCTTTGCAGGGGATTGGCCCGCCCTCGCTGTCCGTCTCCGAGGGCGGCCATATTACCTGCCCCTTACAAGGAGACAAAGCTTCCTCCAGGGACAGGCCTGAGACTGTGGTGTGAACTTCCATAAAAATTAGGGACCATCGCAAACCCCTCCACCTTCTGCTCTCAATGCAAGGCCCACTTTCTTGACCTTGACTTCTCTAACATTAATACATAGGATCATGTACATCTGAAACAAAAACAAAACCCTACCAAAACAAAAAACACTCTACAACACCCACAAATCTACTCCTGGGGAGAGATGATGAGAAAGAAGATACCTCCACTAGGTTGCCAACCTTCTAACTGTTGAAAATTCAACAGCCCTTCCCCACCCCCTCCCTGAGCCCTAACACCCTTCACTCAAGGACCCACTCCCTTCCCCACCTGTCCCCCTTTCGCTCCCTCCTCCCTCCTTTGGGACTCACCGGCCGCCTGCAGAGCCAAACTAGGAGGAGCTGATGTGGAGCCTACCTGCCTGATTGGGGCAGGGCAGGAGACAATCCCCAGAGCACGGGGCTGAGATGAGGAAATCAAGGCACAGCAGGGCTGTGGGGAGAGGACAGCTGCAGCTGCTAAGCCAGACAGTTCCTCCACCTCTAGCTGCTGCTCTTCTACCCCCACAGGCAGAGACCAATTACAGCGTGTAACCAGATTTTTAGCAACCGGTCAGTGCCAGGATCCCTTTTTGACAGGATGTTCTGTTCAAAAACCAGACACCTGACAATGCTATTCCAATGACACACTGATCATAGTGATTAATGCACTGCTGGAAATAATTGAAATGCTACAGTGATGAGGATGGTGTAAGAACCTATATAGAACAGAATACACATTCACTGCTTAAGAATACAGACTTCCCTTCCCCACTGCAATAACATATCATAAGCATTATCTGGAACTTGAGATAGTAGCAGAAATAGATCTTTCAGTAGTTTCAAAACTTGTACTTTCAGTAATTTGTGTCGGAGAAGACTGGGAGGTTTTTGAAAAAAAACTGTTGTGTTTATAAAATGCTGACTTTCTTTTTCTCTTCAGATTTGTAAAAGAATCTACAACCATGGCCATTCAAGACTATTAAGTACATAACAGATCTAATAGCCACGTTACTGCATTTTACACTCAGGTTGTGTGGACCTTATTTCACTGTTTAGGGTTGAACTTATAGTTATCACGAGTTAAAGATAACCAGTATGATTAAATTCTCATATAACAACTGCATCCAATTACAGAGAAGAATTAATTTTAAAAACTGGTTAACAGTCATTCAATGAGCCATTAAATTAACTAATAAAATTATAGAATTTAGAATAATTTTTCAGATTTCTTATTTCAATGCTTTCTCATGGCAAAAGCCATTCTTTCTACTTTGCTTCAGCCACGTTGGCCCCAGCTGGAAAAAATAGTTAATATTGGAGACGCACTGAGAGGCACAGCCTTACATGCTGGATGGAGATAATTGCAATAGTGACAGGTATGTCTAAAACTGTTTTCGAGTTCCCTTTAAGACCTGGACAAATCTGGTCAATAATAATTTACACTAATCTAAAAAGGACACTTCATGAGGTGGGAGCTGGAAGGCACAGGGAATCATTACTGCCACTTTGTTTTAGTGGTCCGTGCCCCAGTACCTTTCTGATTTTTTTCCCCAGATTTGCTGCAATGTTGTCAAATCCTGAAGGCAGCAGCTTCTGCTTCATGAAAACTCCAGGGCTCAACTGGCCTGCTCTGGAAGACACATCTGAGGCAGCCATGTAATGCTTGTCCAACTGTTCAACCACTCCTCCCCTCAGAAGATCCTGGCCACCCAACAGCCATAATAAGCAGAGGGTGTCTCTCTGCCATAATATTCTCCTAACTGACAGCTCTGAAAGCTGTGACTCACTTGTCTGTTTCTAAAAGCCAGAGTTTCAGAAGGATTTCATTTCAGCAAGTTGGCCACATTGCTCAGGTGTACCAGAATGAGTGGAAAGTTTATCAAATAGTGGAGCACAAAATGGACCAATGGTCCATGGCTGAAGGTAATATTAACAGGCATCAACTTAGTTTGTCATTTCTTACTATTGATAGTAACTTCTAATCTAAAAGTTTTAGGAAAGGCAAAAACAGGCACAGAAACTAAGAAGATCTTCAAGGAATTCATAATACATTTCTCCATTCTGGGAAGATGGAAAAATAACTTGGAATTTTGTATTTCTGAGAGCTGGCAAATATATCCAACTCAACGACCCCATCTGTCATGGAAGACAAGACCTTTGCAAAGAAGCTAAATGAATTCTTTGTGTCAGCCTTCACTGCGGATGACATGGGGGAGATCCCATATCACATCCAATCAATTCTTTTTAGGCGACAAGTCTGAGGAACTGTCCCAGACTGAAGTGTCAATAAAGTTGGTTTTGGAATAAATTGATTTCTAGATTTGTTTCCCTACTTTACCATGGACTGTCACAACACCCTGTTTGGAACTCTCTGCAGCTCAAAGAAATCTAGTGGTTGCAAGTAAACATCTGATTTCTCGTCAATCACACTTGAAGGGAAAGATCAAATATCAAGGGGGGAAGGGTCCTTCCACAGGACTTCCATTCTGGATCTGGCTCCTTCCTAGTTTGATCCATATGTTACAACTAGTAACTGATTTACAAAATGCCATGGAAAGAGGTAGGATTATAGACATTTCTGACCAAAAAGTTTTCTGTTTCTCTGTTAGACAGTATTTTCATTGGAAATATTCCAACATGCTCCAGTTACAAGCAAATTGTTGTCTGAGAGGGACAGCTGAGGGGTGAAGGGAACCAGCAACTGGGCCTATTTATAGAGAACACCAGTCATGTTTTTTAATGTATGAAACTTAGCTTTACATACCTGGAGTCATTTAAAAAGGGAATAAGCATAACTGTACTGAAAAATACCCTAGCTCCCAGGTTTAAAGAACCAGATTGTGTTTTTTCCTCCACCCGGTAGTAAGCAATTTGGAGCTGCACCACTGCCGGAAGAGCTCTGGGAGGGGCTGGACTTTAGATAAGACAATTGCTCACTCAGCTCTTCATACACAGAACACACATTGCACCATTTCTTTTAAAGGTGCAACCTATTTACTTCCCTCTGAATACCCAGCTAGGACCACCAAACTGTGTGAAATGGGGAAATGAAGCCATAAAGCAGTGCTCTCCCTTTTTCTAACTCCTCTCCATCTTCCTGGGAGAAATTCTGGGGGTATTGGAAAAAGGCAAATATAGTACCTATCTTCAAGAAAGGGAAGGAGGAGGATCCGGGGAACTACAGACCGGTCAGCCTCACCTCAATCCCTGGAAAAATCATGGAACAGGTCCTCAGAGAATCCATCCTGAAACACTTGGAGGAAAATAGAGTGATCAAGAACAATCAGCATGGATTCACCAATGGCAAATCGTGCCTGACCAACCTGATTGCCTTCTATGATGACATGACTGGATTTGTGGATGTGGGAAGAGCCGTTGACGTAGTATACCTTGACTTTCGCAAGGCTTTTGATATGGTTCCCCACAGCATTATTGTCAGCAAGTTAAGGACATATGGGGTGGACGAGTGGACCGTAAGGTGGATAGAAAACTGGCTAGATCAACGGGCTCAGCGGGTAAAAATCAATGGCAACCAGTAATGAGTAGAGTGCCCCAGGGTTTGGTCCTGGGGCCGGTTCTGTTCAACATCTTCATTAATGATCTGGATGATGGGATAGATTGCACACTCAGTAAGTTAGCGGATGACACCAAGCTGGGGGGAATGGTAGACACGCTGGAGGGCAGGGACGGGATTCAGGGAGACTTAGACAAATTGGAACACTGGGCCAAAAGAAACCTCATGAGATTCAACAAGGACAAGTGCAAAGTCCTGCACTTAGGATGGAGAAACCCCATGCACTGCTACAGGCTGGGGACCGATCGGCTAAGTAGCAGCGCTGTAGAAAAGGACCTGGGGGTTATGGTGGATGGGAAGCTGGATATGAGCCAACAGTGTGCTCTTGTTCCAACAAGGCCAATGGCATATTGGGCTGCATCAGTAGGAGTGTTGCCAGCAGATCAAGGGATGTGATTATTCCCCTCTATTCAGCATTGGTGAGGCTGCATCTGGAATACTGTGTCCAGTTTTGGGCTCCCCACTACAGAAAGGATGTGGAAAAATTAGAAAGAGTCCAGCGGAGGGCAACGAAAATGATTAGGGGGCTGGGGCACATGACTTACGAGGAGAGACTGAAGGAACTAGGCTTATTTAGTCTGCAGAAGAGAAGACTGAGGGGGGATTTGATATCAACCTTCAACTACTTGAAGGGGTGCTCCAAAGAGGAGAGAGCTAGGCTATTCTGAGTAGTAACAGAGGACAGAACAAGGAGCAATGGTTTCAAGTTACAGCGGGTGAGGTCGGGGTTGTATATTAGGAAAAACTTTCTCACTAGGCGGGTGGTGAAGCATTTGGAATGGGTTACCTAGGGAGTTGGTGGAATCTCCATCTTTGGAGATATTTAAGATCCGGTTAGACAAAACCCTGGCTGGGATGATTTAGTGGAAGTAGTCCTGCTTTTTGCAGGGGTTGGACTAGATGACCTAATAAGGTCCCTTCCAGCCCTAAGATTTTTTGATTCTATACCTCCTTCTACCAGAGGGAGTGTTTTTATAATTGACCTTTGTTGAGAGGTCCTGGTGCTTTCAAATTAGGAAAACAATTCAGATTTGGTTCAAGAGCTATCAAAGGCATTGGAGCAGTTCTTAGTTTATGCACCACAGTAATGTTTAGCTGTTTGAAAATACAAAGCACAATATAAATGCCAAGTATTATTCTCCCATCTGTAGCAGTCCATCTTCCCTGGCCCTCAACTTCCACCATAGGTTCCACTCCCCTGATGTTAAAGATTGCTCAAAAGACTTTCCACGCCATTATATGTGCAGTCATTGGGCTTATTAATTTGCAGCACTTCCAGTTAAGTCCTCTGTTCCTGCCCCAGGCATCCTAGTGGCTCTGATGCTCAGGGTTCTGCATCCCTCCTGGTCAACAGACAATCCAACCAGCAGTCCCCCTCACTTGACCACACCACCGTCTCTGGGTTCCTGCCCCCAGGCTATCGAGCTCCTGGCCAGCTCATCAGCTGTTTCAATTAGCCTCATTAAGCCTGGTTCTGACTCAGCTTAATCACTCTCGCACCTGCTCCAGCCTCTCAGGCCAGGACTGACAGATCATCAGAGGGGTTTATCTACTCTTCTCTGTCACACCATCCTACCAGCTGACCCATGATTAATTTTTGCCCCCATCCACATAATAGAAATGGGTTAACACTTTGCAAAACAAGGTTAACCACTGCAAGCAATTCATGTTCCTTATTAGTAGCAGGTCTTTCTGAATCATCCTGTTTCTTTACTGTCTAGCAGGTAACCACAAAGCTGAGATATCTGCAGACCTAGATACGATATACTCTTGGGGTTATATTTAAAGAGAGCAGCTACACCCTGCAGCTGAATCATAATTTTAGTTAGCAACATCACCCTAGATTTTCTGAAGTTTGTTTTAAAGTCCAAAAGTACCTTCAGCTCATGAATACTAAAGACAAAAGACGAGATAGATTTCTTAAACTTGATAACAAATAGGCTGACGAGATGCCTAGATTTGGTGCTTTTACAAGTATCATCTCAGCCCAGAAACCAGCACATTTTCAAATAAATGTGTGTGTTTTGCTTTTTTAACATAACTATAGAGGGTGGGAATCAAATAAACAGCCATACTCTAAAATACAGCCAAGATCATAAATGGTTGATTGGGACAATAGGGTCCTTTTGTGGCTTTTCAGCAACAGCCTGCTAGAGAGAGACTGAGGAACCACTCAAAGCCTTGTGCCCAAGATATGCACACATTGCAGTGTATGCACAAGCATATGCCTCCAACTGAGAATCTCAGTGCTCAGTTCCCCAGCACTTGAGAAAGGATGCACTGCTTGAATCACAACAAAAAGAATGATCATCAGTGGTCTGGACTGTATTATTTTAAAACAGGATTTTACTGAGCCATAATCACTTTTTGGAGCTTCTTGCATGAATGGCTGCTTGCAAGAATAGTTTTATTATTCTGAATCCACTACTCTGCCCTCACTGCGGAGAGGCAGGGCCCGGTCTCGTAGATAAATAGGGTGGAAGTATTAGTCTCTAAAACCCAGGTCTCATGCCGGGCCTGAAAAGGCTGTGCAACCATGTAAATACATGATCCAAATCTAACTTTTAAAAACATATTATAGGAAAACACAACGGTAATCTTACACGTAGACTAGAGCTTTCATATGCAAGTATATTGTTAATAAAAACAAGGAGTCCTGTGGCACTTTTAAAGACTAACAGATAGTCTTTAAAAGTGCCACAGGGCTCCTTGTTTGTTTTGCTGAACTAGACTAACACAGCTACCCCTTTGTATATTGTTAATAGTTATTCAATGATGTTTACATCTATCTTGTTAAAGATTAGCAAAATAGATAAACTGCTTTCCTGTTTGTTACTGTTGTTCTCTTTGATGACAAGGTCCATCATCTAGATGGACCTTTGATGTACCAATGTAAACTGTCAATAACTATGCTAATGCAGTTAATTACCTGTGGCATGTAGGATATAAAGGTTTTGCTTCAAAGGACAATATACATTACTACTCTCCACTCAAGGCATATCTGTGAACTGTCCCAAGACCTTAAATGGTTATTGCTGACGGTATTCTCTAACAAACAAGGAGGCCTGTGGCACTTTTAAAGACTTACAAATTTATTTATCGCGTGAGCTTTCATGGGAGAAAATCCCACTTCGTCAGATGCTTTGAAGAAGGGGAATTTACAGAACTTGTATTGTATTGTATTGTATTGGAACTTGTGTTATCTAAAGGTCAAGCATTAGCGTCCCTGTCATCAAAGCCCACATGAGGAAATGACCTGCAAATGCCCACCTTGCTACAGCTATAAAAGGAAGTTTGGAGCATAATCCTTTTATCCCACATCTGTCCAAGCTTCTCAGGGAAAATTTCAGCCACAAGATTGAGATCCCAGCCAGCAGCAGCCTGGAATCACCCTGCTAAATCTCATGGGAGAATTAGAGCAAACTCTATACATGGACTATTTAGTCTACATTCCATTGAACTGGATTCCTAACAACTGAAGCTGTGAAACAAAGGAGTTAAACCGTCCAGTTACTGGATGTGCACTTAAGGGACTACACAAATCTTCAAACTCCAAATTCTACTGGAAACTTGATTTATATGGACTTTCATATCATTGTATGTATGTGAATATTTTAACCCTTTAACATTTCTCAGTTTGTTTGATTGACTGTCACAGTGTGATATTTTGGGCTATATCCAAACTAATATTTGATCTGGTAATGTGGCTGATCCTTTGGTGTCAGAACTCTTTGGGTAAAGAGCAAGGAGTTTTAAGTAACTTATCTCTTTACTAGACCTAAAGGTTGTTTGTTGAAATGCAGTAAAGGGGGCTGTATGTATTTTTGTTTTAGCTTCTTGATAACCAGCATGGGGAATCAGAAGCATTGTTCAGGACTGATTGAAAAGCCTGACTTCAGTTTCACCCATCAGTACTGAGAGATCCTGCTCTCCCTTTTTCAGGCTGCCCTGATCTTAGCATTTTCAGGTGGTTACCAAGGTCAGCAGGGTCACACCAGGTTCCAAAGAACAACCTAAAACTGGTGGGTAGTATGAAGACGGAGCAAAGTATGATATTAAAATTCCTCCTGTTACTTTTACGAAAAATTGGAAATAAAGGGACCGTTACAAATGTACCAAAGCAAGTAAACAAAGCTTTGGGCCTAAAAGCAAAGTGTTCTTCCACGTCACCAATATGAACTGCAATTTGATTGACAGAGCCTTAGAAAAAGGTCAGATGGGGCTTATCCACATGCACAAAGTACACTTTATCAATATAACTGTTTAGTTGTGCAGCAAGACCCCAGACATTTTGATAGGATTCAGACATAATCCAACTGCACAATTAACATTTGTCTTGCCATAATAGACTGAAATAGCTCCAGATGCTAGACCCGTCATACCTCACACTCCGAAGCCTAAGAATTTATAGTCCAAAAGAAAAACACCCTGACAGTGGAGCTGAGGAGGACAGGGTGGAAATCCCTACTGTGCTCCACTTAAGATAATGAGATTCAAGAGCACATAGAACAAGTAGAGCTTTTTTGAAACTGACCTGCCATTATCTTTGCAACAAGAGAAGAGGAGCAGATATTCAGACTGACATAAGGAATATGATCGCTCATTTGCCCTGATTATGAGAAGTGTTCCTAGTAAATTGGATAACATCGTACATTTAGTTCCAAATGTTCAAAGTGTGGTGCTAGATGTGTGGCACCTGAATCTGACACAGGCACCTCAATAATTTGCCTGATTTACTCAGGTACTAAGCACTGCAATGGGAGTTGTGTTGCAGTGATGCTGCAGATGAGGCCAATTATTTAGTCCCTAAAAAATGGATTTAATTAACCCACTTCAGGTACTCACATGTTGATAGCTTGTCCTGCACTCTCACAATATTATTGTGTCTTAGCACAACCACTGTGATCTTAAAAGCATCAAAATTTTCATAGCTTTAAAAGAGAGGAGGTTAATTATTGATAGTTGCTATTAATTGACTGAGTGCTTCAGCTCTATAAAAGGCAGAATGATCCTCCTAATTCAAACCCCACTGGGTTAACAAGCTTCCTTTCATCAGCTACATAGAGGATTTGGGCGGGGAAGCTACACAGGAGATAGGAAATCTTTACTCAACTTGAACAAGTAGTGTTCTCTCTGAATTCTTCTGTTACTCATATGGAGTACATGGCTCAACTTGATCAGAATAAACCTTCTTATGGAGCAAAGTTCACCAAAAGCAATACAGAAGTCAAACCAGTTTGAAAGGAAATAGAAAACAGCAATCAATTAGTTCCAAAATAAATAATGTAGAATACCCCCAACATATGGTTTTGTATTGATTTGATATTATAGTGCCCCCTCGTTTGGATTTAGGCACTATTGAAATTAAAACAGGAAATATTATGAACATGTATTCCCTGTCATAGGCTATGTCTACACTTGTTAATTTAAGTCGACTTAGCTAAGTCAACTTAACATGTCCACACTTAAATTTTAAGTCGACTTTGAGGGGACCCTACAAAATCGACCTAGAGTGTCCACACTGGACGCCTAGGTCAATTTGTAGGGGCTAGGTGGACCTGGGACAGGTCCATGGTGGCAGGGGGGGCACCCCTTGCCAGGTGCCAGGGGACTCAGCCTTTGCCCCATTGTACCTTGGTACAATGGGGCAAAGGGGGACAGGGACCCTGGCAGGGAATAGGGGCAGGGTGGGCAGGGCTCTGCCCTGCCCTGTGGGGGGGGCATGCCAGGCTGTGGCTGTGCCAGCCACCCTGGCAGGGAGGGCAGTGGAGAAGCCCTGGAGGCCCCTAAGTTGACTTAGAGTCGACTTAGGGCTACTCCATGTCTACACTGGCTTAAGTCGACTTTCTAAAGTCAACTTAAGCAGAAAGTCGACTTAAAATGAGGTTTTACAAAGTTGACTTAATTTTTCCTTAAGTCGACTTAAGCAGCTGCTTAAGTCGACTTAAGGAAAGTGTAGTGTAGACGCAGAGTAAATTAAGGCGACTTAAGCAAGCTTAAGTCGACTTAATTTACAAGTGTAGACGCACCCATTTTTACATTAAAAGGTGTGTTAAATATCCATTTTAGTTGTAATACTTGTTATTCATTTTTTCATTTCTTCTACCTTGTGTGCTGAAAGTCAAAGGAAATCACTTTCATTTCTGTTACTAGTCGCACTGTAAATGAAGCCAGGTATTCTCTCTCTTCTGTCTGACCCCTACCAGAAAGCTGACATGGCTAGTCTCCTGGCATCAATGGGATTACTCATTTGATTAATGATTCCACAATCAAATCCTTACGTTTATTCATTTGAGTTCTCATTCCGTTCTCATTTACACCAATATTAATCAAGACCAAGTTAAAATCAGTGAATTTACACCCAGTCTAAAACTGGTGTAAAGTTGGACTCAAACTATTGGGGACCAATCCTGCAGACGTCATTCAGACCAAATTCTCTCTGACTCCAGTCGTGTTCTCTTTGCTATCAGCCCCTATATACGGTACAGCAGGCTTTGCTATTTCTATTTCTTCTTAGCTGACTTTACAGTTTTTAGTACTAGCTGTTTGTTTGTAATTAACTTTTATGCATTAGTAAAATTCTGAATTATATATGCAGCAAAATGAAGAGTTAGAGGCAAAAGATAATGAGAAATGAACACCATGATGAGTAAAATCTTGTGATAAGGAAGTCCTTTGTGCTCTATACAGTCTCCTTGGTACAGTTTTATGTTGTGTCATGCCTTTTTTCACTGCATTCTTTTCCTTTTCTTTTGTTTTCCTTTTTGAATGGAAGCTGTAAACAAACCCTATACTCACACACCAGTAATGAGGAGATTACAGTTACACACAAAGGACAGGAAATGTAGAGCTCATGTTCCCACGAGCTTTATGTTTGCCCCATTGTGCAAATGCATTGCAGCCAGGCCCAAGGGAGGTTTGGGTGGGATCTGGAACTGGAGTAAGTTTTTAGCAGCCTGGAGAACTAGGATTGCTTGATTCAGTCACAAACCTAGATCTTTCAAACTTTTTTATTTGAATTATATTTGGTCAAGGAAGGGTTGGATATTTTTTGTGCAGAAACTAGCCTCTAAATTTTTGAGATGTTGCACAATGTTCTCCTGCATGACTCCATTTAAGCTATTTATGAATGTATAAATTGCCGATAGCCTTGCCTTATATGTCCCAGTAGCAAAGTTAGCATCATTGGCAAGCACTGTTTCTGTACTTTGTAGGTGAAATTCACCAATACTAAAGAAGGTCTACTTAAAGTTACTTTTTAAAAAAATCTTGATTGAAAGGAGGCTATAAAGAATATCAGAGATTCCTGCCACATCTAGAAGAACTTCAGTTTTCCAAATCACAAGGCTAGACCAGGCCAGCTAGGCAAAGCCCAAAGTAAAGGGCTGTTTACACTTGAAAATTAATATGCATTAAGATACGGTGAGAATTTAAAAGCACAATAGATTTTCCTGACCAACCCCACGTGGGGGACATTCTTATTACAGAAGAAAAGTTGCCTTGTTCCTGTTTGGCTTTCACTGCGGGTTAAGTAATCAACAACAGGCCTCTCCTGTTCTGAAATAAGAATGTCCACACATTCAGTTAGTCAGAAACAACTCTGTGTATCCAGAGATAAATCCTAAGCAATGGTCAGTCAATAAGATTTCCATGGGAATTAGCTACCTAAATATTTTGAAGATCTGGGCCTTCAGCATTCCAAAAACCTGTCAGGTTCCCTGCCTCCCACTGTAATGCAAAACTGTGAGTTAGGTGCCCAGACTCCTTATACAATGCTTGGAGATTGTTGAATAATAAGAATAAAGAAGAAGAAATACTACTGACTGCCTGACCAGGATGGTAATAGTGACTGTCAAATGCCTTGAGAAATTTGCAAAGCTGTAAAAATAAAAAAAAACCTCAGTAAAAATGGGGGATTTCCACTATTCCCATATTGACTGGGCACATGTCACCTCAGCACAGGATGCAGAGATAAAGTTATTTGACACCTTGAATGACTGATTCTTGCAGCTAATCCTGGAATCCACAAGACCAGAGATAATTCTTGATTTACTTCTAATTGGAGCAAAGGCTCTGGTACAAGAGGGGAAGATAGCAAGTGGTTCAGCTAATAGTGACCATAACATTAAAAAAAAAAATTAACATCTCTGTAACATCTTTGGAAATACCAAAGCAGCCCACCATGGCGGTAGTACTTAATTTCAGAAAGGGGAACTATACAAAACTGAGGAAGTTAGTTAAACAGAAGTTATAATGTACAGTGCCAAAAGTGAAATCCCTGCTAGCTACATGGGAACTTATTAAAGATACCATAATAAAGGCTCAATGTAAATGTATACATCAAAATAAAAAACATAGTAAAAAGACAAAAAAAAGTGTCACTGTGGCTAAACAAAGAAAAAAAATCAGAGACAAAAAGGCATATTTTTAAAAGGAGAAGTTAAATCCTACTGAGGAAAATCGAGAGGAGTATAAACCCTGGCAAGTGAAATATAAAAGTATAATTAGGAAGGCCAAAAAAGAATTTGAAGAACAGCTAGCCAAATACTCAAAAAACAAGAGCAAAACAATAAAAATGTAAGTACATCAGAAGCAGGAAGCCTGCTAAACATCCAGTAGGGCCAGTGGATGATCAGGATGCTAAAGGAGCACTCTGGGAAGAGAAGGCCATTACAGAGAAACTAATTGAATTTTTTGCATCGGTCTTTATGGTTAAGATTGTGAGGGAGATTCCCCATCCTGAGCCATCCTTTTTAGATGACAAATGTGAGGAACTGCCCCAGATTGAGGTATCAATAGAGGAGGTGTTGGAACAAATTGATAAATTAACCTGAAAAGATTCTGAAGGAAATCAAATGTGAAATTGCAAAACTAACTGTGGTACGTAAACTATCATTTAAATCAGCTTCTGTACCAGATGACTGGACAATAGCTATGGCTGCGTCTACTCCCCAGACAGGCTGTCTACAACCATTGTGTCCTTAATGGCTCATCAGGTTTCTCCCTGGGCCCATTGTACCTGGGAGCTTCCTTAACATTAAGGAGACAATGGTTGTAGACATCCTGTCTGGGGAGTTTCCCCAGAATCACACAAGTTAAAGTATAGATATAACAACCATATTCCTAACTTCTAATACAAATACAATTCCTATATATAAGCTATATAATCATACCCAGCAAATTACTACCTTTCTATTGATACCAAACATGACATAGTTCCTATGGATTATAGCATATATGAGATATTAACAGAAAATAATATCATAAATGGTTCCCTAAATCCAGACAGCATCACACCCTGTCCACCCTGCCCCTATGCCCAGCCAGGGTCCCTGTCCCCTTTTGCCCTATTGTACACAAGGGGCCCCCCTGCCACCATGGACCTGCCCAAGGTCCCCCTAGCCCCTAGAAGTCGACCTAGGCGTCCAGTGGAGACATTCTAGGTCAACTTTGTAAGTTCCCCCCAAAGTTGACTTTAATTTTAAGTGTGGACATGCTAAGTCGACTTAACTGAGGCCTTGTACACACTAAAAAGTTATCACGTGGTAAGGCTCCTTACCGCGTGATAACAATCAAAGCGTCCACACACAAAGCTTCTTGTTGCACGGCAACAGCCCTCCTGCTGCACAAAAGGTAAACCACCTCAAACGAGGATGGTAAGGCTTACCACAGAACAGTTGTTCCATTGTACTGCCTGGGTGGACGCTTCTTGCGCAGTTGACAGCCTCCAGAAATGTCCCAGAGTGCCAAACCGGGCCACTCTGGGACATTGGAGCTGTCAAAATGTCAGGTTCGGTGGCTGGGGGATTGACCGGCTGGACTGGCGAGGGCAACCGGTTCGGGCCCGCCCCCTTGCTCAGCCTCCGGGCTTTGGGTGGTGGCAGGGGCTGCACACTTAAGCGCCGCAGCCCTCACCGCCACCCGAAGCCCTACAGCTGGACTGGGGGGGGTGGCCCGAACCGGCTGCCCTCGCCAATCGAGGGCACTCTGGGACACGAGAGCTGTCAAATTTGTCAATTTCACTGCTCTAACAGAGCAGTGAAATTGACAAATAGTGGCTTGAGCCAGACTGTGGCTCAAGCCGGCAGCTGAGCCCCCCCAGAGGGGGCTCAGGGCTCAGCTGCCCTGCAGTTGGAACCCTGCTGAGGCTCTGGGGCTCGGCTGCTGCAGCTGAACCCCACTGCTCCGGCTCCAGCCGCGGCCAGCTGAGCCCTGGTCTGTGCTGGCTGGCAGCAGCTGAGCTCCGCCAGGGGCCGGGCTCAGCGGGGCTCAGCTGGCCAGTGGCAGCTGAGCCCCGGCATCTGGGGGCCTCAGCGGGACTCCACTGGCCAGCGGCAGTTGAGCCCTGCTGAGCCGGGTCCCTGGCTGGGCTCAGCTGCCAGTGGTCAACAAAGCTCCGCTGAGTCCAGGCCGTGGTGGGGCTCAGCTGCCACCAGCCAGCAGAGCCCCACTGAGCCTGGTCCCTGGCAGAGCTCAGCTGCTGCTGGCCAGTTGAGCCCCGCTGAGCCTGGTCCCTGGGGAGGCTCAGCTGCTGCTCGCCAGCGGAACCCTGTCCCTGGGCTCAGCAGAACTCTGCTGGCTGGCAGCAGCTGAGCTCCGCGAGGGACCGGGCTGGGAGCCCCAGTCCAGCTGAGCCCCAGTCCAGCTGAGCTCCAGGGGCCAGACTGGGGCTCAAGCCAGAAACAGCACCAGTGGCAGTGCATGGTGGGATAGGTGCCCACCATGCACTGCTCCTTCTACCGAAAATGTTTTCGCTAGAAGGAGTGCTGTGTGGACGGGGTAAAGCATTATAATTATAACGCTTGCTTGTCCCACAATAACTTTTATTGCATGACAAGTCTGTAGTGTGTACATGGCCTAAGTCAACTTAAGCTGTTATTAAGTCGACTTAAGGAAGTGCTTAAGTCAACTTAATAAAAGCCCAGTGTGAACACAGCTTTAGTCCTTAAGTCAACCTAAGTTGCCAGTGCAGACACACCATAAGTGTCCCTAGCCTCTGTTCACTGAAAACTGGGTTGAGCAACAGGGGATGGATCACTTGATGATTACCTGTTCTGTTCATTCCTTTTGAAGCACCTGGAATTGGCCACTGTTGGAAGAAAGGATACTGGGCTAGATGGACCATTGATCTGACCCAGTATGGCCATTCTTATGAGTAAGGCACGTAAGAATGGGATCCTCAGATGCAAGCAAGCTGAGAACAGGCAGCTACTCATTAGGAAGGCCAAGGAAAGGGGGGGTAGCCTAAACTCTTCTCCTCAAAGGGTGTTAGACATCTAATTCTGGGCTCATTATTCACAGCTACGAATCCTCTGTATTGGAATTAAGCACTTAAACTGAGTCAGCCCTATCCCACGAAAAACAGAGAGACCCTCACATCCTTACAGCCAAATGGCCCAACAGTTAGAGCACTCACCTAGAATGTGGGAGAGTTGTTCTCAAAGCTCTGCTCTACCTGATTTGGAGAAGGGATTTGAAGTTGATTCTTGCACTTCCTACTTAGGGGCCCTAATCACCAGGCTATAAAGTCAATCTGTCTCTTTTTTTCCCTCAAGCCCAAAGAATATTTATTCAAAGTGGAACAGCTTCAACAAGAGAAATGAAGAGAGAACCACCCCAAAATACATAGTAGCCTGGAAGTTAAGGAACTCAGTTGTAATGTGGGACACCCAAGTGCAAAACCCAGCTCAAAATCAGGCAGAGTGGGCAATCAAATGTGAGTGACCTAATCACTTGGCTAATGGCTATTCTGGGAAACACTCACTGAAAAATAACCAGTCTGGTTCCCTATAGCTGTCCTTTGTTTGAGGCTCAATCCACTAGGCATGAAAGAAGAATGCATATTGGACCTTTCCAGTAAGATGGTGGGGGGAATATCTGCTCTGTGAATGCTACCTGTGTATAGGCATGAGTTAGAGCACGGGGGTATCAGTAGGTAAGCTGTTTGGCAGGGCCCACTGGTGGAAATTTAGGTATATGGGGAATTTAAGTACCTCAGGGTTAGGCAGAAGTTGAAAAAGGGTTTTGAAAAGCACTTTGGTGCATAGATGTTGGACTGAGGCCCTAAAGTAGGCTTTAATCACCTAAGTCTCTTTGGGTGAATCTACACTGGCAACTTAGGTCGACTTAAGAAGGCTTAAGTCAACCTAACCAAAGCCATGTCCACACTGGGCTTTTATTAAGTCAACTTAAGCATTTCCTTAAGTTGACTTAATAACACCTGGTGTTAGATCAACTTAAGCCTTAAGTCTACTCCTTAAATTGACTTAAAGCCCGTGTGGACGGGGATTAGCGTCCAAGTCGACCTTATTAAATCGACTTAAAGCGTTAAGTCGACTTAATAAGGTTGACAAGGGGCTATGTCTACACTAGAAAAGTTAAGTCGACTTAATAAAGTTGGCTTTAAGTCGAGTTAAAGTCGACCATATTAAGTCGACTTAACAAAGTTGACTTAACTTTTCTAGTGTAGACATAGCCTTTGTGGCCTTAGCCTTTAATTCCTATTGAAGTCACTGATTTTGAAAATGCTCCTAGACATCCATTGAAGACCCTTTGTATGCATAGAAGTGTGCCTACACCCCCTTTCCTTTATAGGGTACAACATTCTCCCTTCCCTGTGCACTGGCCTCACCCTGGTGTGGAAGAGAGATGGGCCCATGGCCCTTCAGTGACCCTAGGTGAGTAGGGAGAGGGCAGTCCATAGATACAGGGGCTGCATTTTCCCTGGGACTGCACAGGGATGTGGGAAGATTGTGCTCATCCTTCCTCCATGTAAGGGTCTGGAAGATCCTGGCCCAGAGTGAACAACAAATAGTCTGTGTAACACACACAAATGTTGGGGACATTTAAAACTGCTGGCCAATCTTGCCAGTCAGGAAGAACTAACACCGCACCCACACACTGGACAGGCCCTTCCCTCAGGGCACCCCACATTAACACAATAAAACAGTTCAGCATAAACTCTATATACAAACAGTCTCTTCCCCTGACCCAGGGTTTCCTACAGGGGCCTTTTCCCTTCAATCTCTTCCACCTGCTCCAGGACCTGCCACAGGAGTCCATCTCTAACCCACAGCTCATTTTTCCAAATGAGCCACTTGCTGGCTTTTATAATCAATTGATCAGTCACACCTGAGGCTGGGCCCAACTCCTTAAAGTTCCAGCTACCTTATGAAAGGACAATGCTTAACACATGCCTTATGGAGTTAGACACAACCACAACAACACTGGGGAAAAACATAATTGGGCTGCTTTATTTAAAACTAAACACCCCATCCCACCCTCAATTCGCTGCATTTTTTTAATGGATGTATATTTCTAGCATGGATCAATGCCAAATGCTTCAATATGGGATTCTGTTCTGTGATGGGACTGCACAAAAGCAGACCATCTTATCTTGCATATCCAGTATCTCATATTTCCTTACTTTGGTGGGGGGAAAAAACCCCAAAGGATTTGGGGGTTGTTCATTTTTTACCACCATACTTTTTCAATTCTATTTGGTCCCAGTCTTGGGAGCTGTCAAGACTGAACTCAATGGAAGTGGAGGGCACCCAGAACCCTGCAGGAGCAGACCCTTAATTTTTATTAAACAGCAAAATATGCACACTGCACACAAAGCACCCCAGGGGTGCATATTATTTTCTCTTGCAAAATGTAAATATTCCTTACGGACTCTATTGTGCTTAATAGACACAGCTCTGTTCTGAGGCTGTGAGTGGGGTGGAGGATGTATTGGGGGCACAGGGACTGGGAGCTCACCTCTTGCTACACCCTTTCAGTGATCAACCTGTGCTCCCAGCCCTTGCTAGTCAGTACTACTGGTCAAGGAGAGGGAGGGAAGGGCCAAGATGCTGCCTCCTCCCCGCCACCTTTGGGATTACAATGCTAGTTCTGCATGGTCCTGGCATTCAAGCAAGCACAAAGATTAAAAATGAAGCTGGGCTCTTCCTATATGGGGACAGGAAATATGGGAAAAGTGAGAGATCTCTTGTGCCCACTTCCCTACTTCTACAAACGAACTAAGCTCAGGCACAATCTGGCCCTGCAGGGGGAACTGTTTAACAGGAAGAAGTCAATGTGCCAAAATCAAGGATGGCAGGAAGTCCTCTTATTTTAGACCAACTAATACATATGCGTGATTTTTCAACTGCACTCTCTTGCTGATTGATATTTAAAGAGGCAATTTGGCTCTGGACATTCAGTACGTCTTGCAAGGACATGGCAGAGGGAAGAGGTGAGTAATCAAAGACATGCCAAAGACCTGTCAAGAAAAAGAAAAAACTTATGCTCGACACTAATCAAGCCATGTTCTGTGCTAGTCCCACCGCACATCCTTCCAAGAGACAGTAAAGTCTTTCAGAGCAAGTCAACCCATGCTGCTGCAGGGAGCACAAATGGCTTTTGTATTTGTTCAGGACGCTGAAAATAATAATAATAAAATCTTGTCTTTTGCATTGCGGTAAGTAATGGTTCTATGTGCAGAGAGTGTTTTCGCTGCAGTGGGGAAGCTTGAAAGAAATAGGTAGCATTTGTGTTTGTGGCATGGAGGGAACGGTTGAGCATCCTTGTTCATCTGCCCAAGTATTTCGGTCCTCAGCACCAACATCCTTGCCAGGGTTAAATTAAGGCAAGGCAATTTAGCACAGGCCAAGGGCCCATATTCAATGGCAGGGAAGGAGAGGAGCCCTGAAACCGTAGGCCACAGAGTCAGGGGGACTGGGGCACCCAGCCATTGGGAACAAACCAGAGGGCGCTGTGATCCTCTGCACCAGATTGCACTGCCAATCTCTCATGCTGGAGTGGCAGCTGGGCCAAATCTGAGTGAGGGGCACTGTGAACTGCCATGCAGGATTACAGTGCCTCTCAGGTTTGGCCCAGCCACTAGGCTTCCCACCTGGCCAGTTTTTCAGCCAGCAACTCTAAGCCACCATGCACCAATCGGTGCACAGCTCACATGGGCACGCTGTTATCATGGCACTTTAGTCCCAGTCTGATGTGTGAGGCCCTCAACACAGTGGCTGAGGCTCCTGCTTCTCTTAGCATCAGGGCAGGGAAGCAGGATGGACAGACCTGATGCTCACCAGCAAGAAGAAGCAAGGACAAGGATGGGACAAGCAGGAGCTCCCTGGGGGAGAGGAAGTAGGGGTGTGATGTTCCCCTCCTACAATACAGACTGGTGTGCAGTTATTTCACTCCAATTCTCCATTCCTGGGCCTTGACTTACCATGCTTTGCTGTGTGAACCCCCACTCCTGCATCAGCTCATGCCCATCCTCCTGCATGTAATCGGTCTCTCAACCAGTGGAGGAGCACTCCAGCCAGCCTCTCATAAGCTAGACCCCAGAAAATACTCCAGTCCCAGATTCACACCTGGGAACTACCATCTTGCAGAGTTCAGTGCTGTCCACTGCACCCTGCAAGCTCATTTACACTTGCCCATCAATTTATCAAAGAAATTGATATGCACCAGCTGTCACTCCAAGTGAGATCTCTGCACACACTTAATCCACATTCATTGCTTTAGATAAAACCAACAAATAAATTTATTGAGTACAGTAAGGTTTTAAGTGATTATAAGTCAGAATAATATAAATCCAAAGATTATTAAATCAATGAGTTAATCAAAATTAAATAGAAGAAAATTCTCATTCTAATCTAAGATTACTGTTTCAGTCTGTATTCAGCTTACCGCACAGACTGGCTATGATATGTTTTGCAGCCAGACCTTTCCTCCCACCGTCCCCATGGGTAGGTTCTCAGTTTTTCCTGTTGCTTAGACACAAGATTCCAGGGGAGACCCCTTAGACGAGGGTACCTCTTTCTTTTTGCAAGTTTCCTCAACATCCCCTGGGGTCAGGTGATCATCCATGTCCAGCAATGGGTGTGATTCCTTCTCCTTGAGCCAAAGTGCTCACAAGTATTTAGGCCAGTCCATTGTTCCTGTATGCACACCTCCAGCAGGTGTGGAAATGCAGCTTTGCTTTTGTCTGCCCCCTATTCAAAGCATGTAAGACACACATTTGAGGACATGACATAGAGGAGTTTCATGTCTGTACATATGTATGACAATCCAGGAAACATGCTACCTTAACAGTAACATAGACTATGCCATGAGCATTCCAAAAACACCTTACATGACGTACTTTGTGTTTGATAACACACAGTTATACTGCAAAGGTGAACATGAGAGATACAGAGATCACTCCATAAGGATGTATGTAGTGTGCAGTATTTCACAAAGGGCTCATGACCCAGGAGGTGCAGGGGAATGCCTGAGCAGGTAAAGGAAGGTCACATGGGGAGTAAGGGTGGGGCCCAGCTAGTGGCCATTTTATCTGTGCCCAGTGACAGGGCCAAGAAACATGTTTGCCTAGGACCCACTGATGGGTTACTCTAGCCTCAGTCCTTGCTGTTGTAGCGGAAAGAGCTGTTCTTGCCATGCTAAAGCCTATAGAAAAGCATCCACTCTCATCTGCACTCTACTCTGACTGCTGTAGCCCTTGGGCAAGGGTTTCCTCTTTGGATTGGCACAGTTGAGCTAGAGCACACTGATGAAACGGTACAAGTAATTGTCTCAGTTGGGACCTAGCCCACATTTACTCCTGCTATCTAGTGATGACAAGTTAGGGATTTATGGCCGGATTATGCCTACCTGCTGTACAAATGGTTGGGATGGTGCAGAAGGCACAAAAAGTTCCTTTTCATTCCTTGGTACAGCTTCCATCACTGAGTCACTTTTCTGAGCACACCCTGCTAGGGCCTGCAGCCCAAAGGGTCTGTCATGGATCTGCCCACCTCTGTTGCAGCCAGCAGCACCCTGCGCTCATACTGAGAGATCATGCACTTGATCCATCCTCTTAGCAGAGTTGGAAGCTCTGTGAGGTAGCAGGTCTCTCTGAGCTTCCCCACTGCAGATCAGCTTCAGCGGGTGAGCTCTGATATCTAGCACCTTCAAGCTTCCTGAGGTTCTACTAGGTATATTATATCCCTTAATAAAGTGGGGGCAGGGGACAGAATCAAGTAGTTCAATACTCTAAAGACATTTTTCACTTCTACCGCACCTCCCATCCAACCATCTGAACATGCTCCACAGCTATTAGTAAGCGTCGTCTCCCAAGAGCCCTGCAAAACAGGGTATTTATTGTGTCCATTTAACAAAATGAGGAAACAGTCTGAGAGGTTAATTAGCTTGGCCCTGGTTGTACAGGAAATCCTTGGCAGAACAAGAACATTGTTATTACTGTTATTTATTGATGGAGCAGCAACAGTTTTCTAGGGATTTTAAAATCAGGAATGAAGACAAGGTCCCAATCCTAATGAGTTTATTATCAAAATAAGATGAACCTGAATCTCCTGCACAGATTCTAAGCACCTACCTCCATTTATGCCTCAAATATCATCTAGCATAAAACTGTGAGACTATCAGAATTTATATTGGCTTCAATAGAAATTTGCAGCGGGGTAGCCGTGTTAGTCTGTGTACAAGCAAAAACAACGAGAGTCCTGTAGCACCTTATAGACTAACAGATTTCTTCGGGCATAAGCTTTCATGAGCTATAACCCACTTTGTCAGATGCATCTGTCAAAGTGGGTTATAGCCCACAAAAGATTATGCCTGAAGAAATCTGTTAGTATAAGGTGCCACAGGACCCATTGTTTTTATTGGCTTCAGTGAGACTTCTCGCACACGTTTACAGGATCAAGGCCAGTGTTGGCAGAGAACGTCTATTACAGTTTTTAAACAATTTTTTTTAAAAAAAATACATGCATCCACTGCACTGTGATACAGTATTTAAAAAGGGGAGATGGAGTTCTCGCAAAACAATGCATGTGCTCCCCTGTCTGCCTCTGTTACGTATCATTTACACAGCGGTGCACATTGCCGCTGAGGTGATCAGTGATGCTGGCACAGTAGGAGAATACAAGGAAAGCTAGGCTATATTGGCTTCTGCTCCAATAAAAATGTAAGAGGAGAAAAGAGCAAGCACAATTTTTGTCCTTTTTCCTTTAGCAAACAGCAGCAGAAAAACAAGTTTTGTTATCAAGCTTTCAAAATGATATTGCAAACAGTACAGGGTCAAACAGATTTTTGTCTTCCTGTCATTGTCTTTTGTAGCACAAGAAAACATATTTTCAGGAGCTTTTACTTTTCCTTTTTTGCTCCCGCAGTGTGCTGGTGCATATGCCTTGTTGCACTCTGATTCACAGTTTATGTTAATCAGAAACACTTAAAACTCACCTTCAAATCTTTTTTAAAGTTCTAGCCTCATACTAACAAAAGCCAGTGTTTAGCCAGAGGTGGTGCTAGTTCACTGGGGGCCCTGAGCAGGAATATTTTGGGGCCCCCTCTACACACAAGACATACTAAAAAATGTGAATGGGGGACCCCTGGAGCTGCTTGGGACCCTAAGCAATTGCTTAGTCTCCTTGGCTATGTCTATACTAGAAAAGATGTCAACTTTGTTAAGTCAACTTTAATAAGGTTGACTTTAAGTTGACTTAACAAAGTGGACTAAGCTGACTTAGCTTTAAGTCGACTTAGTCCACTTTGTTAAGTCAACCTAACCACCCTTAAGTCAATTTAATAAAGTCGACTTAAGGGTTACTCCATGTCCACACCGTCCTTAAAATCGACTTAAGGAGTCGATTTAAGGGTTAAGTCGACTTAATGAGTGGTAGTAACAAAGTCGACTTAAGCTTTCATTAAGTCAACTTAAGGAATTTCTTAAGTCGACTTAATGAAAGCCTAGTGTGGACGTAGCTTAATATAAGTCAACTTAAGCCTCCTTAAGTCGACTTAAATTGCCAGTGTAGACATAGCCCTTATGCCTGGTGCCAGCCCTGGAGCCACTGTGAAGGTGTGGCCATCTGCCTAACTGAAGCTGAATTTTGACAAACTAACTGCAGCCCCTGCCAGGGAGTCATAGCGAATGCAGCTCTTCACCAAGCACACAGAAGAGGCAGACAAAACATAAACAGGCCTGGAAATGCCATCTATGACTTTTGTTCACACAGAGACACAGCCCTGAAACTAGTGACTCACAGGGCTCTCATAGAATCATAGAATATTAGGGCTGGAAGGAACCTCATGAGGTCATCTAGTCCAACCCCCTGCTAAAAGCAGGACCATTCCCACTAAATCACCCCAGCCAGGGTTTTGTATAACTGGGCCTTAAATGTTTCCAAAGATGGAGATTCCACCACCTCCCTAGGTAACCCATTCCAATGCTTCACCACCCTCCTAGTGAGAAAGATTTTCCTAATATCCAACCAAAATCTCCCCAGCTGCAACTTGAAACCATTACTCCTTGTTCTGTCCTCTGTTACTATTGAGAACAGCCTAGCTCCTTCCTCTTTGGAACACCCCTTCAACTAGTTGAAGGTTGATATCAAATCCCCCCCTCAGACTTCTCTTCTGTAGACTAAATAAGCCTAGTTCCTTCAGTCTCTCCTCGTAAGTCATGTTCCCCAGCCCCCTAATCAATTTAATTGCCCTCCACTGGACTCTTTCTAATTTGTCAACATCCTTCGTGTAGTGGGGAGCCCAAAACTGAACACAGTATTCCAGATGTGGCCTACCAATGCTGAATAGAGGGGAATAATCACATCCCTCGATCTGCTGGCAACACTCCTACTGATGCAGCCCAATATGCCATTGGCTTTTTTGGCAACAAGGGCACACTGTTGGCTCATATTCATCTTCCCGTCCACCATAACCCCCAGGTCCTTTCTACAGTGTTGCTATTTAGTCGATCGGTCCCCAGCTTGTAGCAGTGCATGGGATTTTTCCATCCTAAGTACAACATAGTTGTACTGCCTATAGTGACCATCCCTTCTCTTACAGCAATGGCTGCAGGGAAATGCCAATGTTTCTCAGGAGCCCTTGACTCCACAAATAGCAGAAATGATACTTTATCACTGGAAACACAGCTTCTCCTTCCTCTTTCCCAATGAACAGTGAATGGCCAGAGTACTATAGTGAAAAGGTGTGTCAGTGCCGGACCTAGATTAAATACCTCCTCAGGCAAAGAGCATCTTTGGTGCTCCCACCTCACATGTTAAACTTTTCAGTGCCTTATTTTTTATTGCATTTGTAGCCCATTTCATAACTTTGATGCATGATTTATCCCAGTCATATAAGACCATAAATTTGCATGCTAGGATCTATAAATCTGTATTTACAAAAACAGCACCCTGATCCCTTGTCACCCCCCCCCCCCCAGCCTGGCAACCAGGCGGTCTCTTGGGTCATCTGCACCTAAATTTGGGCGCTGTGTGTGATGGGTCCCATTGTGTGACTGTGCGACATTTTTTCCTCCCCTTCTGCTCTAGCAACAAAGTCCTTTAGCACCGGATATAGTGTACAAAGTTACATACCTAAACATTACTAGATGAATATTCCTAGTTACCCACACATGCACAATGGACCACGAGTAGAGTAAACTAACAGGTGGCCTCAAATGTAAAGCATATAGCAAAGGGCAGGCCCTCAATAAATAAATAAATATAAAAACCTAACATCTTTATCCAAAAGCAACAACAAATCAATTTGACATTAGAAAACTGCCCATCACAACCATAGTCTCAACCTAACCGTCAGTCCCCTGGCTTGTATCACCACTATGTTACTTCAATCTTAACTTTTGTCTCTGCCAAAAGAAAGAAAAGAAATAGAAGTTTTTGCATACAATTTTAGTGGTGTTGTGGCAGCATAAAACTGCGAGTAATCCATGATGAAGCACGAGGCCCTCAGTCTCTATTTTAAAGCTTCAGAATTCACAAGTAGCTCACAGATTTTAGAGCCAGAGCTTTTAGTGGGAAGCCAGATCGTTCGGTCTGACCTCCTGAATATCAGAGATGACTATGATTCACCCAATTACTCCTGCATTGAATCTAATAAACTTGTGTTTTACTAAAGCACATTTTCCAGAAGGGCATCCAGGCTTAATATGAAGACCTCAGGAGATGAAAAATCCGCTTCTTGCTTTGATAGTTTGCTAATGGTTAATCAACCCCACCTTGTGCCTTATTTCTGTGTTCTTCCTTATAAATGCCGAGAGTCTTTAAAATATTGTCACAGGCTGTGCTCCTTTGAGCTAAATGGTTCACCAAGTCAGTGTGGCAAAACTGCCATAATGAAGAATATTCCGACAGGACAGGCAAGACCTACAGAGTTATTTAGGCTACTCACCTACCCACATTTGAACTAGAACATACACTTGAATGATGTGGGCACATTCTCTTCCGAACAGGGAATATTCCCAGGGGAGCAAATATTATTCTGATCTAATGGATATAAGAGAATACTACCTTTTTATCTAGCTGCAGTAAGATCTATATCCAGCAAAGCACTTAAATACATGAATAACTCTAAGCTTCTGCTTAAGTGCTTGGCTGGACTAGGACCTAATTGTATTGTATTATGGGCAGAAGGTGCCTTCCCATCTCAGCCATCTAATGTGAGTTCATGTGAAAAATCAAATCAATGTTTTGAGGATATACAGAGAAGTACTATAATAAAGTTTCACAGGTGGCAAAGTAGTGGGGTGGAATGATCCCTATTTTAATTTCTTCACGGGAGACCCTGAGAAATCCTGCTGTCACTGGAACAGATACTTTTTTTGACAGTACCAACTAGAGGGAAGGAAAATGGGATCACTTGTTTCTTATTTATACACCAATTCACAAGAAAAATTTCTAGCCAGGAGCTATTTCATAGTTTAGTGAGTGCTCATGTTTCAGAGCATTCTTTTATAAGGCCTTCCCAAACAAGAAGAGTGAAAAGATCCCTCTACATATAACTTCTATCATTGCTGTATGTGCACGCACATGAACAAATGGAGGGAGTCAGTCTTCCCTATGGACAACAGGTATGGAAGCTCTTTTCCGAATAGTTATTCCTCTACGTAAGAGAATCATGCTACTCTGACTTGAGCCTGAAGAAAATTTTCTTTAAAGAAAACAGAACAAAGTGTGTTTCCATCCTCAAGCATATCCTATGACCTTATGCAGCACCCAGTGAAGGCAATGGAAAAACTCTCATCAGATTAAATCCTTTTAATATTGATAGGAAGACTGGAATTTGGGGCTTGTCTGTATAAACATCTAGGTTGTGGAAAGCTGGAGTGTAAATCTAACCCCATCACATGTCAGCTGTTAAGTAACTGTCCCTGTAGATTCTGCTGCTACACACCAAAAGTTACCTAGTGTGCTTTCATCTACACCCCTTTCAAAGTGGGGTAGATCAAAGTGCACTAGGAATTTTCAGTGAGCAGCAACAAGGTCCACATGGCTATTTGGTGTGCAGCAGATAGAGTAGAGTAAATTTACAGCATGCCATGAATTAAATGTTCATACAGACAAGCACTTAGAGTTGTATGATTGCAACCTTCTAGGCTTGCGCCCAGTAACAGCAGGAATGTTGCAGTGACCAAGATAGGACCTAAATTAACTACTCAAAACTACCGTATTTTTCAGACCATAAGACGCACCTGACCATAAGACGCACCCAGTTTTTAGAGCAGGAAAACAAGAAAAAAATATTCTGAGCCAAATAGTACCGGTAAACTAAATAGAAGAGAAAAGGAAGGGAAGAGAAAGGAAGGCAAAGAAGAGAAAGAAGAGGGGAAAAAAAGAAAAAGAAAGAAAGAAGCCACGGCACTTAAGCGCTGCGGCTCCTGCTGAGAGCTCCCAGCTCAGTCCAGGGGTTCGGGTGACGGCAGAAGCTCCCCCGGAGCTTCTGCCGCCCCCCGATCCCCCAGCAGCTCCTGCCATTCTTCAATTTCCAATTCCTTAGGGAATCAGGGGTTCACTGGTTCGGACTATAAGACGCACCCTCATTTCCCCCCCACTTTTGGGGGAAAAAAGTGCGTCTTATGGTCCAAAAAATATGGTAAATACCTGGGCTGTACTCATTTAGATACCGAGAGAGTAAAAGTAAGAACATAAAAATGGCCATACTGGGTCAGCCCAATAGTCCATCTAGCACAGTATCCTCTCTTTTGACAGTGGCCAATGCCTGGTTCTTCAGAGGGAAAGAACACAACAGGAAATCATCAAGTGATCCACCCCATCGCCCTTTCTTAGCTTCTGGCAAACAAAGGCTAGAGACACTTGAGGATAGTTTTCCATCCTCATCCATCCTGGCTGATAGCCATTGATGGATATATCTTCCATGAACTTATCTAGTTCTATTTTGAACCCTGTTATAATCTTGTCCCTCATAACATACTCTTGAAAAGAATTTCACAGGTACACTGTGCATTGTGTGAAGAAATATTAATTTTGTTCTTTTTTTAATTTGCTGCCTATTAATTTAATTTAGTCAACCATAATTTTATATTATGAGACGGAGTAAATAACATTTCTTCATTTACTTTCTCCAGAACAGTCATGATTTTATAGACCTTTATCATATCCTCCTTTCGTCATCTCTTTTCATGGCAAAAAATAGTCCCAGTTTAATTAATCCCTCATCATATAGAAGTGGTTCCAATCATTTTTGTTGCCCTTTTCTGTATCTTTTCCAATTCCAATATATATATATAAATATATATATATATTTTCTAAATGGGGCAGCCATCTCTGCATGCAGTATTCAAGATGTGGGTGTATCATGGATTTATAAAGATGTTTTCTGTCTTATCTATAGATTTTCTAATGATTCCCAATACTTTCTTCGTTTCTTTGACTGCTACTGCACACTGGATGGGTGTTTTCAGAGAAGTCTCCACAATGACTCCAAGTGCTCTTTCTTGAGCAGTAACAGCTAATTAAGACCCAATTGTTTTTTACATATTATATATATATAATCATAGAATCATAGGGTTGGAAGGGACCTCACGAGGTCATCTAGTCCAACCCCCTGCTAAAAAGCAGGACCACTCCCCCTAAATTATCCCAGCCAGGGTTTTGTCTAGCCGAGCCTTAAAAATCTCCAAAGATGAAGATTCTACCACCTCCCTAGATAGCCCATTCCAATGCTTCACCACCCTCCTAGTGAGAAAGTTTTTCCTAATATCCAACCTTGACCTCCCCAGCTGTAATTTGAAACCATTGCTCCTTGTTCTGTCCTCTGTTACCATCGAGAACAGCCTAGCTCCCTCCTCTTTGGAGCAACCCTTCAGGTAGTTGAAGGTTGCTATCAAATCTCCCCTCAGTCTTCTCTTCTGTAGACTAAATAAGCCTAGGTCCTTCAGTCTCTCCTCATAAGTCATGTGCCCCAGCCCCCTAATCATTTTTGTTGCCCTCCACTGGACTCTTTCTAATTTGTCCACATCCTTTCTGTAGTGGGGAGCCCAAAACTGGACACAGTACTCCAGATGCAGCCTGACCAGTGTCGAATAGAGGGGAATTATCACATCCCTCGATCTGCTGGCAATTCTCCTACTGATGCAGCCTAATATGCCATTGGCCTTTTTGGCAACAAGGGCACATTGTTGGCTCATATTCATCTTCCCATCCACCATAACTCCCAGGTCCTTTTCTACAGCGCTGCTACTTAGCCGATCGGTCCCCAGCCTGTAGCAGTGCATGGGATTTTTCCGTCCTAAGTGCAGGACTTTGCACTTGTCTTTGTTGAACCTCATGAGGTTTCTTTCGGCCCAGTGTTCCAATTTGTCCAAGTCTCTCTGGATCTTGTCCCTGCCCTCCAGAGTATCTACCATTCCCCCCAACTTGGTGTCATCCGCAAACTTACTAAGCATGCAGTCTATTCCATCATCAAGATCATTAATGAAGATGTTGAATAGAACCGGCCCCAGGACCGACCCCTGGGGCACTCTCTATTCTACCTGTTGCTAACTGGTCATCGAGCCATTGATTCCTACCCGCTGAGCCCGTTGATCTAACCAGTTTTCGATCCACCTTACGGTCCACTCGTCCAACCCATACTTCCTTAACTTGCCGACGAGAATGCTGTGGGAAACCGTATCAAAAGCCTTGCTAAAGTCAAGGTATATCACGTCAACGGCTCTTCCCGCATCCACAAATCTAGTCATCTCATCATAGAAGGAAATCAGGTTGGTCAGGCATGATTTGCCCTTGGTGAATCCATGTTGACTGTTCCTGATCACTCTATTTTCCTCCAAGTGTTTCAGGATGGATTCCTTGAGGACCTGCTCCATGATTTTCCCAGGGATTGACGTGAGGCTGACCGGTCTGTAGTTCCCCGGATCCTCCTTTTTCCCTTTCTTAAAGATAGGTACTATATTTGCCTTTTTCCAGTCCTCCAGGACCACCCCCATTCGCCACGAGTTCTCAAAGATAATGGCCAGCAGCTTTGCAATCACTTCCCCCAACTCCCTCAGCACCCTCGGATGCAGTTCATCCGGCCCCATGGACTTGTGCACATCCAATTTCATTAAGTGTTCCCTAACCTGACTTTCCATCACCGAGGGCCACTCTTCTCTCCAGTCCGCGTTACCCCGTGTAGTAGCCTGGGAGCTGGCCCGCCCTGTGAAGACTTTATATATATGTAAAATTGGGATTGAGTTTTCCATTGTGCATTACTTTACATTTATCAGCATGACATTTCATCGCCCAGTCACCCAGTTTTGTGAAAGCTCTTGTAACTTTTCGCAAGTAACCCTCTTACTTACAGATATTTAGGGTGAAGAAGATAGTCACAAACAACAGATATTTCCTACTCTGATGCATATTTATAATGAAAGCTCAGGATATCACTTTATCTTGTTCTATGGAAAGTAAGATAACTTTGTAGCACTTAGTAAATGTGCTCTGGCAATTTCAAAAATAGCATGGAAAAATACAAACAAAACAACTTGTGAGCCTTAAAGGATCACAGTCAAGTCAAATGTGACCCGATATGTAAGTATCTTGCAGCCAAAGTTTTGCAGGACCAATTTAAATTTCTCTGTTTGTATTTTATAGAAATTTATTTTTAAAGAAAACATATTGTTCCTCATATATAGCATCAAAGAGAACTTCCTCTGTAGCATGGGGAATGGCTCATTTGCTGGTGGATTCTCTGTACCTTAAAGTCTTTAAATCATGATTTGAGGACTTTAGTAACTCAGTCATTGGTTAGAGGCTTCTTGCAGGAGTGGGTGGGTGAGGTTTTGTGGCCTGCATTGTGCAGGAGGTCAGACTAGATGATCATACTGGTCCCTTCTGACCTTAGAGTCTATGGCTATGTCTACACTTGCAAGTTAGGTCGACTTAAGGAGGCTTAAGTCGACCTAAAGTAGTCCCTGTCCACACCAGGCTTTCATTAGGTTGACTTAAGAAAATCCTTAAGCCAACCTACTGAAAGCTTAGGTCAACTTAGTAAGACTTGCCGGTTAGGTCGACCTAACCCTCCTTAGGCTGACCTAAGCACAGTGTGGACGCTTAAGTCCACTTTATTAAGTCGACCTAAGGGCAGTTACATTGACTTAACAAAGTAGACTAAGTCCATATCCATGGAAACCACGTTGTTAAGTCGACTTGATAAGGTCAACTTTAAGTCGACTTAAAGTCGACCTTTTTAAGGGGACTTAAAGTCGATGTAACTTTTTCTAGTGTAGACATAGCCTACGAGTCCACGTAAAAATAACTATACATAGGTCAAACTTCATTAATTTTCATCATCCAAACTAAAAATAATGCAGAAGTAGATAGCAATATTGAAATTTTTTTACACTTTTTACTGTAAATATAACAAGTGATTTGACCTCACCCTCCTCTATGTGCTGTTCCCCAGTGTTTGAATCCTAACACCTATTTTGATTTGCTGATATAGTCTGACCTGATCCTATGTCATACACTCCCCTGCATTTAATTTCCTCCCGTTCTATAAGTTTCCCATCTTCCAAGCGTCTGACGAAAGCTCATGCGATAAATAAATCTGTTAGTCTTTAAAAGTGCCACTGGACTCTGTTGTCTTTCTACAATAGACTAACACGGCTACCCCTTTGGAATAAGAATATTTATGTGCATAATGCATTTCCTTTGTTTCTAAAAGCATTTAGATTCAAGCAAAGGTCACGTCTACATGTAATTGTACCAAATAGATACCAAACCACATCATAGGGATAAGTTGAAGCTGAGGAGCATGGCCCAATGATTGGGACACTGACATGGGAGAGCCAGATTCAATTCCTTCCTCTTCTGTGTATGTCCTGCATCACCTTGGGCAAGGTGATGCACTTCAGTTTCCCACCTATACAAAGGGCCTCATTCTGCTTCCCTGCTTTACAGGGATCTTGGAGAGGAGAAGGGCACTGTCAGGATAAAACCACCATAATTGAAATGTCATGAAATGATTCCACTATAACTAAGTCAGTCACAGGATATATACACATAGAAGTCTGCCTTATTTAGTTTGGAAATAATTGTTTCCCTTTTTCATTTCAACCTGGTTCAAATTTTGTGTTGCTTTTTATGAGACTTGCTCCTTGAGCCACAGAGTAATTTGTGTTCCTCCCTGACATTGAGATTGCTTTTTTGGCCACTGTTAAAAATAACTGAATTCTTTCAGTTTAATAATCCAATCTTTGATGAGTAATCTACTAAAGGATTCTTTAAAGGAGTTTCTTTAAAATATAGGGTTTTTAATGGATAGGAAATGAATGGGGCCTTAAAGATTGCATAGTTAGCAAACCAGAAGTGTCCTATAGGAGAAATCTAAGAGACAAGATATAGATGAGAATGATATTGTGTGGAGTCATGAAGAAGAGGACAAGAAGTTTGACATTAATGTAGTGCTCAAAGGTGTACCTATGGAGGGGAATTTTTAAAATGTTTATCTTCATGCCAAAATCTAACATTGGCTCCCAAGAGTTTAACAACTTTTCTAATACAAAAATTAGCCAAACTCTACTTCATTGTAAATCTACTATAGTTAAGGGATCAATGTGGCCCACAGTGTGGATTTAGTCACAGAGTAATATAAAATACTAGTTTTCAATTAAAGACACAAAATAAAATTAAAAGACATACAAGAGTTTGAACTGTGATTTAAATAATTTCTACTTGCCATCCTCTGGATGTCTATATAGAAATAATGCTTTACATGGTCTGCACAGGTAGAATATAAATCAAACTTGTTTTTTCTCCACTGAGGGTCTTCTCTCGAGTACAATTAATTTATTAGTCCATGAGCAGATCTTTGTCCAACTCAGCTGACAATGACCAATCTGCTTAGTAAAACACACTGGTCACCCCTCGTTACACCTATTTAAACGAGAAAGCCATGGGAAAAAGCCATTTGAAATGATTAATGGTCTGGTATTTGGTGTTAACACATTGAATGTTTTTCCCTTTGTTTATCTACGAGGAAAATCAGCATTTGGTTTCATTCAGCTGCAACACTACCTACTATCTCTCAAATTCCAAAGGGGTAGCCGTGTTAGTCTATTGTAGAAAGACAACAGAGTCCAGTGGCACTTCTAAAGACTAACAGATTTATTTATCACATGAGCTTTTGTGGGAGAAAATCCCACTTCGTCAGTATGAATTTTAAGTTGGTCTTGGAATGGAAGGAAAGGAGGGTAGAGCATAAGAGGAGTCAGACTCTCACTGCAGACATTCCAGAGCCTGCTTCTGGGGGAGTTTGCCAAGGTGTCTGGGGTAAAATCCTAACTCCATTAAACATATCAATGGGAGTTTTGCCAATGACTTCAACAGGACCAGGATTCTACACTTGGTTTTAGGCAGAGGCGGCCGTAGGCTATCTGGGGCCCTAGGCAAAGGCCTAGTCCGGGGCCCCCTATAGGACCCCTACTGCTGACCCCGGCCTCCCTGGAGCCCTGGCACCCCACCAGGGCCCCTGACCCTCCCCCCCATGGCTGTCCACAGGTCCCTACAGCCAACCTCCCCATGCCCCTGGAACCCCACTGAGGGCCCCAAACCTCCCCTGGGGGCCCCAGGTCCTGGCTCTCTACCATGTGTCCTGCAGGAGTGGGAGACAGACACGGCTTTTGGGGTAGTGAAGGGGCCCCTTACTGCTTGGGGCCTTAGGCGGGCGCCTTCTTCGCCTACCCCAAAAGCCACCTCTGGTTTTAGGGAGAAACTTGAGTACACTGTATCTAAAGCTATCCTACAGAAGACTGGGGAAAAATAAGTTTTACTTTCTTAACTACTAAAAATATTATGATACAAATATTAAGGAAAGGCAGTCCTGAAAAAATAATCAAAGTGGGAGTATTTCCAAAACTCAATGACGTTTAGTAAAATTAAAAATTTGCAAGTTTTTCACTCTGTTTTAATTTTGCACGATCTTAAAGCTGGATATACCATAAATCGCTTCTGTATTTGCATCACTTATTCAAGATGCTGTTGCTGTCTATATTTTTGAGGAATACTTGTCACACTTGAACAACGTGTTCATTGAGGGTATCAGTGTACTCAGCCCCTGTTTACACGTGCTCCCTTCTACAAGGAAATGGCAGTCCAAAGACTGGACCTGCTCCGACTGAAATTAAAAGCAAGAATGTGAAGGACAGAAACAGGCCCTAGAGCATACAGGTATTTGTATGATGTAGGGTGGATGTGCAGGCTGCAAAAATTGAGGTGCCCAAAATCAGCTGGCACTTCTGAAAGTCTTGGGTGATATTTCCTCAAACTTGGGTAGGTATGTATAAGGGAAAATATACCAACCATCTATACAAATCAGATATCTATGAGCTATAAATTGAAGGTCCATCCTTGAAGGAATATCTATTCTTTATCTGGTTGTCTTTGGTGAATTATTGTGATAGGCTTTGGAGAAAAGGTGTCTCTTAAAAAGGGGAGGGAGGTGGCTATTGAATGAAGAAGGGAAGGTGATTTGGCAAGGGGCCTAATCCTCCAAGATACCAAGCCCCCTTTGAGAGGTGCTGGTTGCTGCCTTCAGCTCGAATTAAAGGTTTGTTTTTATAAATTGGGCATATGGACTTTTTTGCTTTATGCTGGAAATAGAAGTCATGGTGCCAACATACTGGACCCCAGCCTCATGCCCTTTGCCATCATGACTTTTAGAGTGAATGTAAAATCTCTGTGGGTAGAACAGCTCAACCACAATCTGCTTCTAACACTAACACAGATCACAAGAATCCCAATATCCAACATTCTTTTACTGTCTCACTAGCAGGTACATGATCCATTAGCAAATCTTGTGGTCTGTCAGTCTCTGGTGGCTGCTCCACATAGAAGAAAACAGTCTACTTCTGCTGTAAGTTACTCCTTGATTTTAAATACAAGAGGACTGTGCTAATCTGACCCCCTCTTAAATTAACACTTATAGGGGGACTGAATGTCTGTGCTATTAAGAGATAATTTAAGTGGGGGGTTCAGGTTAACAATGGAAATCAGGATGGCCCAAGCCTTAGGGCACAGCTACCAAGCTATATAGCCTATATATGACTAGTTTGAATCCAACCCAACAAGGATTAAAAGTTGTTCCCAGCTCATGAATGTTTGGTGTCCCCAATATGAAAAGAGTATGAGCCTCGGTTCTAGTTCCCACGACACACCCTCACTAGTTCTTTGCACTGATTGGCAGACTCACCAGAAAGGCCAAGTAATGCCTGGGCCACATATATAAAGCCCAGTAACTCCTAGAAGAAACTTCCACTCCTATAAGGGTTGAGGCAAGGAGCAGGACCCAGAAGCTTGACCTGAAGTTAACTCAGATCAAAGAAATCCCTTTTTATCACTTAGATATCTTTCAAAAGCATGGAAATAACACAATTTTCAGCTGAAATATAGGGTTGTTTGCAAATTAGTTGCTAATATGCAAGTTAGTGCTTGACATAATTTTATACAAAATGCAATGTGGAGCTTCACAAAACTTGTCAGCTATGGATTTGACCGCTCTCCAAAATATTAGAATTAACAGCTCCCACTAATGTCGATGTACCCCACTGCTAACAGGTATCTCACCCAGTAGATGGCTCTAACATGACATAGTGTCACAGTTGACCTGAGCAAGTCTAATGCAGTTTCTATTCCACTCATGACAGTTGCGTTCTAGTCACTTTGTGTACATAGTAGCAGCAAGTGTATACAGATATGGTGATATGGCTTCCCTCAGAGATGCACTCCTTCACAGGTGTGTACGTATCACTGCTGTAAGAGGCAGCCAGGTGTTCACAATTGCTCGCCGCTAATCTTTTGGTCACCCTCCGGGGTCTTATTCATCGGAGGTGGCGTGCTGACCTGGGTCCTTTTGGCCACGGGGATAATTGCCCCGCCCTTATTCGGTGACTGATTTTTGGAGGCCCATGTTGTAACATAGGAAGTCAGGATATAGGAGCAACAGAATACAGGACAGAATCCTCCCAGCACCCAAGCTATTAGTAGCAGGATTGGGTGTTCGTCCCAGGAGAGGGGGATTGGATATGGTACCATGGCCAGGAAAATAAGGAGGGCCAGGAGAAATAACAGGGAAACTACAAAGAGTGTTGTAAGTAAAAGAGACAATTTATTCTTTATAAGTATAATAGTCATGGCTCTGTAGAGCGACAGGAAATAAAGCTTAAAGTACAGAAATGTAGTTTCCTTAGCAAAAGCTTGAATATCAGTCTATGCCGTCCTATGCGGTTTCCTTAGTTGCAGCTGCTTTTAAAGAGACAGTAGATAATTTTTTGCAAACTTACTCTGTGTACACTAAATTCCCGTTACATTTTATGCGCATTATACTTGTACTTATACTTAAACAACACCCTGTTACAATGCTGCCATTGCCCCTTTTTAAGGGGGCTCAGTACAGCCCTTTACCTGTTCTCCCAGGCACGGGGTTCTAACCTACTTCTGTCCTTACTCCAGGACTACGGGGTTCTAAGCTTGACGGGTGTAACACTTACTAAAATATCTAAAGTAGCTACTATAATTCCAGGACCCAAATTTGATCCCTTTCTAGGGCCAATATTCACTAAAGTAATTTATTCCCGATTCTAGCGGGCAAATATTCGCCTAAGTCCTGTGCATATGCCTTCTTACCGGTTTCTTACCAGCGCTCTTAGCCTCGTGTCGGATCCGCCTCTGTAAGGATCTGGATCGGCCCTCCGGTTCCTTTCCACCGTGTCAGTCCCACTACCTGTTACCAGGTCGGGGCCGCTGACTCCTCTGCCCAGACTCAATGACCGTAAGGACGAGCCCTATGATCAAAGAGCCTTAGTCCGAGAGACCTCTAACGTCTCAGAAGCTCTGGGACTCCGACCCCCTTCGAACAATCGGGGGCCTCATTTATAGTGTTTTTTGGGTCGGCCCAGTATCTCACCTTCTGTGAGGTGTGAAACTGTGGTCGCATGGTATCGTTCCTGATTGGTTGACATTTAGGTTGCGGGTAACACTTTTTGCCCCAAGCGTATGGGGGGCGGAGTAGTGGTCGAACACCTGGACCCGTGGGGGGCCTCAGGCTATTTGCATAATTAGCAGGCGGTTCGAGTTCTGGCTCAAGATCAAGAAGAGAGCTTGCTGGTTTGACAAGGCCTCATGTAGTCAGATTAGTCTTGTCACTAGGCAGATGCATAGAGTAGGCCCGTAGAACAATACACTAGCTACTTTAACTACACTTTATCCTTAACATACTATACCTGCTTATAATCCTATAAGAAATACCTATACCTATACTATTCCTATACCCCCCTTAGATTTCTACAACAATCAGAACAGCTTTGGTATAATCAAGGAGAATCTCTGCTCCACCTGAAGACTGCACAGGAAGCTAAGCAGAAGAAAGGATCCTAGAAACTGTCCAGCTTATGAAGGGTGGTGATCTTTCTCTCCAGCTGTGTAAGGCTTAGTCTGATCAGACCCAGAGACTTTGTTTTGGACTTTAAGTTTGAGAGATCTGAACTTTGGTCCTGAGATAAGGGCCTCTGAACTGTTATTCCCAATGGAGTTTCATTAAAATTTACAAGTCACATTTATTCTCATCAGTTTTGGAGGTGTTCTCATTGCCCTAATCTGAGCCAGCAGAGTTACTTTCCTCCAATTGGATGTCAGGAAAGCAGGGTTCACTCCTAGTACCACACCTGGCCACAAGAGAGCACTTAGGGTAACCCACTGCCTTATATTCCCATTGAGAACACCTATCATCCCAAAACAATGCTAGCTGGGATTTTTATTTTGCTCATGTTATCTGCTTTGATGCTGCTCCAAGTATAGATTTAACTACCTAACAAACATGATGTAAATAAAATTAATAGGCTTCATTTTCCTCAATTACCCTTAAATCCAGCTGTCCCACGACCTCATGTGCACATTTATGGGGCACACATATCTGAAACTAGGAACTAAGCTGATTTTTTTCACTATTCAGAAAGCCTTGGAGAAATTATCTAGCCATCTGTAGGCTTAGACCACAAAGGGGAAAGCATCTGCCTGAACCAGCTGGGCTGATGATTCTCCTTATCAGGAAATGCTGATAAAAACAGTTTCTAAGACAGAGGCAAAACCAAATACACAGTGGACACTAAACAGACTCATGCATGGACCTACCAGCAATTCCTGCAATATGAACTTCAGGAATTTCCTTGTTATTTTTGCCATTCCCAGTGCAGAGGTGGCCCTATGTTTCCCCAGAAGAGCCATTGCTCTTTCAGAGGTAGTCCCAATACTTCCCATTTTATTTCCCTTGCAACAGGAAACTGTGCACCATTTCTATGGCTATATATTATTATTACCCTATTACTTTTTCCTGTGAATTATCAGTACTTGTACTTTATAAAATTCTGTGCTATAAGATTCATTCCCCCAGGCTCAGATACCAAAAACCAGGCACATCCATTAGACTTGCAGGGATCAGTGAGTAAATTAATTTCATAAACACTTTAGTGCTGACATTGCATTTATCAGTAACTGCCTCAATCTCTTGAACTGGCACAAACAAAGAAAATTTGATGAAGACAATGGAATGGCATACTTCACTAATTCCTTTTGTATGATATGTTAACCTGGAAAAGAGCTACAAGAACAATTCCAGGACTGGAAAACATTCCTTATAGTAACAAACTAAAGATGATCAATCAACAGATGTTTAAGAGGTGACTTGATCATAGTCTACAGGTCCATACACAAGGGAGTAGATGGCTCTTATCTAGAAGGAAAAGAGATGAATTCTAATGGTTGAGAACTGAAGATAGACCTCCCGCCCCCCAAAAAAGACTAAAATTAAGACATGAATTTTTAACAGTGAACATAATTAGTAACTGGGACAATTTTGGATTTAAAGAGTTGAAGTCTTTAAATAGAGACTAGATTTCTTTCTAAAAAGATATGCTTTCAGACAGATGTTACAGGCTTGATGCAGAAGTCATTGACAAATTCTTTGGTTTGTTTTATGCTTGAGGTCAGACTAGCTCATCTGAATAACTTTCTGGCTTTAAAAAAAAATCAATGAATCTTATATTTTGTGACACTGTGTTTTCAAGAAATCCTCATATTTTATATATGATCATCCTGCCTAAAGCGTTATCCAGATTTCAAATAAACTAAGGGAATGAAAGAATATTCTGCAAATGACAGGTGGATAACAGGATGGTATTCTTCCCAGAGCCAAGATATGAGACATTGCTCCAAGACTGAATAGGCTTTTGAACTCGATAATCAAGCACATGCTGGTAATGGTTCATATCGGCACTAATGACACAGTATCATGGAATATCTCACAGATAATATTCAGGGATTATCTCACAGATAAAATCAGGGAACTTGGAAGGATGCTGAAGAAGAATATCCGAGTGATAGACTCAGACTTTATAGGTCAGAAAGGACCATTATGATCATCTAGTCTGACCTCCTGCACAGAACCAAACCCGCCGCCATCCTATAATATGCCTCTAACCTACAACTGAATTTTTCAAGTCCTCAAATCATGTCCAGTTTTGAGATCCCCACTACAAGAAGGATGTGGACAAATTGAAGAGTGTCCAGTGAAGAACAACAAAAATGGTTAAGAGAGCTGGAGCAAATGAGAGGCTGAGGGAACTAGGCTTGTTTAGTTTGCAGAAGAGAAGACTGACTAACTACTTGAAGGGGGTTCCAGGGAGGATGGAGCTAGCCTGTTCTCACTGGTGGCAAATGACAAAACAAAGAGCAGTGGTCTCATGTTGCAATGGGGGAGGTCTAGGTTCGGTATTAGGAAAACCTTCTTCCACTAGGACAATGGTGAAGCACTGGAATGAGTTACCTAGGAAAGTGGTGGGATTTCCATCCTTAGACAATTTTAAGGCCCAGAATGAAAAAAAGCCCTGGCTGGGATGATTTAATTGGAGCTGATCCTGCTTTGAGCAGATGTTGGATTAGATGACCTAGTCATTGTTATGAAAACCCTGCATCCCACCTAGACTACTTCTGCGTCGCACTAGTGGAATGCATACCACCAGTAGAGAATCACTGGTGTAGGGGACTTTAATTTGATTTGTATATTCTGGAAGCATAAGCAGTCTTAATGGGGGCGGGGAAGGGCCCCAAACAGTGGCTGTTTTACATCTCATGGCGGACCCACGTGGCATGGGGGGCCCCATCCTTTACTTTTGCCCAGGGCCCCAGAATCCCTAAAACCTGGAAGTCTTATGCTGCTAGTACTGAAGTATGCTCAGTATTTCCAAAATATTATAGATGACGATTTCCTAATTTAAGGAGTATTGTATCAAATACAAGTAAATTCTATATTAGAACTAATGTTGACAGATAAATAGGAACCAAAATTATTGGTAGCTTAGGTACACATGATCACAACTTGATCACATTGTGATAAAGTCCAAACCAGTAGTAAATGGACGGTGTGCTTGGAAGGGACAAATTTCACAAAGCTGGAAACAATGATGAGTCATATCATCTGAAAAGACTTTAATCGCTTTATCATATGAAAGATAAATTGGAATTGTTTAGGAACACTTTATTAGATGCTTAATAAACCATAATCCCACAATCTAGTTAAAATTCTAGTTAAAAAACTGACCTAGCTTAGTGAAGTGAATGTAGTTATAAAAATAAACATGCACAAATAAATTTTTTTTAAAAGTGCTGGTACTCAGCCAGAGACCTGGGGCTACCATCAGCGGAGGGCTGCATTGTCATGAAAAAAGATGCCAGCAGTCAGTACCCATAAGTACCACCACAAAAAAAAGCCCTGCACAAATCAAAGAAAGAGGAAGTCAATATTAATGTGTATAACCCAGAAGCTAGACATTGTAGAAAAATGAAAAGGGATGCAAAAGGAGAACTCTATGGCCAACAGAGTTAAGTACAATAAGAAGGATTTTCTTAAGTATATTAGGAACAAAAAGGAGTCTAACAAAACTATTGGTCCATTATCAACAATAATGCAAAAAAGGCAGAATTGTTCCAAAATTGGTCAATATTTTTCTGTTTTATATTTGGGCAAAAGTCAGACGATATTGTCATATCATATGATGATTACACTCCTTCCACTCTAGTAGTAATTCATGAGGATGTTAAACAGAAGTCGCTAAAATTAGACACTTTTAAATCATAGGTCCAGATAATCTGCATCAAAGAGTTTTAAAAGACCTGGCCCAAGATTTCACAGGACCATTAATGTTAATCATAAATAAATCTTGGAATGCCAGGGAAATCTCAGAAGCCTGGAAGAAAATTAATGTTGTGTCAATATTTTAAAAGAGTAAACAGGATGACCTCAGTATCTTAGATGCCTGTGTATTTCCTGCATTGGTACGGGGAATAATCAGGAAGAACTAGAAATGCTACTTAATAAACAAAACCGTGACGTGAATGGCATCACAGAGACTTGGTGGGATAATACATGGAATAGAAGGGTACAGCTTGCTCAGGAAGGACAAGTAGGAAAAAAAGGGAGGAAGTGTTGGCTTATATATTAAAAACCTCAGATCAAAGTTGACATGAAAATAGGCGAGAGACTTTTTGAAAGTCTCTGGATAAGGATAAAAGGTGAAAAACAAGGATGATGTCATGGTAGGAATCTAATACACACCATCTACTCAGGAAGAAAAGGTGGATGAGGCATTTTATAAACAACAAAATCATCCAAGCTACATGACTTGTTGGTGATGGGGGACTTCAACTACCCAAACATCTGTCGGTAAAATAGCACAGCGGGGTACAGATTATCCAATAATTTATTGGAATGTATTGGAGACAATATTTATTTCAGAAGATGGAGAAAGCTACTAGGGGAAAGGCTGTTCTAGATTTGATTTTGACAAATAGGAAGAAACTGGTTGAGAATTTAGGAGCAGAAGGCAGCTTGGGTGAAAGTGAAAGTGACCATGAAATGATGAGCTCATGATGCTAAGGAATGGTAGAAAGGAAAACAGCACAATAAAGATAATGGATTTCAAAAAGGCAGACTAGCAAACTTGGGGAACTGATAGATAAGATCTCATGGAAGCAAGTCTAAGATGGAAATATTTTCATGAGCACTGGTAGTTTTTCAAAGAGATATTATTAAGGGAACTGTAGACCTCTATAACACCAGACCCACCAGATGAGTGCCTCCTGGTGGTGGTACAGGGAATAGGCTCATGTTGGTGCTTGGTCTTTCTCCAGGCTCTCAGTCTTTCTTCAGGACCTTAGCCCTTTGGCTGACTCCTTCAGTTCTCCTCTCTTCCAAGGTACAGTCCCTCTCGCTAATCCCAGCCACTAGTTAAACAGCCAATGGCCACAAGTGCTGCGCCGCTCCTGGTACTCTGGGGGTGTGGAGAGGGACCTGGGCTTACCCACTTCTCCAGGGCCAGGCCCAGGGACCCTATGTGCCGTGACCTTGGCACTGATAACACCTCCCACCAGTCTCTGCCACAGTCTGTTTTCCTGGGCCACTTTCCCTGCAGCCCCCAGTCATATTCAGACCCTCACCTCAGGGCCACGCTGCTTCAGTCCACCATCGGTACCTCTCCCATACCTTCTGCAGCTGCCTGTTACACACCAGCCCCTTCGTCTCTGCACTGCATCTCAGGAACCTCTGCTGCTGTCCACGCCTTCAGGACCCTGGCTCCTGGTCAGTTCCAGTAGTGCACTGTGTGGTTCCCTGGGTGCCAACTCCCTCAGCCAGCCAGCTAGGGGGAGGACCTTCTTCCTCAAGCTCTTAACCAGACTAAACTGCTAGTCCCTACAGCTCCCTTTTATACAGGGATCCTGGCCCCTGACTGGTTCCCCTGTTGCAGTCTCCCATTGGCTGCTGCTCACAGGCCCTTTTTAACCCCTTGTATACTGAAGTGGGGCAACAACCCTGCTACAGGAACAAGAGCAAACTATCCCACTATGCTTGGCTTTTACTGAGCATGCTCAGTAACACTGCTGAAGACAGCTGCCCTTCCTCCCTCCCCCCCCCCCCCCCCCCCCCACTATTGGCAGGCATGAGTCACATTTGCTGTTATTGCTTCTATCTGGTAGGTATTTCTGTGCTTCCTCAACATACAAGTAATCTCTATTTTCCTATTAAGCTATTCTTTATGTGCCAAAGCACCCAAAACTGTGTTTCATATATCTTTTATATTTATTCAAAGGCCAGCAACACAGTTCTCGGTCATGCAGAGACCCTGCTGTGCCCACGACCCATCAAAAATGAATAAATAACAGCAGGAGGGCACAAAGCAGGATGATGTAGGCTAACTTACTTTCACTTGTTCAGCTACTTATTCTAGCTTGCCCGAATTTTTGTCTTTTGCCTGTGTGCTTTTTTCATTGCTTAGTGACCCTCCCCAAACACTCAGTGGTACCTCCACATCTCAGCCTCTCACAATGCAGAGTGCTTTGTTGTGTCTGACAGTTGAGTTTAAACTAAAGAAATGAATACGTTTATCTGAAACACAATCCACCACATGCTGCATCAGATCACAAAACCATGTGATGAACATGGACTGTTACGTTAGCAATGGGACAGCTGCTGATATTTGGTCATTACCTAGCATAAAATGTCAAATGGGCCCAATTTTTAGCATATAGCAAATATGCAAGGAATCTATTTCCAATAAATTCAGAGATCACCAGAAGTATCGGGTGACACCAAAAATGTGAGACTCAGGTTCTCCAGAGGATTAAAGGACTGGGGATAATCAAGAAACCTCTCTCAGAAGCAGACCAACTGGACATATCACATGTTTTAACAAGACCCGTGTCTTTTTATAAGCCAGTTCTTGCACATTGTAACAGCAACACTAACCTGATTTGCACATCATTACCTGCAGGCTGTGAGTTTGCTCTGCAAGTGCAAAGAGCAAACCATGGACTTTTGGGAAATGTTTATTACAGTGTTCAATAAACATATTTCTTATGCCTCAAAATATTACCAATAAACAACCGATCGACTCCCTATGAGGTTTAGCATCACATATACCGATGATCGTGAAGTACTGGCTAATGTCATAAATGAAACACAAACCATTTTAGGGCATCAAATCTGTCATGTACATTTCCATAGCAAATACCTGTACCATCAGTGACAGTATAATAATCACCTTGCTGGATAGTATACGAGATTACACCAGCCTGACTTCTGTAATTAATGTGTTGAAAAATTAGGTGCCTGGCAATTAATGGACAGAAAAATGTGTCTTGTTCAGTAGAAACTAACTCCAGTAAGTGTGTCTGTGTGTGTGTGTGTGTTGAATGGGTGATATGAACCTTTACTGTTTCCTCTCCATAGATTTGGAAAACTGTACCTCTAAATTACATTTTATTGGCCTTTCTGAAACATTTATGATTTTAGCTTGGGAGCTAGAACATCCATCCCTGCCATGAGTTTCCAGGATGAATGCACATGTGGCATTAGCTCATCTTGACAAAATTAATAACAATTTCCACTTATAGTAAGACAGAGAGGTGCCATTTTCCATCACTGAATGCTATTTATGGCCCGTCTGTCTACTAATGAGCTTTTGCAACTTACACGTCAACACATGGTATGAGATAATCAACTAAATATGATTTGGCCACCTCTTTACCTAGCATGCACAAGGTAAGAACCACAGATTCTCCAGTTAACTCAATTTATCTAAGTTCCAAAGGGGAACTCTAGCCCAGCAAAACAAACAAGGAGTCTGATGGCACTTTTAAAAGCTAAAAAATTTATCTATCGCATGAGCTTTTTGGGGAGAAAATCCCACTTCCTCAGATACGTGAAGATCTTCAAATATTAAATAATAAATAAATAAATTTGTTAGTCTTTGAAAGTGTCACCGGACTCCCTGTCAATTTATCTATGATAGGTGTTGCTGCAGAGGAATGTGTTTAAGCACCTTACAGGATAGCCATGAAGGCAAGAATCCAAGGAACTGCTCAGAGTGAAAAGGTAATAGAGTGTATGTATATGGTAAATTGGGGGGAAATGGCTGTGTATTTAAGATGCCACCAATTGAACAGTAAATGGTGTGTCCCAACCAGTGAATCAACAATCAGTGAAAAAATGCTGGATAACGTTGTCTAAGGGTTAAAACAACTTTAATGGATATAGTCTCATAGGCTATGTCTACACTTGTTAATTTAAGTCGACTTTAAGTCAACTTTGTTAAGTCGACTTAGCATGTCCCCGCTCAAAAATTAAGTCGACTTAGAGGGGACCCTGCCAAATCGACCTAGAGTGTCCACACTGGAAGCCTAGGTCAACTTGTAGGGGCTAGGTGGACCTGGGACAGGTCCACAGTGGCAGGGGGGGCACCCCTTGCCAAGTGCCAAGGGGCTCAGCCTTTGCCCCATTGTACCTTGGTACAATGGGGGCTGAGCCTGACAAGGACCCTGGAAGGGCTTAGGGGCAGGGTGGGCAGGGCTCTGTCCTGCCCTGTTGGGTGACACGCCAGGCTGTGGCTGTGCCAGCCACCCTGGCAGGGAGGGTAGTGGGGAAGCCCTAAAGCCCCCTAAGTCGACTTAAAGTCGACTTAGGGCTACTCCACGTCCACACTTAAAAGGAGGTTTAAGAAAGTCGACTTTAATTTTCCTTAAATCGACTTAAGCAGCGGCTTAAGTCGACTTAAGGAAAATGTAGTGTGGACACAGATTAAATTAAGTCAATTTAAGCTTGCTTAAATCGACTTAATTTGTAAGTGTAGATGCACCCATAGTGTCGACCATGCCTGGCAACATCCTAAATGCTAAAACTAGTAGACTGGCATAAATAAAGATGGTGAAAACAGAAGTGATATATGGAAGGAGTGGAAGTTAGAAAAAGAATGGAAGAACCACAGAAGGGAAGAGAGAAAGGTGAAGTGATTGAAGTGTTCAGCTGTCTAATTAATTCTCAGACCTCGCTCAACCCTGACTCAATTCATTTCTAGCCTCTCCCTGCCATCTCCACCTCATTCCAGTTCAGCTAGTTTAGCTGTCCACTCTCCTCCTTTCAAAATATTTCTTTCTCTCTCACTCAACTTATTCTCACTCACTGCCTCCATTGTACATCCAGCCTTAATATCAACATTTCATGCTATAAATCCTGCCTACATTTTTCCTTCAACACCTGCATACTGCCAAATATAGCACTTAATTTTATACCTCCTTCAGAATAATATTTAATTGTCAACCCCAAGAACTCTTACCCAGTATTTAATTATTAAACCAGTGCACAGCCAACTCCTGAGTTTAAACTCCACATCCCCTCCACATCCATGCCCCTTTATATAACTCCTCTTCTCAAATCTGTGTGTTGGGGACGTCCCTGGTGAATTATTTCCTGAGCAGGTTCCCAGGTGTTCATCACATTCCCAAAGACTGAAGGGAGAACAGTGGGAACAAGCTGACAGCCTCTTTTCTGTCCTTCCTTGAATTAGGGCTTCTTCACCCCTACTCCCAGAATGGGGCACTGCTAGTGTCCTCTTCTCTCTGCCTTCCCCGGGCCAGGATTAAGAAGCACTGCCAGGGATCCAACCAGAATCTGCAGAGGTAGCCAGAGAGTTTACTTGCCAACTGACTGCAACACAGAGAAACCGCATCCAGCCCTTCAGCACAGCAACAGGGATGGAGAACTGCTCCATGCAATGAAAGATTTAGATACCAATCAACATGTTCAGCCATTCTGATTGGCTGCCCTTTTCCAAATACATGGCAAGTGGAGAAGGACAGCCAATTAGAAAGATTTCCCTCACAGACTCAAAAAAGGATTTGAACACCTGCCACCTACATGGAAAACTGTACAGTTGATAGGTCTGCCCCTCTAGATGTGAAGGCAAGTATTTTATGCTCTGTAAATACAAATTACTACAATGCAAAGTACATATTTAATCATACTGTGTATCTCTTATTTCTTGGGCTGGCAGCAAAGATTCAGCCCTGCGCAAGAAAGACTCTCTTCTCAGTGCTCAACAACAAATCTATTGACCAACTAAGGTGCTGCCTTGGTAAATTCCAAAAGAAGGCCTATCCAGGAGGTTGGCTTTTTCTTCTTGAAGGAGCATCAAAATAGAAAAAAAATAGGATGGTGGAAGCAGGACCCTCTGGCTTCAACTGGGAAAAAAGTACATTAAGACCCCAATTCTCCCTCCATCCAGGAGCACTGGCAGATGCAGGGAAATGGCATCATCTCCCTGATTCAGGCCCTGCCAGGCCCAATTTAAGTTAGAGAAGGAGTATTCAGTACAATGATGTCTTAGCAAAAACCAGAGAAATAAGCCATGTGTGCCTGAAAATTTCATGGAAAGCCAGAAAATTCAGAAGTAGGATTGGAACATTGCCTTAGCCCATGCTGTTTCAGCTCACATATACAAAGCATAGAAAAAAATCTCCTGTTTTTCAAAGATCCTATAAGATTTCTAAGTACAATGGGGTGGTGGGGTTAAAGAATAGAAATGTAGCTTTAGGGCTCACTATCCTGGCTCTTTCTGGCTTTGCAGATCTTTCACTTTCTTATCATACAGAAAGCTATTTCTCAGTTTCTCTGTGCCACTCTTCCAGTGTGCATAACTCAACAGCAAATGCATCCCACTTGTCCACACACCAGGAAAGCTAAGTGAACTATACACTCTAACGCTCTGTCCAGGCACTGAAAATTTCCATTGTTCTCTTTTTCCCATTGTATAGCCTGCAGCAGAAGACTTGTTTCCCCCCAGAAAGTAGCTTTGATCACAACAGTCACGATAACCAAATAGAAAGGGAGAAAGATACATTTGTTTTTCACTGAGGGCTCTCTTGTGCTTTTACAGCAAAGCTGTGCTTTGGAGGGGAGAAACAAGCCTAATGTCTGCCAGAACGTGTAGGAGCATGGAGGCAGTCAAACACAATGTGTCACCCTTGACGAGGATGCAGCAGCCATGCTTTAACATGTGGCCATTTTTGCTGGCCCTTGCAGAGAGGTGTAGGGTCATGACCTCAGAGGAGTTACTTGAGATTAACAACCGTTTAAAGCAGATCAGCATTAAACTCATAGTAATACAAACAATAGCACTATGATTGTTTAAATCTCTGCCAAATGCATGGATGAAATAGGAGAAAAAGCTATTGTGAAAACCATTACTTTGAATGTTCTCACTTGCAGGTTTAAAGGCTATTCAATAAAATTGCATTACTCATAGACTTTTAGGTCAAAAGGGACCAACATGATCATTAAATCTGACCCCCTGCACAACTCAGGCCACAGAAACTCACCTACTCATGCCTGTAATAGAGCCCTAATCTCTGGCTGTGTTACTGAACTCCTCAAATCATTATTTAAATACTTCAAATGACAGAAAATCCACCATTAACACTCATATAAACGTATAAGCGACCCATGCCCCATCTTGCAAAGGAAGGTGAAAAACCACCAGGCTCTCTGCCAATCTGACCATGGGGAAAATTCCTTCTTAACCCCAAATATGGTAGCCAATTAAACCCTGAGCATGTGAGCAAGTGCCACCAGTGAGACACCTGAGAAAAAACTCTCTGTAATAACTCAGAGTCCTCCCTATCTAGTGTCCTATAACCAGGCATCAGCAATCACAGATCAGCTGCAAGCTATTGCACGCAGTCTCATCATGACATCCCTCCACAAATATATCTAGGTCGGTCTTGAAATTAGTTAGAATTGTTTGCCCTCCATTCCTTTGGAAGGCTGTTCCAGAACTTCACTTTCTGATGGTTAGAAACCTTTAGTCTCATTTCAGGTCTAAACTTGTTGACGGCCAGTTTATAACCATTTGTTCTTGTGTCCACATTGGCCCTTAACATAAATAATTCCACTCCCTGATATTTATCCCTCTCATGTCTTTATAGAGAACAATCAGATCTCCCCTCAGCCTCCTTTGGTTAGGTTAAACAAGCCAAACTCTTTGAGTCTCCTCTCATAAAGTATGTTTTTCATTTCTCAGATCATCTAGTACCCCTTTCTTGGCACCTGCTCCAATTTGAGTTCACCTTCCTTAAACATGGGAGACCAAAACTCTACACAGTATTCCAGATAAGATTTCACCAGTGTCTTATATACTGGTGCTAACACTTCCATATTTCTACTGGAAAATCCTTGCTTGACGCATCCTAGGACTGCATTACAATTGTTTTGGTACTGAATTTCCTAACATTTTTTTCTTTTTTAAAAGTGTGGTGATTATGCAGTACATTTGTTTATTTCAGTGTAAGATTTATATGGAAGAAAGTGTTGTCAGTCTGTTTGACATTATTATTGATATGTAAATATAGGAATCAGTGATCACGTAGGCAAGTCAATAACAAAGTGCACTTATATGATGGTGTAGTGCTAAAGCGGAAGCTTTTGTGACGGGCAGGCAGTGGCGCTCACATCTAGTCACCATGAGTGATCCGACCATGAACTGATGCTGGGCTTCATGCCCAGAGCACCAGCCGGAGCCAGTCTCCTGTGGGAACTGGCTGGGGCCTGATATAAGGTGTTTTGCTGGTTTTGCTAGGCTTGGTTATGATGCACCTTTTTTATTTATCCCTTCAAACTACCTCGGCCTGAGCGTGTGAAGGGAAAATGAGCTTGATCACCCTGCCTTCTCCTGAAATGCTATATATTAGTATAGTCCCTGGGAATCTGGGGACTTCGCCATAGGACCATGGACCAGGCTGCCTCGGTAACCTAGGACCAAGATGCCTCGGGAACCTCCTCGGGGTCATCCACAGTCATCAGGGGTCCCCAGCTGCTGAAGGGACATAAGCTCTCACCATTTATTACTTTGCTTTGCTTACTCGGGGTTATTCACCCTGGCATTCAATAAAAATCATCCATCTTTTCAATGGTCTTTGACTGCGTCTGGTGAATCCACATGAAACTACCCTTTGAGGTACAGTTTGGGGGAACAGATGGTGAATTAGAACTTGACAAAATTCATCTTTGAAGGAGAAGAGCCATAGGGATTTCAACCATTACCTTTGGTTTAGTTTTGACCTACATCTGTCGTCATAGTAGCCTTATAATAATGGCTCTTGGGACTAGTGTTATCATCCTACACTGCTCTTAAAAGGCTGGTAACAGATAAAGGGATAACTCTCCCCTCTAATGGCTTCCTATTCACTACCCAAAATTGTCTTATTTTAGTGGAGAGGAGTCCCACCCTCCAAACTCCTACTAGGAACCGACTTCCGTGTACAAAGAGGGTGGGAAGAATCACTTGCCTCACCCAAATCAGTTCCCTCTTGTCTCCTCCTACTCTTTCCCACAAATGGTATGAGCCATTGTTCTTTAGACTCCCCCATAGTCTATCCATTTGGGAAAATTTTCCCACCAACTTCATCCTCCCTCAACTGAACCGCCTCCCTCCCCGCAAAAAATCCTCCTCTTTGCAAAGAGCATCCTGCACATGGCTGAACCTGGGACCTCAGAGGAGCCCACCTCTCCTCTGCAGTCAGTAGGGTGGTAGTCTAGGAGGAGAGCACTTAGTGCTGCCAACACAGCAAGGTAAAGTACAATAAGGCCAGGAAGTGACTGTGACTGACCGCTGAATGTCTCCATCCACACAGGAGTTGGATTGTTACTGTCTTTAGCTCAAGCTATAGTAGCTATGGCTTTTAGCTTTAGAGATTCCCAGTCCAACCCCCACTGTATCAGCAGTTGGCACTGAGCAGCATGGTCCTAACTAGATGTGTTACTTTTTTTTTGGAGGTAATAGGCACCTGAAGTCAAAGAGCTATAATGAAAACACTTTCTCAAACATCTTGGAAGTAGCGCTCAGACAGGAATGGGGTTAGCAGGAGCTGGTGGAACTCTTACAAACTCTGCTTATAAAATAATCTGCATCCACCTGAGACACGGCTTATCGCAGACTCTGCCAATGGCAAAAAACTGATGACACATGCCCCCTGCATGTCTTGGGCTTGGCTCTCCATACTGGGTCCAAATACAGAGACATGGCCTCTGCCAGCCTCTTTGTTCTTGACTGTAGTGAAGATTGTTACTCTCCTCTGGACTTCTGGAGATTGGACCCCCCCCTTTGGGAGGCTTCAGGTGCTTCGCTGTGCTCTGAGAGGTTCCTTGGGCTTGATGCCTTCGTGACCGTGGAGTGGGAAAAAATGGCAGGGTCTCCCAAGCCCAGTCAGATGTGGTACCAAAACTCACAGAAGGTTGTACAGATTTTCATAAGGTGCTCCATCATCTCCTTTCATACACACTTTGATAGGCAGTGAATCCTTCTAGCTACCTTAACCTCCAGCACACCAGCCAGGGTGCACTAGAGAAAAGATAACATAACCTCAAGATATTACATATACACTTGTATTATCTTCCCTGAGGAATCTTTCCAAGGCCTGAGGAGGGACTCCATGTATTCCTTTCTGTCCTCCCTACTCCCTTGCTTGGCCTGCCCAGGCCCCTCCCACATCCCCAGAAAGGCCTCTTGGGGGCCAGAAGCAGAGACTGTGCCCTAGAGGGCCTTCAGACCTTCATCATTGGAGGAGGGAGACCCTCCACAAACAGGTGCCAGGGCCACAAGTTGGGTACAATATGTGCATACACACTCTGGCCAGTTATCTGTTATTTTCAAATACTAAGTGACTTTGAAGAAGCACCAAGGATTAACACTTACTCAGTGTGGAACTGAACCATGCAAAAATGTCCCTCTTTGACATACCATCAGCTCAAGGTGATGAGGTGTGTTCAGCATAAGAAAATCTTTATCATCATAAATCAAAAAAGGGTTGCGCAAGCTAAGGAGTCAGACACAGGCATGAGTCCCCAGCCCTCAGATCCCAAGTATAGAGCTCTGCGTCCCCACAAGCATCCACTCCATCATGTCGCACCAGCAGCTCTATTTATTACAGTCCTCTTCAGCACTGTCAGTTAACCCTACATATGTGGCATCAAAGTGTGCCACTCCACCCTGCCATATGTTCAATACGAAAGCAAGATACAGTATTCTGTGGTTCTGTCTCTTTCTGTTAGTTCCTGGAGCTCTAATTCTAAGCAAAATGTCAGTGACCCATAGAAACATCCTCCATATTGGCATACAAATGAGACTATCGCTAGTATATCTGGCATTCTACTTGTTTTCTTAAATTCCTTGAATCTGTGCAGGAAAACACCGAGAGAGAGAGAAAACGAGAGAGAGAGCTCGAACTCGATTCCTCTCTCACTTAACCATTCACCTCAATGATTTCAATCAAAATCCTTCTATATTCCGCTGGTATGAGAGACTACCCAGGCACACAGTTTTCTAAAACACAGCAAGGTTTGTTTAGGCAGATCAGATTGACTCTTTTATAGCTTATTGGAATGATACAGTGAACAACTTGGCCTGGTAAGGGTTTTCTGCTCTCAGCTAGTATATGTCACTCTGTCAGCAAAGTTTGAACCAAGGAGCAAATGACAAGAATAATAATAACAAGAACAGTCCAAAGGTAAATGCATGTTCTATCTAGAATGCTTTCCCAGCTCTCAGACCTTCCAGAGCACTATTGGAGTACATGTGCTGGGAACGAAATCATCACTGAAGACAAAGGAAGTACTGCAACTCCCACGGTTGAGATTTTTTTCTTTCCTACGTTCCACATGTGATGAGCACGAGGCTCAACTTTCAAATGTTCATTCTCTTTTGGACTGGAGCACAGCCTTAATATTTGTGACGTCCTGAGATATGATTCTTAGTAACTACAGAAAAGATGTTCCTGAACTGCTTGTAATTGTGGCAATACAACATCGCTTTTGGAAACAAAATACGATTACAAATTCAAGCGAGGTGTTTATTATAAAATAACCAACTCGGATATTTTCAGCTAGAATGTGAGCTTCCTTGTCGGTGCCTAGTTCCCAAGGGGTAGCTATGTTAGTCTATTGCAGAAAAACAACACAGTCCTGTGGCACTTTTACAGACTAACAGATTTATTTATCGCATTTACTACATTTATCAAAGCGTCTGACGAAGTGGGATTTTATCCCACGAAAGCTGATGCGATAAACAAATCTGTTAGTCTTTAAAAATGCCACAGGACTCTGTTGTTTTTCTTCTCAGTGCCTGAGACTCAAGAAGGCAGTTCCTAATTTAATGCAGTTTCCTAAAAGGAAATCCAGGTTCTACCACTCTTAGCTTATTGTCTAAGGCGTGTACTTGCTATAAATAAATCTAAATTGATACTAAAGCACCTAGCTGAGTGAGGAAGAAGTGGAGAAAGTGGCAGGATACGGGGCAATGCATTTTCAGTTTACAGAATGACATGACTATACGTCTGCATGGAGGCTGAATTCAAAAAAGCCTCTATTAACTCTTCCTAAAGATTGTTTTATTATATAGGGCTCAACCCTACATCCCTTTTCTCATGCAAGTAATCCTATTGATTGGTGGCAGGATCAGGCCCACTGCATGCATCTGTCAATGCTCAAGCCTCATTACACTGAATAGGATCCAAACAGGCATCTCAATTAATCACTCTCATGTATTTGTAAGTAATTCATTAATTCAATAAATTGCTCCAGGCCTTGGCATAATCAGTCATGTCAAAGATTATAACAAAATCACACACCAGAGTGTTAAACACAGGCCCATCTTTGCTGATGCATCATCTGAGGCAATAACTCAAGGCAGAACAGGTATACTTTATACATTTTAAGACAGCTGACATGGCAAATTAATCATGCTAATTGTGCAGATTCCCCACATAAATGTATTGTCCCATCATGTCTGGTGATTAGAGAATTATAAGATCTAAACTGCATAAAATTCAGGCCCGTAAGTGCCTCAAAGAAACAAACACTTCCTCAGAAAGCCAGAAATAGTTTTGTTGAGAAGCACTAGAGTCTCATCTTGAGATGTTGGGATTTATATGTATAGTAACATGTAACACACAGACCCCTTAATTCTTTGGCACCAAGAAAGGAGTGTACTCTAGAAACTAAAAGAATTTAGAGCCCAGCTGGAGCTATCTGATCATACCTAGCACAAACTAACCTCACAGCACTGATAGGTCACACTGTTTATCTTCATCTTCTCCATTTCTCTTTGGAATGAAATCATTAGTATCTTTTTATTTATGTATTTAATCATAAGCAGGACAACCTAGCAGTCCTGAAAGTCCCAGCAACAGTTTACAGAGTTTGCCCAGCCACCCCCCATCCCCACACACACTCAATATTGTGGGTGAGACAAGTTTTACTGGGCTGAAGGGACAGAGTAGTATGTCCTGATGGCCTCTTGTTCAAAAGCATTGATATAAACTGCCAGAGATCACCATGTAAGATCTTTACATCTGAGGTATACACACTGTGCCTAAATCACCCGAGGGGTATCTGAGAACCAGAATTTCAAAGAATCAGCAGACCATACAAACCAGTCTTAGAAAATCTGTTGTGAAAAATTTACCATCCAAATGTAAAAATTGACTAGCCTGTACTTTACTATGAAGATGGAAAATAATGAAAAAAACTAATGAAAATGTAAAACAAAGAAGAAGTCTTGTGGCTCTTCTAAAGACTAACAAATTTATTTAACACATGAGCTTTCATGGGCATAACCCACTTTCTCAGACTCAGGACTCCTTATTTGTTTTGCTGAAAAAGATTAACACAGCTACCCCTCTGGAACTAAGGAAAATCTGCTTATCCAAAAAAAATTTCACTCACCCAAAATTTAACTCAATCACTTTCCAGGTAACCCACCTGATTCTGTACTGCATATTTTTAAGATCAAAAAGGGACAAAGCAGCACTGGGAAAGAAATGTGGATTTCATCTGCGCTTCTGCCTCTGAGCAGAGAAGGAAGCGTAGTGTCCAGGGCCCCAGAAGACTCAAAAGAAGGTGTATATGTAAGGAGTCACTGATAGAGCTGGCTGAAAAAATATCAAACTCCTCTTTTTCTTCCCTCCCAAAAGGAATAAGGTTTTCCAAAAAAATTCTCTCATTTATAGTCATCTCAAGTTACTGAGCAGATGCCTGGGCTTGTCTGTTCAAAGTTACAAGTGAAATTTAGAGGCTATTCTTCCATGTGTCTAACTGTGTTTTAGACATTATACAATGGATGCCAATTACAAGTGACTACACCATTCGTTTTTATAAAATTATTTGTAATTATTAAAAATGATGAACTTATATCTAATAAGGACAATGCATAATATATAACAGAACTATTAATAGGTTGTAATGGGACTTATGTTGCATTGGGTAAATAACTTCACTGTAATCTTTCCAACTAAGTCTATAGTACTTTATATATCCAGTGCTTTAACATTTACAGGTTAAATAATTACACCTATGGTGCTCCTGGCTCCCCCAGGTTTAGGATTAATGTTTCATCAGGTAATGTACAGCTATAACCAGTGTAACACTCAGGAGGTGGGCCCACGTGCCGTGCCTGCTCATAAATCAAGGCTAAGTACATTCAGGATTCTTTCAGGAGTGCTTTTCAATAGAATGGACACTTCGAGTGACCAACTAGATCAGTTTGGGACCACTAAGATTCCACTCATGCAAGGTGCCAAGCAAGGCTGTCCTTGGGCGAGGGGGGGTGCACCGGTACGGCCCTGGTGCCAAGTGTTCCCCTGACTTGCGAAGCAATCTCAACTGCCACGGAAGACAGAAGAAGATAGCTGCTTAGACTCATAGGCTATGTCTACCCTTACTAAAATTAGTTCGAATTAGTTAGTTTGAATTAACTAATTCGAACTAATTTTAGTTAGTTCGAATTAGCTTAATTCGAACTAGCATGGCCACACTGGAATGTTAGTTCGAACTAAGCAAGTGTCACCCATATGCCTCTCTTTGAGGGACCTACTGAAGGTGGGTTACTGTTGCTGGGCAGATTAGCTACCCTCAACTAGAAACTTCTAGAAGCAGGGAGAGGTAGTATTTTTGAGCATGCTCCACAGGATGCCCTGCTGGTGCGATGTGGTGTGGTCAGTCAGATGACATGAGAGCAGCAGTCTGTGCAGACAGCAGGCGAGAGCTGCTTCAAGAAGAGCCCATGTGCTCAGTTTTCAGGAGAGAAGCTGAGCCAGGAGTGAACAAGATGTTTTCTCCCTCTAATGGAGTCATCTGCAACAGATTTTGCAGACATGCATATGGGACTGAGGGCTGGTTGCAAAGAAGAAGAAAAAGCCTGCATGGAATGCTACAGAAGATTCTTGCAAAGAAAGAAGAGGAGGACAGCTATTTCTTGCCACTCAAGCCTCTACACTGGAACAGAGACTGTAGCTGAGAGTTGGGTGAACTCCACCTGGACTTTGGGACTCTTGGGTATCTTTCCTGCGGGGGTTTCTGTAGGGATTGTTCTTGGTTAATTGTATTTTGTTTTCTTAGGATAAGGTTTATTTAGTTAGTAGTTAATAAAGTTCATTGTTATGTTTGGTTTTAGTATTTAAATGTGGGCGGGTAACTTTGAGCGGTCTTTGCTGTGAGTCCCATGCAGACTGGATCCTGGGTCTCCAGCTGCTTTCTCCATAGGGATTGGGATTAATTTCTGTGAGGCACTGGAGAAGGGCAATTTTAGCCCACCCGAAGGTTACACAAGCACTTGCTTAGTTTGAATTAGCGATCCCCATTCATTTCAATAGCCGGTTAATTCGAACTAAGAAATTAGTTCGAATTAACATGGCCACATTGGGTTAATTCGAACTAGTTAGTTCGAATTAACCCCTTATTTCAAATACCCTATTTGAACTTATTAGTTCGAATTAAGGAAACCCTTAATTTGAACTAACTAAAGCCTAGTGTAGCCACGGCTTTAGTTAGTTCGAATTAAGCCTCCTTAATTTGAACTAACTTGCCAGTGTAGACATAGCCATAGACTCTAAGATCAGAAGGGAGCAATATGATCATCTAGTCTGACCGCCTGCACAATGCAGGCCATAGAACTTCACTCGCCTCCTCCTGCAATAAGTCTCTAACCTATGACTAAGTTATTAAAGTCCTCAAATCATGATTTAAGACTTTAAGGTACAGAGAATTCACCCTTTGCTACAGAGCAAAGCGAAAAGCCCGCAGAGCCTTTACAGTCTGCCCCAGGGAAAAATTCCAAGACTGAAAAATAAAATGCCATAATAATTATTACTATTTTTTATTTTAGTTAGATCAGTTATGTGTCCACTGATTGTGAGCATCCCTGCCCCCCCAGAGCACATAGCATCTCTACACGGCTGAAGCAATACACTAAGGCCTTTTCTATACTGAAAATACTGCATCGATCCTCATGAATCGATGCAGAATTATCAATTGAGTGGCCAGTGTACACCCACTCAATCGATCCCACAAGCGCTTTCTGGTCGACTCAGTAACTCCACCCATCCAGGTGGAGTAAGGTTGCATCGATGCAAGAACCCTTCAAGTCGATGCAGCTGAGTGAAGACAGCATGGTATGTAAGAGTAACTAAGTCGACAGGAGATACGCATTCTGCGGCATGCAGATTACATATCTGCTATTGATTTAGCCCTGCAGTGCAGACTAGGCCTAAGTAGCATGTTTTCAAAGCCTGGAGACTAGCCACACAGCTTGTCAATGAGAATCTCATAGCTAGAGCCAAGTGGAGTGCTTCAAAAATACACCACCTTATAATCTCTTATGTCTATTTATGCCTCATTACACAGTGTGCTGTGGGGTTCAAACATTGTTCCCAGTTGTTTTAGAGGTATGAGAGATGTGTGAAGTTTTACTTGAAAAAGTATCTGACAAAATGCCAAATCCCGTTATAGTCATATAAATCTACAGCCCATTAATATATTAACCTCATTGCTGCTTCCAAATAACTTGGAATACAGTAAGGGTTCCATGGCCAAATGTTAAATCTAGGATCTCTTGATCTGCTAAGTCGACTAACTGTAACCCATTGCTATAGTTCTCCTGCTTCATAACACAGCACATGGCTTCTGTGCAGAATTCACAATTACAGAGGGAATCTCTTTATTGTAAAGAAAAAACAAGGAGTCTTGTGACACTTTTAAAAATTAACATATTTATTTATCGCATGAACTTTCATGGGAGAGATCCCACTTCATCAGATGCTTGAAAATGGATAAAAAATAAATAGTATAGGAAGGAGGGATAAATGCAGTGAAGTGGGATCTCTCCCACAAAAGCTCATGCGATAAATATATTTGTTAGTCTTTAAAAGTGCCACAAGACTCCTTGTTTGTTTTGCTGAACTAGATTAACACAGCTACTCCTTTAAAACTCTTTATTATAGAATCTGAGTGATAGACTCATAAACTCTAAGGTCAGAAGGGACCAGTATGCTCACCTAGTCTGACCTCCTGCACAGTGCAGGCCACAGAACTTCACCCACTCACTCCTGCAATAAACCTCTAACCTATGATTGAGTTATTAAAATCCTCAAATCTAAAGGCCTTTAAAAGACTTCAAGGCACAGAGAATCCACCAGCAATTGAGTCATGCCCCATGCTACAGAGGAAGGTGATCCAACACAAAGTAATGCCCTGGAAGAGACTCCCAAGTTTTGGATATGGTGTGAATTAAATATGTGGAGCTCACTGTAGGAACAGGCATTCTATATGAAAACCATGAATCCATCATAGAGGAAATCATAAGTCTCAAAGACAGAAATCCTGAAATCACAGAGAGTTTTGTCATTGACATCAGTGCTGCCAGAGTTTCATTCAAAGGCATTAACACATCGAACAGAGTCTTGAGTTCTGGACATGCCTACGGATGAGATGCTGTCAGGGGTTATTTAAAAATCAAAATACATTAGCAAAGCGCTTTAGAATTAGAGACTGAAATTTGCATAACACTAAAAATTTCAATATTTTTCAAAATTCCTAATTGAAACAAAAATCTGACACTTTGAAATATCTTGTGAAACATAAATTTTAATTCAGAATCAAAGTGGTTTTCTTTTGATAGTCATTTCAATGCATTCCACATTGATTTTTATATTAAAATAGTCAATGTAATATATAAATTACATGTGAAAGTTCATAAGTATATCAAATTCAAATGATATAATCAAAATAAAATATTAATACATTATCATAAAGAAAAGTTTCAGCACTGAAAAAACAAAATGTTTCCAACTTTTTCTTGTCCAAAAAATGTCAGAAGCGAGATGATCCCACTAAATGCCATAATTTCACAAAACAGCATATCTATCAAATCTGATATGTTTCAGACAGCTCTATTTAAAACCTGTTCAACACTCAAAACTTTGCTGAAGAGGTTTGTAATTACACATGTGCTTAAGGTTAAGCACATACTTAACCTTTAATCACTTAGGACCTAGATCTTAACGACAATTTTTACTCAGACAATAAACTAAGTTCAAAATATTGAAAAAGTATTCAGTAATGGTGTGCTGCACTTGAAATTATTGCAGTGATCTTTGTTTGTTTGGTGGGGTTTTGTACAGTAAATTAAAACCAGTAAGGCATCTGCCCAAAAAAGCATCCCTATTCAGAAAAGCAGAAAAGCATGTGCTTATCTTTAAGCATATGATTAAGTGTTTCCCTGAATATGAATTATCTTAAAAATGTGCTAACTTGCTTTCCTGAATTAGGACTTAAAATTGGCTGAGACACTAAAACACCAGGAAACTGATCACTGCAGATAAAATTATAGCAACTGCAGCTTACAAAATCATCTTTCAAGGTAAAGTATGTTGCTTTCAATATTAAAGAGACTCTTTCATCATTATAACTAATTCATTGTTAGGTATAATATTAAATATTTAGCAAAAATGCTTTATCCATATGATATTTTTACTTCCAAATCGGAGAATTAACTGTTATGGAAATATCCATGACCAATGATACTGAAATAATGGGAACAAAACATTCTGGAAATTCCACCACTGAAAAAGCCCCTAATAGCTTTAACAAAAGACCAAGGATTTTTTTGTAAAAACACTATATTTGCAACTTCAGACATTGTAATAAATGGTAACCAAGATAAAAAAATAACCATACATTTCTAAGGATATGTCTATGCTGCAAAGAAAAATCCATGGCACTGAGTTTCAGAATCTTGAACAAATGACTCAGGATTTTGGGGTGCAGGTTGGGGGCTAAAAATAGCAGTGGAGGCATTCCCTTCTTGGGCTGGGGCCTGGGCTCCGAGACTTTCCCCCACTGGAGATGGAATGTCTTCATGGCTCTTTTTAACCCAATAGCCTGTGTCCTGCAAGCCCAGTCAATTGAGACACTAAACAAATGCTAAAAAACGTACTCCTCCAGCACGGACTCTGGCAGAAGCGGCCTTCTAAAACACCTACCAAGGGAGTTTCCTCTGTTGCAAGTTCATCACAACCATAGCTCAGAGATAGCACCCTCAGGAAAAATTTAGTGCATCCTTTACACCTTTTGGAGGTCTTTGAACTGAAGTTTTCAGGAGTTGTAATCAGTATACAACCAGTTCCTCTCCCCAGGGCTTAGCTTCAAAAGGATTTGGGATCTTTTGCATTCCCATCATCCTCCAGTATTCCCAAGAAATCCACTTTACATGTATTGTCCCAAAAGTCCTTTGAAGTTCCTAATATCTTCCAGAGATTGCATTAATCCTGTATTCCAGCTAAAGAGTTCCATGCTGTCGCACAACCGTATAAACATTTGCATTGTTAATACAATGAACTCCAAAAATGTTAAACTTAATTGAATAAGGTTTGACTTAATTCAATACCATTTGTCCTGGATATTAGAGGACACTGCCATAATTGTCACAATATGTGATGGAACATCAGTATCATAACACAGAATTTGAAATAATTCAGAATTTCTTTTGATACCTTCAGAAAGACAATCTTTGTCTATAATGCCTATTCAAGTCAGTGAAAAGACTCCTGTAACTACTATTTGGAGAGGCCAAACTCTTTCCTGTCACTCTAATCAAAGAGAATGCATCTGTATTGTCTTTAGACAGGCTCAGCTTTGCAGGATTTTATGCAATATAAGCAATAAAGTCTGTTCTAAGAAATAAAAATTCTTATCTTTTAATAGGTGTGGCATTAGAAAGATGAGGAAAGAAATGGATTCTGTGACTATTCATATACTGCTCTCATTAGAAACAATGATACATTTCCCATTACCTTCAATTGAATAGAGTTGACCCAGGAGAGGCTGAATATTTGCATATTTGCATATTTTAATGCAAAATAACTATTTGGTAGAAACAGTCAATAAAACAAAATTCAAGGGGTTCAAATTGTCATGAAATGATAAGAATGTTCATATAAAATCCCATGAAGCAACAGCTGTGAATTTTGCACAGCTCTAGTAAAAAGCCACAGTTTCGTCACTGAAATGCTGGACTTTTCAAATTTGCTATTTTGTAACAATTTAGCCAGTTTCCTCTTCAAATTAATTGAATCTAGGTAATTAAAAAGATAGAAACAACCTTTAGCCAGAGTAATTAGAGTTGCCCAAACTAATGGACTATGGAATTCTCAGATGCCCTCTTAATTGCAGCTGAACAGCTATCAGAGTAAAAGGAAGTTTCGGCTAACTAAAGGCTGGAGGGTAAACAAGCTATAAGATTTGTTCTTGGAAGACAACCTGCCAAGGCCAAGCACAGAGGGTGACAGCTGTGTTCAACACCATTTTCCCCAGTCTGCAATAAAAATGATAAATTAAGTGATACTTAAAAACAAAACCAAATGTCTTGAATATTTGTGAAAAAAATATGTCACATTCAAAGTCTGGAAGAGAGGTTCCAGCAAATATTGAGGTAATGCATTTTTCAAATGAAAATTATTTTTTTAAAGCACAGTATTATTTTTTTAAAGCACAGTATTATTTTTTTAAAGCACATTTTTTTAAAGCTCTCTTTTCCTTTCCATATGAATAACTCATTCTTATAAAAAATATTGGATAATGCTTCCATTCAGCAAGATGTTTAAGTACTTGACTAATTTTAAGCAGATGACTTCAATATTTTTGTCCTTAAAGTTAGATACATGCTTAAGTACCTTGGTGAACCAATGCCTGCATTTTCTAAAAATTCTATGACGTGCAAATAACAGAAATACTTTCATAAATGTAATTCAAGGACTGAATTATCAAAGTACCCTCTTACTAGCATTTAGCATGCTGAAATCTTTGGGCTCAGCACCAAAATGGATCAGATTTTAAAAGATTCATAGATTTTACGGTCAGAAGGGACCAATATGATCATCTAGTCTGAACTACTGCACAATGCAGACCACAGAACCTCCCATGCAGTCCTCCAATAGACACCTTACTTATGATTGAATCACTGAAGTCCCCAAATCATGGTTTAAAGATTTCAAGGTACAAAGAAATAGCCAGCAAGACACCCATGTCTTTCGCCACAGGGGAAGAAGGTGAAAAAACCTCAGGGCACTTGCCAATCTGCCCTGGAGGAAAATCCCCTGCTGACCCCAAATATTGTGATCAGCTAATAGCGCTAATTTAAATAAATAAAATCTAAAAACCTAAATAAAAGCTAGATTCTTTAAGAGATCAATACACAACTGCTCATATTATCATATCTATTCCCAGATTTTTAAAAGATCTGCCAAGGTGCTGACCTGAAAATGTGGGCACATACTGATTTGTCTAAATGGTGTATGAGCTTTCTTCAAAATATGTTGACAAGTTCCAGAGAGTTAGCCATGTTAGTCTGGTTCAGCAAAACAAACAAGGAGTCCTGTGGCACTTTTAAAGACTAACAGATTTATTTATCTCATGAGCTTTTGTGGGAGAAATCACACTTCCATTTTCAAGCATCTGATGAAGTGGGATTTCTCCCACAAAAACTCATGCGGTAAATAAATTTGTTAGCCTTTAAAAGTACCACAGGACTCCTTGTTTTTCTTTTTTTGAAAATATGGTCATATATGCCCAGATTTTTAAATGTATATCTTTGGGTTACCATGTTTTTCACCCTACTATTCAGAATTAAGCATGTAAATAAGATAACATATTATCACAAACCTAATTTGAAAAATGAGCTTCTCAGCATGCAACAAAAATTACAGTTAAAAATTGCACATCCAGATATTCAGTCATAGAATCATAGAATCTTAGGGTTGGAAGGGACCTCATAAGGTCATCTAGTCCAATTCCCTGCTAAAAGCAGGACCACTTCCACTAAATCATCCCAGCCAGGGTTTTGTCTAACCAGGCCTTAAATGTTTCCAAAGATGGAGATTCCATCACCTCCCTAGGTAACCCATTCCAATGCTTCATCCAGCTGCAACTTGAATCCATTGCTCCTTGTTCTGTCCTCTGTTACTACTGAGAACAGCCTAGCACCCTCCTCTTTGGAGCACCCCTTCAAGTAGTTGAAGGTTGATATCAAATCCCCTCTCAGTTTTCTCTTCTGCAGACTAAATAAGCCTAGTTCCTTCAGTCTCTCCTCGTAAGTCATGTGTCCCAGCCCCCTAATCATTTTAATTGCCCTCCGCTGGACTCTTTCTAATTTGTCAACATCCTTTCTGTAGTGGGGAGCCCAAAACTGGACACAGTATTCCAGATGCGGCCTGACCAGTGCCAAATACAGGGGAATAATCACATCCCTCGATCTGCTGGCAACACTCCTACTGATGCAGCCCAATATACCATTGGCCTTTTTTGACAACAAGAGCACACTGTTGACTCATATTCAGCTTCCCATCAACCATAACCCCCAGGTCCTTTTCTACAGCGCTGCTACTTAGCCAATCGGTCCCCAGCCTGTAGCAGTACATGGAGTTTTTCCATCCTAAGTGCAGGACTTTGCACTTGTCCTTGTTGAATCTCATGAGATTTCTTTTGGCCTAATACTCCAATTTGTCTAGGTCTCCCTGAAACCTGTCCCTGCCCTCCAGCTTGGTGTCATCTGTGAATTTACTGAGCATGCAATCTATCCCATCATCCAGATCATTAATGAAGATGTTGAACAGAACCGGCCCCAGGACCGACTCCTGGGGCACTCTACTCATTACTAGCTGCCAAATAGACATTGAGCCATTGATTCCTACCTGCTGAGCCTGATGATCTAGCCGGTTTTCTATCCACCTTACAGTCCACTTATCCAACCCATACTTCCTTAACTTGCTGACAAGAATGCTGTGGGAAACCATATCAAAAGCTTTGCCAAAGTCAAGGTATATCATGTCGAAAGCTATTCCCGCATCCACAAATCCAGTCATCTCATCATAGAAGGGAATCAGGTTGGTCAGGCACGATTTGCTCTTGGTGAATCTATGCTGACTGTTCCCGATCACTCAATTTTCCTCCAAGTGTTTCAGAATGGATATTTTGAGGACCTGCTCCATGATTTTTCCAGGGATTGAGGTGAGGTTGATTGGTCTGTAGTTCCCTAGTTCCTCCGTTTTCCTTTTCTTGAAGATAGGTACTATATTTGCCTTTTCCCAATCATCTGGGACCTCCCCCATTTGCCACGAGTTTTAAAAGACAATGGCCAGTGACTCTGCAATCACATCGGCCTACTCTCTCAGCAGTCATGTAGTCTTAGCCCTGCTAATTCAGACTCCTTTTTTGAAAATTTGCCTGAAATATCTAATTCAGTTGATAAGGGATTTTGCAGAAGCCTATCCAAGCTAAATGCACATATAAAGCATCAGTAAACATTCAAAACGGTTTTGTGCTTACATTTGCAAATGGATCACCAGTTCTTTCTCATTAACATATATAAAGCCACCTTTATTGTCTTCATTTGCGGCATTCTTTCTAAATTCCTTCTTTCCCTCTTTTTAACTAAATCTGGTTTGTGGAACCAAAAAGAGAATTAACCACAGTCAAAAAACAATGTTTTTTGATGCTGATATCAAACAATATTAATTATGTTAGAATAGGAACACCTTTTTCTTCAAACACACTAACTCTGCACATATATTAAGTGTCATAGAAACTGGAAGGGACCATGAGAGGTCATCGAGTCCAATTCCCTGCACTCATGGCAGGACCAAGTACCCTCTTATACCATCCCTGACAGGTGCTTGTCTAACCTGCTCTTTAAAACGTCCAATGATGGAGATTCCACAACCTCCCTAGGCAAATTATTCCAGTAGTTAATCACTCTGACAATTAGGAAGTTTTTCCTAATCTCCAAACTAAACCTCCCTTGCCGTAATTTAAGCCCATTGCTTCTTGTACTACCATCAGCGGGTACGGAGAACATTTTTTCTCCCTCCTCCTCGAGACAAAAATTTAGGTACTTGAAAATTGTTATCATGTCCCCTCTCAGTCTCCTCTTTTCCAAACTAACCAAACCCAGCTATTTCAATCTTCTCTCATAAGTCAAGTGCTCCAGACCTTTAATCATTTGTGTTGGTCTTCTCTGGACATTCTTCAATTTGTCCACATCTTTCCTGAAATGAGGTACCCAGAACTGGACACAATACTCCAGCTGTGGCCTAATAAGGGTGAAGTAGAGCAGAAGAATTACTTCTCATGTCTTACTTACAACACTCCTGTTAATACAACCCAGAATGCTGTTTGCTTTTTTTGCAACAGTGTTACATTTTTTACTCATATTTAGCTTGTGGTCCACCATGATACCTGATCCCTTTCCTCAGTACTCTTTCTAGGAAGTCATTGCCCATTTTGTATGTGTGCAATGGATTGCTCTTTCCTAAGTGCAGTACTTTGCACTTGTCTTTATTGAATTTCATCCTATGAACTTCAGACCATTTAACCAGTTTGTCCAAATCATTTTGAATTGTGATCCTATCCTCCAAAGCACTTGCAACCCCTCCCAGCTTGGTATCATTGGCAAACTTAATAAGTGTGCTCTTTATGCCATCATCTAAATCATTGATGAAAATATTGAACAGAACTGGACCCAGAACCAATCCCTACAGACCCCCACTCATTGGCTGCATCTACACTTGTAAATTAAGTCGACTTAAACTTAAGTCGACTTAATTTACCCTGTATCTACACTACAGCTTGCTTAAGTCGACTTAAGGAAAATTAAGTCGACTTTATTAAACCTCCTTTTAATTCGACTTAAGGCTTAATTCGACTTTCTAAAGTTGAATTAAGCCAGTGTAGATGTGGGGTAGCCCTAAGTCGACTAAGGGCTACCCCAGGACTACACCAATGCCCTCCCTCCCGGGGTGGGCACAGGGAGAGTGCCTTGCCCACTCTGCCCCTATGCCCTGCCAGGGTCCCTGACCCCCTTGGCCCCATTGTACCTATGTACAATGGGGCAAAGGCTGAGCCCTCTGGCAGTGGGCTCCCTACCCCCGTGGACCTGCCCTAGGTCCCCCTAGCCCCTAGAAGTCGACCTAGGTGTCCACTGTGGATGCTCTAGGTCGACTTTGTAAGTTCCCCCAAAAGTCGACTTTAATTTTAAGTGTAGACTCACTAAGTCGACTTAAAATTACAAGTGTAAACATAGCCATTATGCTCTGCCTGCATGACTGTGAACCGTTGATAACTACTCCCTGGGAGCAGTTATCCAACCAGTTTTGCATCTTATAGTAGTGCCATCCAGGTTGTACTTTCCTAGTTTGTTAATGAGAAGGTGATGTGAGACCGTATCAAAAGCCTTACCAAAATCTAGATATACCACATCTACCGCTTCTGCTCTATCCACAAGGCTTGTTACCCCATCACAAAAAGCTATCAGGTTGGTTTGACATGATTTATTGTTGACAAATCCATGCTGACTATCAGACACCATTGTTTTTTTACATCATCGCTGGGATTTTCAAAAGCAGTTATGGTAGTATAACTCTACTCACACTAAAGTCAACAAGGGTTTTACCAGTGAGTTCAACAGGAGCAGAGTTAAGCCAGTGCCAAGAGATTTTGAAAAGTCCCTCCTCGTACATGTTCGTATTGTAGAAGAATGCAGCTAGGGAGCATTGATAAGAGCTGTTACTGTTTGTGCGAGTGCTTGAAGACTAGTTTGGTCCGGTTAAAGCTGCTTGCCTGTTTGCCTGTGTCTGGGAAATGTTATCTTGTCCTTGTGCTGCCTGTGCTGTCCTACAGCTGTTCCGTGGTAATGTTCGTGTGTACACATTTTGTGCATTAGACAGCCTCTGGAAATGTCCCAGAGTGCCAATCGAGGCCACTCTGGGACATTGGAGCTGTCAAATATGTCAATTTCACTGCTCTAGCAGAGCAGTGAAATTCACTATTATGGGAGTTGCCAGGTTCGGCAGCTCCCCTAGACTGAGCTAGGGAGCTGGCCCAAACCGGCTGCCCATGCTGGTTCGGGCCAGCCCCCTAGCTCAGTCCCAGGGCTTTGGGTGGCGGCGGGGGCAGGCACCGCAGCCCCCGCCACTACTTGAAGCCCTGCAGCTGGACTAGGTGGCTGGCTGTGGGCAGTGCATGGTGGGACAGGTGCCCACCATGCACTGCTCTTCTATCATAAAGGAGCGTTCACATGGGTGAATGCTCCTTTGCAATAGAAGAAGAACGTGTGTACACACGAAAACGCTATATTTATAGCGCTTTCCTTGTCCCACAATAGCTTATTGCGGGACAAGTTTATCGTGTGTACATAGCCTGAGGCGGAGACTGCCTTTGCTCTCTCCCCGTGAGCTCTCTCGTATTCTGAATAAAGTAAAAGCCTTGATGATGCACTCAAGCCTAGTTTTCAAAGTTTTCTTTGACAGTATGGTGTCCTTTCTTTATAACATTTTGCATTTTTCTTACACATTTGCTTTTATATTTTTTCTTATAGGTGGTTGTGCAATTTTGTGGCTGCCCTTTTAACTTTGGGAAGAGTTTGTGAGCAGGGCTTATTAGCTTGTAATCATATGTTAATGATGTAAAGTGAATGTAATGTGGTTGGATGCCCACATACCATTGGTGCACAAATGTCAGCCACTGAAGTATATCACTTTAAAACCATTGTCCTCCTAAGTGAAATACTGGACACAAACATACGGAAAGGAGACATAAAAACCTCAGAAATTAAACTTCAGTAATTGGCACACTTTGCAATAATGCGCTCTGAAGCAAAATATAAGTTACTGATATATTTTTTTGACAGTAAGGAAAATAATGCTCTGCCTCTTTAAGTTTGAGTCTGTGTCACAGTCTCAAAATTTACTTTACAACTATAAATATATCATACTTGCTGTTGGACTTATGGAGACTGAATAGTCTAGTCTCTGGAAATATTCCTTGATCTCAAAAATTGTCTACCTGATATTTGCCTTTCTTGCAACAAGGCCAGCCCTTAGTCATTACTCTAATGTTGTCTATTGCTTTCAGTTGATGTCAGATCCATTTTAATGGTGTCATGAAAACATATGTTCCTCTTTGTTCTCTCAAATTTCTTCTGCTGGGATAAGTTTCAAGCCATCTTTTCTTGAAGAGGGAATATGTGCTCAGACCTGAGCTATGGAATTCATGATACAAGGTTATAACCCAGCTAGCCACACATTCCAGAAGACCATCTAGTCTGATATCGGCTAAGCGTATTCATGTCAAGTATTGCACTACCTGAGCTCTGACAGAGGACACACACAAAAAAAGAAAAAAAATGTTTTACCACTGCAGGGCTCTTTCCCAACCTTGGGTATGAATTGGGGACTACTGACTTCGGCCTTTGAATGCTACAGGCAAATATTCCTGTTGTCATTAAATACCTCATTAAATAACATTGGACTTGTACCTACCAGTATACTCATCAGAAAACTAGCTTTCATAAATTCCCTAACCCAAATTCCAACCTAACCACATGAACCTCCTAAAATTCTCCCAAGCAACCCAGCAAGATATCCAAACCTACTTCAAGCAACCTAATCCACCCATCCCTACCCACAGTTTGAATCAGCCAGCCTTCACTTTTGCAAAATCACAATTCCTCAGAAAGCATTTGCCCTAGCATTTTTACAATTTAGTAGTGTGGAATCCACTTACTGCATTTCTTTTCCAGTTTATTGGAAATACGGGGGAGCAGGAAATCAAAAAAAAAAATTGTACTCTCTTCTTAGTCTTGGAAGCAGGGCAAAGGGGAAAGTAGATTATTACGGTCTGAGATTCACTGGTGAGTAGGAGAAAAGGTTGTAAGAAAGGGAAATGACTTTGTGAAGCCTGCAAGCAGCCCACTCACAGCATGTACTCAGCATGTGTGTTCACTGCAGCATCTTGCTGCATACAAGTGAACAGGTCACATTCGGGAGCTTTTTAACTGCATATTAAAAACTCTAAGACACTAACTGGAGCCAATGCTACAAGGAAGCTGCTGATGGTGCCCAAATTTATTCTCTTTTAATTTGCTCCTCATACTGTTGTAAATGAATATTGTCCTGCAACATTAAACTGTTTCTCCCGCACATCACAGCTATTGTAACAATGAAGTAGTTAAAACCCTTATTAATAGCAGATAACAATCATAATAATTAACAGCATTATATCTGAGTGCATTTCACTGCTCACATTCAATCACGTTTACTCTAACACTGCTGGGATCTCACTTCAAAAAGGAATCCTAGCTTTTTCCCTCTCGCTGAGGCTCTTGCTTGACTTTAGTATTTTATTAAGCTTATCTTGACCATATGTCCAGTACATAGCCAAAACGTTATTGGATGTGGCCTATCTATTTACAAAAGTGGGAGAGCAAGTTGGCTAGAGACCTGGCCAAAAAGCATGTCTAACTCTATAAACACTGGCTTTATTATATTTTTATGCTATGATTAGCATTGCTATTTGTACTGTGATAATCCGAACACCAGTAAGATTCAAGATACCCACACTCATTGTAATAGGCTGTCCCTGCCCCAAAGATCTGACAGTCTAAGTCAAGACAAAATAACTGGGTACAGCAAACAAATTCAGGGATAGAGGCTTAGGAGAGTAATGCCAGAGATGTGTGTGACAGGCTCCAGGCAGCCCAAGAGTTTAAAAAAAAAAAAAAAAGTCGGTCTGAACTCCAAAATATAAGCCATTGAAGAAATATTCACTATTACTATACTCTACCAGTGCAATAAGGTCTTTTATGAAAGCCACTGATACACTGGTAATTAATATCAGTGTGAAATGTATGCATTAACAATATGAGAATTATGAATACTCACTGATATTATGACTTAAGGTTTGTGAGCAAACAAACAAAGGGAGAATCAGGTCCCAGATAGGAGGAAGGGTAGTTATCTACCTGGCTCCAATGCAAATAAAGCATTATGGAATCAAAACAATGGAAGCCCCATTTACATATTTATCCACAAGCAGATGGGAGGTCAACAGGAAGGGAAGAACAATGTAAGGTCATCCTGACTTTGGGAACCGAATGAGTTTGGGAAATATAAGCAGAAGCAAAAAGTCATTTTAGTATCTTTCACCTGGTGAGACAAAAATATCATGTACTTTGGGCTTTGTGTTTTAGAACCTAGCTAAGAACTGGCAAGCATTGCTGGAAGGACTGTGGTGAGGAAAGCTATTTTGAACAAAAGACTGGTTTGTTAAGATACATGTTAGTTTTAGAAGCATGTTTTTACCTTTTGCTTGTTGTAACCATTTCTATCCCAATTCCTTCTAACTGGTATCACATAAAAGTGTTCTATTTTAATACACATTTTTGTTTTATTTCAAAACCTTCTCAGTGTTGTGTTTCAAATATAAGGATAAAATCCTCAGTCCCAGTAACGGACTGCTGCTGCTGTGCAGCAAACTTGATACGGTTTTGTGAGTGCCAGTGTACATAGTTGAGTACTGCAGAGGAGATGGTCTTAGATGAGGGAGCGGAGGAGCTATTGGTGCCACCAAAGGAAGTCTTGGCAACGACTATAGAAAGATTAGCTTGTGTAGGGAATGAAGGACATATGGGAATGGACACAGAAATGAGAACTTTATGCAATGTGAAGAAAGTTAATTTGAGACTACAAAATGTTTTAAGAGAATAAATTCACAAACCATAACATCATTGCTTTTGAATCCAGATGCCATCTACCAACCAAGTTAATGCAGACTTTAACAAAAAAAGGTATTTTGTCTATATCAAAGCCATATCTATTATAGTGGAATATGAGGTGTTCTTAGTATCCATGAAACCCACAGATACTCTGCTCCTTTATGGACTAGTCCACACTAGAAACTTACACCAGCATAGCTATATTTCTCACCCATGAGTGACATACCTAACCCTGCTGTGTAGACAGGGCTAGGTCAACAGAAGAATTCTTCCATCACCATAGCTACTGCCTCTTGGGAGGTGAATTACTTATGACAGTAGGGAACACCTCACACCTCCCATTGGCTAAGATAGTAGCTACACTGAAGCTCTGCAGCTGCGCCAGTCTAGCATTTTAAGTGTAAACAAACCCTGAGTCTGTTTTGCGCCATTCCAGCAACGCAAAGCAGACAAACATTTTGCTTAAATGAGGAGGATTTCCATAGCGTGAAGAACATCCATGGGTGGAATAGAGCCTCTGCATTAACACAGATACTCATCGCATTAGTGGACATTTTGTGGCTTTGTCTTTTGGAAGAGATGTGAAACTGAGGTCGTAACTTTGAAAAAAAAAAAAAAAAAAAAAAAGAGGATGGATAGGGCTTCCCTCACCCCAGATGCTCTATGGGTCTATACTGGCTGCTGATACAATTTAGTGTAGCCTTCAAGCTATTCGGACATGCACTAGGGTATTGGAAGTCCATGAAGCTGAATCAATTTGCACCAGCTGAGGCTCTGGCCCAAAATATACAAAATGTTCATAAAAGATGTAAAAATATTATAGTATTTTTATTAAATGGTGGGTTTAAGTCAAGAGGCCAGGATTGAGTTTTGAGGAAGACCCACACAGTAACAAAATGGTTTAAATGAACTTAGCTATACATTCTTGGACTTAATTACATTGAAAATCTAGAACATGCATTTGGTAAGTGAGAGCAGAATGAATCCCTTAGTGTCAGCTGTAATTTGCCTGGTATGGCCACTTCAAACGAGGCGTATTACATATCAAAACAGACTTGAAACCTAGTGTAGGAGTACAGAAGAAGATAAGAACTCATTTCACTGACTAATACCCCAGTTCTTCAGAAATTTTTTCCTAAATAATGACTGACTCCAGTAAAGAGGTTCACATACATTACATCTGCACTGGAAAAAAGACACGTGGCATGGGGCCAACTGGCTTGAGTCAGCTGATTTGAGCTCATGGGGGCTCAGGTAGGATTAAAAATTGCAGTTTAGATGTTTGTGATCAAGTGGACTCTGGAAACCTCCCTATTCAGAAAGTTCCAGAGCCTGGACTCCAGCCATAGACTGAGATGTCCACACAGCAAGTTGACCCAGGCCAACCAAAGGTGCTTAATTGCCCCAGAGACTCTGTGCTCAACATAAACTGAAAATGAAGGTGAAATTTATTACATATGAATAAAGAGTGAGTAATCATGTTCAGTATGTGAGAAATGCAGGTGGGTTGGGGGAGGTGAAATCCACCTCACACTAGGGAGCCTGGCTCCAGGCTGCAATACAGCCACCCCTTTATGGCTCCTACTCCAGTCTACATACTGAAGTGGCCTATACTACAGGCTGGCAGTCTCTGACTGGCAAACCATATATTGATCTGGCAGACAAAACATTAAGTACATTCACTTGATTCACTGAGGCAAATGGCTTGTTACTTCACCTACATATAAAAGGAGGTGGGAGTGTCTCTCTAAGAAAAAAGGATCTACTGTGGAGGCTGAATAGTCCTGAAGGAGGAACCCTGGGAGATATCAAGCTTGCAGAAAAAGCTTGCACTTAACATATGGTAGTTATGTTTTGATAACTTTTTTAATTAATAAATCCCAACACAGGAGGGAATGAGTTTTGTCATCTGCAACATGTAGCCCCTGGTAAGCCCCAACTACCCCACACTATTTGCACAAGGTATCTCAGCCATGGCTCCACTTATGTAAAGATCCCAAGGACCCTGCCTGTGCCTTCCCATAGCCAACTTCATCTCTGAAATAGCCTATGCAAGGCTGGTACAGAGACTTTTTCCATAATGCATCCCTGCTGCATATCTGTTCTGCCTATAGCCCATCTAAGCGGTACAGTGTTTAAAGTGGGACAAAGTGCCTTTCAGGCTCACTCTGAAAAGGAGTGAATTTCAGCTTCAACAAAATTCTTTACAATAGACTTTTTGACTCATCTCAGTCTAGGCTGCTACATAATGGACCTGATTCTGTTCTCACTTGTTCTGGTAAGATCCAGGGGTACTTCCAATGAAGTCAAAGTTACTGTGGTGTGAGATTAGATTCAGGTACTACGCTCTACTCAGCAGCAAAAAGACAGCCGATAGAGGAGGTATGTGGGCTGTTTTTTTACCTGATGTGACTCACCATCACAGTATCTTTCCTCTTTGCATTTTTCATTTGATTGTATTTCCAATATCTAAGTCAAACTCATTTCACTTGTAAAATATATCCTTTTGACCTTCACTGTTCATTTCAGTAATTTACTCCATCTACCATCACAAATTGGTCTGGTGTTCAAAGGATATAATAGTGACCATAAGGTTGAGTGTGCTACAAACTCCTTTCATCTCTTCCTTGAAGGTCCAGTGGCTTAATTTATTCTCTTGATTGAAGGGAATACTCATGGGAAATAAAGAGATTTTAACTCTATATTTTTAGAAGGTATTAATTCTACTGTTTAAAAGGCCTTATACAGGGAGACAACCTAACTAAATGATGCAACATCTGTTTGTTTGGTCTTCTTTTCTGCTAAGACAAGTATTGAATGTAGTCTTCAGATTTCCATGGTCTGTTTGCATATTGATGCATATGGGATTTACAGGCATAACTTTCATTAGCATTATTTGTCTAAATCTCTGTGAACTAGTGAGAGACTAAGTCTCCTCCTGCTAATTGCTTGCTTCTGTCTCACAGAATTCTGGCAGAACTTTGATCTAATAAATATTTCTCTGTAGACATTGTAGTATGATTAACCCATCCTGTTTAATGCATTTTCTAATCTGCCCTCAACATAATTGATATAAAATGGAACCTGACAGAAGATCTGTTGCTATACATAGGCCAAATTCCACCTTAATGTTGTGACACATGGGAACCTTTGTCAAGGGGGCCTATTCTTTGCAAACACCTCATCTCAGAACTGACAAACTCACTGCATCAGAAACATGGCTGAAAGTGTTTATCCATAAAGTGTAACACAAAATCTCTAGTTCCAACGGAGTAGCCATGTTAGTCTAGTTCAGCAAAACAAACAAGAGTCATGTGGCACTTTTAAAGACTAACAAATTTATTTATCGCATGAGGGTTCATGGGAGAAAATCCCACTTTTCAAACATCCGATGAAGGGGGATTTTTCTCCCTGTTGAAACTTGCAATTTATCAATGTTCCTAATCATGCAGTAATGAGGGGGGGGGTTAATATTTAAGGGGTAATTAAGTATATTGGACATTCTGCCCATATGGTTTTAAGCTTAAAAAGGAGTCACCATGTAAGAATATTACTCAGTGATGACCTTTTATGTAGCAGAAAAGTATCACCTCTCCCTGATTAGCCAATTATAATAGTGTTCAGTTGCCCAGCCTTGCACTGTCACAGAATAGTCAAAAGGAAAACCATCAGAACCATCTGCAGATAACACAGAACATGAACAGGAGATCACCCTGTCTGTGAATAAAGACAAAAGACTGATTTAGTATAAGAGAGGATGAAGACCCTCTGCTCAGGAGGAGACATCTTGCTGAGCAGGGGTGTTTTTCTTGAGAGATTGGATTCTGGTTCCTGGGAAGCCAGCCAGCTCTGTAACAGATTTATTTTATTTTATTTTGGCATGGTGGAAGGGAACTATTAATAAAAAGTAGACCCTAGTTCACATTTTATTGTTTTATATTATAACCATTTGATTCCATTTCTACCTTTTCTTAAATAAATCCTCTACTGTTTCATTACATGGGCTGCGTGTTACACACGCATGGTGATTTCAGGTAAAACTGGTGTATATTGCTTCTTTGGGGGCAAAGGATGTGCTTTCTGTGTATAGGCCATGTCTGGATGTCTGAGGTTGAACATGATGGGGACACATTTTAGGGGATTCAGCTGCACCTCTTGTAACCTGCAAGGCAGAGACATGGCTGGTACAACCTTGAGGAGACTGCTTTGGTGGCTAAAAGGCTTCTGGTCAGGACTGGCCATAGGGCTGGATGACCTCAGCAGTTGCCTAGGAGGTGCCATGGGGCTCACATTAAGCAGCACTACAGTTTATGTAAAAAGATTTATAAACTGCTTTTACAGACAGTTGTTTAATGGTCATGCCATAAATGATGGCATTAAGATAGCTCTTGTGACTAAGAGCAAATATAAATTTAAGCCAAAGAAAAATCTTTCTGGATTCTGTGTTACATGTTTAACATATGATCCAGCTACGGATCCATTTAATGGCTGATTTTCTAATAAGGATATTGGCATGCTGTTAAGAGTAATATGCAATGCATGTTTTGCTGATCATGATAAGCATACACTGCAAATCTATTTGGTTGCTAAATTTCTAATGATGATAACACAATATTGACATGCTGTTAAGCAAATTCAGCACACAGTGTATGGTTAAAACACATGTACTGGATATGTTCGCTAAATTCCTAAAAATGATATCTGTGCACTTTGAAGAAAAATAATGCAATCCATGTTTGCTAAGTGTAATACATTTACACAGCAAATTGACTTACATTTCTAATATTTATATATTGTTAGAAAAAATATTGTGAATCATTAAAATAAGCACACATTAAAAATTGTAAATTTGAATGGTACATTTCCATTCATTATACAGTAAAATAATTGCACAAATATATTAATACTTTTTACATCCAGTCTTATAAGACTGACTCTGTACAGAGTAAAAAAGAAGAAGCTACATCTTTTTTAAAATTGGATCATTTTATTAAATATACATGTTATATTACAATCTGAAGACAAGTATGAAGCTAAGAAATACAAAAGAGAAAAATACCACCAACAATTCTAAAATGAATCTTGTATTCTCTGACCATTCCAGAAAATAAAAACCAAACAAAGATGTATGAATATTGGGAAATATAGGAATTATATTTTGTCTTTGATGAATCTATTACAAGAAAAGATTTTAGTAGAGCAACACATACCAGTTGTAAACTGTTTACTAATTCTAGATATTGCTCATTGCATGTCCATCAATAAATACGGTTAAACAAAGAAAGGGCACCAAAGTACAAGTTAGCCCAGGACACCATTTTCTTTAAGGCTGGCCTTGCTAGGGAACCAACGCTCACTTATTCCAAACAGCAAGGAGCTAACAAGGTGACTTGCAGTCTTGGATATCCCAGGAACTGTCAAATGTACATTCATGAGCAGTATCAATTCACTTTTACATGTACTTCGCTGGGGTTGATGAGTGGACCTGAGGGCAGACACTGGTCCAGGAAGCACTTTTTACATATAGGGATGGATTATCCAGTCTGCTATGGCCAGCTTTGGGGCACCGTCACCACCTGTGCACAGGAACTCTCCAGCAACCCGCCAGCTCTTGGGCCATCTACCCGCCAGGGTAAGAGTAAGAAGAGAATATATAGAGGGCATTCTGGGGACAAGAAGGGAGTCATATGGCAGAACACCATTTAACTATGACTGATCCTTCATTGTAAGGATTCTGGAAGGCCTCGTATGCTGATAGCATTACGCTACATGTAAATTACACCTAACTAGTGCCAATGTTGGATGGCTATGAATCAGAGATTCAACCAGCTTCCTGCAGCAATCCCTCTCTGCTCTGTCCAAGTGCAGAAGCAAGCCCATAGTTTACTTATTTCAAAGATCCTGGATTCAATGCTTGGCTGCCACTAAGAGGCATTTGGCACAACTCAGAAAGAAAGATAAGCATAAGAGGATAAGAAAAAACTGGTTAGAAAGCACTGCATTTCTAATTGTAAAATTAATAAGGCACAGGTGTTTGTTCAAGCTAAAAAAGGATTTGGGCTATTTAAAGTTAAACGAGAATGACCATGTTTTAAAAAATAATGACGTAGAGCTGTCTTTACACGAATGCAACGATCTATAACCCAAACATAGCTTAATTGGAATGTCTAGCTTAAGAAAGGGTGAACTACTTGACTGGTATCCAAGGAGTGGTAAATAATAAACAGGGAAGGTTGGAATTGATTGTTAGACCATCTACCTAATTCTTAACACAGAAATTAACAAGTGTTCAATGGTCCATAACCACCTGGACTCAGGCTTTTGAGCATGAGACACTGATGGTAGAAAAATCCCTAACTAACTAAAATATCCCATATTTTCTAGTAATGATGCAGCTGCAAATATTGCAGCCACAAAGAGGAATAGATACAGGTGGTCCCATCCAAACAAACAGCAAGAGTTTGCAAACCAGTTGTCATCTAGAAACAGCTTAACAATTCGTGTGCATTCAGAGAGTGGGGAGACTCAAGGAGTACCTTTTTGTGGTCTTCTGAGGCAGTCAGAAAATGTTATTTTCAAGAATGAGTCAAATCCTCAGCAGGCATGAAGTAGCATAGCTGTACTGGCACACTTGAAGATCTGGTCCCACACCCCTTTCTTTTCATCTGAAGAAAGACAATATTTGGGTAAAGGAGAAGAAAAGAGTAAATCAGAGGTTTCTCTATTGCAACGTATATGTATAGAATATATGTAAATTAAAGAATTGTGCTTGGGGATCCAGAGTTCTTACAGTGGGTAGTATTCATGTCATGGCCTTGAACTCTGCACAGAGCTATTTTTGCTGAGTCACCTTGAGATAAAATATGCTGTGGCCACTCAGCTTCAATTCTAAAATGGCTAGAGGTTGGGGTGTGGGGAGAGAAAAGATTAAATGTTTCAAGAAAAGATTCCAAAAAATTTAATCACCATGTTCATCTCACTCATTTAAAAAAAAAAAAAAAAAAAAAAAAAAAAAACCAAAACAAAATTTGGTTTTAAAAAAAAAAAAAAAAAAAAAAAAAAAACCAACAACCAAATTTGGCTTTCTAATCTTAATTTTCCCTCTTCTGTTTCTTATCTTTTTTCCTTTTTGACTTTCACCCCTTTCTTCCTTTTACCACATGTCACTCAAGAAAAAGGGGGAGGAAGAAATAAAGGGGGAGGGAGATATGGGGAGGGAGAAAAGGAAAACAAAAATGAAGGTTGTCTTTTGAGGTTTTGGGGAGGGAAACGAAAATTTCAAAAAATCAATTTCCCAGAAAAGAGAACATGCCCTGGGTAATATCTTTTCATGAGGACTCTTGGAGTGGGTATCCCAATGAATGGAAGTTCCTGGTGCACTTGGAATCTTGCTGATATGGAACAGGATTTATACATCTAAATTCACTGCAGAACCTGGAGCAAATCCGCCCTCATCTCCCCCAGATGCCCCAGAATCTGCACTTTTAACAAGTAAATTGAGTAGTCTGTCCTCCAGAGATGGGCCCAATCACTCATACATATAAACCTTTGACGGAACATGGATATGTCTCAGGGGTGGAAACCTTGTGGAAATTACCCACTCCCTATGCCCTAGGGCAGGTTTATCCATAAAAAGGGAATTGTCTGGCATACGGCCCTCAACTGTAAGCTTAAAACAGGACCATCATCTACATTACAGTCACCATAGTGCCTCTGCACCGGTGCCAGTTGAATTTTTCATGTTGAACATTTATCTGATGATTTTGGAAAATTCATTTTTTGTTATCTGGCCAACTCTACAGCTGGTGGTTAAATTTTTCCCCATCAATATATTTGAAAAAAGAACCAATCAAATAAAGTTACTCAACTTTTTTTTGCTCATCACGAGCCCTACCAATTAGTGAGGGTGACCTGATGGGAAAAGGCTACATTTTCATTGTTAAAATCAGGATTCCTGGCTTTTGCCACATGAAGGCAAACCTCTGTGTTATTTTAACATACTATAGCTTTAGAGACAGAAATGGCATCGTACAGAAAACAGAAACTATTTTCTTAGGAATACATCTATAAACCTGACAAGAATCAGCACCAAAAGACCTCTCTGACTCCTATCTGCAGTTGTCAAAGATTTCAGTTGAACTATAGTGAAAATGAGTTTCTGAAGTGCTAGTTCCTAACCAGACCAAAAGACAGGTAATACAGGTTTTCAATCAGAACTCTTCACAAAAAGCCACTTCACAGTAGCCAAGAGAACTAGTAGAAGAGGAAGAGGAAAAAACTCTTACTGCTTTGGTTAGCATTCAGGGTGTAAAATAAGGCTTTCTATGGAAAGCTTTACTAGTAGAAAAGAACTTCATATTAAAGTTCAAAAGGTCAGCTCCTGGGTAAAATACCTGATAAGGAATCCTCCACGATTGCTGAATGACAACATTGCAGACCAAAGAAATGCAGACAGGGGAGGATAGAGTTTTAACGGTTCTAGAGAGGGGCTCAAACCAGAACCTCAGTTCAGACCCTTCAGACTGTAGGAACATTCAGATTGAGATGTGAACTTAAATCCAGAGACTGGATATGCTGTGCCATCTTTGGCTATGTCTACACTGGTAATTTAAGTCAACTTAAATTAAGCCACATCCCCACTAGGCTTTCATTAAGTCAACTTAAGAAATTCCTTAAGTCGACTTTATAACTACCACTCATTAGGTCGACTTAACCCTTAAGTTGACTCCTTAAGTCGACTTAAGGATGGTGTGGACGTGGAGTAACCCTGAAGTCGAATTTATTAAGTCAACTTAAGGGTGGTTAGGTCAACTTAAAGTGGACTAAGTCAACTTAAAACTAAGTCAACTTAATCCACTTTGTTAAGTCGACTTTAATAAGATCAACTTTAAAGTCGATTTAAAGTCAACCTTTTTAAGTCGACTTAACAAGTCAACCTAGCTTTTCCTAGCGTAGATATAGCCTTTGTGATTCCTTCACCCTAGGACTGGCAGATTCATGACCAGTCCCTGAAATAAAATAGAACTGCAGATTTCAAGGTAGAGGTTAGGGAGAGAGGTCTACATTACAAAACTTGGATCTGCACCAACTTTCCTCAGGGTACTTTGGATCAGAGCCTAGATGAGCAATTAAAATGCTTGAGAAGGCAGAGAATAACCAAATAAAGTTCTAGTGAACTTGTGTTCCTAGATTATAGAACTAGATTGAATAATTGTGATAATTTAGTCTAACCTTCTGAATAATGCAGGCCATAGGCCATACCTGAATCAGTTTCTGTTTGAACTAGAGCATATTTTTTAAGAAAAAGATTGTCTCTTTTTAAAAAGTTGCCAGTGATAGAAAATCATCCACAAATCCTTGGTAAAGCAGCCCAATGGTTAGTTATCCTCCTAGTGAAAAATTAGCACCTTTTATCTAGTCTGAATTTGTCTAGCTTGAGCTTTCACTCACTGGCTCTTGCTATGCCTTTGTCTGCTAGACTTAAGAGTTCTCTAGCACAAAGTTTCTGTTCCCAAATAGTGATTATAAACTTAACTCACCCTTCAACATCTTCATTGATAGACTAAATGGATTGAGCTCCTTCAATCTTCTATGCTAAGACACAGTTTTCAGTTCTCTAATGACAGCACTTCCAGGCACTGTGACTCAGAGCTGGTTGTAGGACAGTGGACAGCAACCTTTGCTGGCTCCCCTGCCAGCCCCGCCTCCTGTACCCTCAGCAGGTACTGGGGGGGGAGGGGGAAGGAACTCCTTTCTTCTCCCCTTCCCCCCCACTCATAGGGCTTCTTTTCCCAGCTGGCTTCACTCCCTAGCCAGGGGGCAGGGCCAGAAGCCCCATGTGCTGTGGCTCCTTTTCCCAGCCAGCTGTGCTCCCCGGTGGGGGCGAAGGGCCAGCAGAAGACAGGAGCTGCGGCACATGGCTCTTGTGGCCTCAGACCCCACTGGGGGGCAGGGCCAACAGGGGAAGCCTGAGCAGCGCCACATGCCACTCAGGATAAGCATGCATGCCATATTTGGCATGCATTCCAGGGTTGCCGACCCCTGCTGTAGGAGAACATACGAATAGTGAGGCAGCACACAGGAGCTCTTTCCTCATGACATGTCCCTTACCAAAAAGAATGGGCTTGTAACTAGCTAAGTACTCTCTACTCCAGGGGTCGGTCCTGGGGCCGGTTCTATTCAACATCTTCATTAATTATCTTGATGATGGAATAGAATGCGTGCTTAGTAAGTTTGCGGATGACACCAAGTTGGGGGGAATGGTAGATACTCTGGAGGGCAGGGACAGGATCCAGAGAGACTTGGACAAATTGGAACACTGGGCCGAAAGAAACCTCATGAGGTTCAACAAAGACAAGTGCAAAGTCCTGCACTTAGGACGGAAAAATCCAATGCACTGCTACAGGCTGGGGACCGACCAGCTAAGTAGCAGCGCTGTAGAAAAGGACCTGGGAGTTATGGTGGACGGGAAGATGAATATGAGCCAACAGTGTGCCCTTGTTGCGAAAAAGGCCAATGGCATATTAGGCTGCATCAGTAGGAGTATTGCCAGCAGATCGAGGGATGTGATAATTCCCCTCTATTCGACACTGGTCAGGCCGCATCTGAAGTACTGTGTCCAGTTTTGGGTTCCCCACTACAGAAAGGATGTGGACAAATTAGAAAGAGTCCAGCGGAGGGCAACAAAAATGATTAGGGGGCTAGGGCACATGACTTATGAGGAGAAACTGAAGGAACTAGGCTTATTTAGTCTACAGAAGAGAAGACTGAGGGGAGATTTGATAGCAACCTTCAACTACTTGAAGGGTTGCTCCAAAGAGGAGGGAGCTAGGCTGTTCTCGAGGGTAACAGAGGATAGAACAAGGAGCAATGGTTTCAAATTACAGCTGGGGAGGTCAAGGTTGGATATTAGGAAAATCTTTCTCACTAGGAGGGTGGTGAAGCATTGGAATGGGCTATCTAGGGAGGTGGCAGAATCTTCATCTTTGGAGATTTTTAAGGCTCGGTTAGACAAAACCCTGGCTAGGATAATTTAGGGGGAGTGGTCCTGCTTTTTAGCAGGGGGTTGGACTAGATGACCTCGTGAGGTCCCTTCCAACCCTATTATTCTATGATTCTACTCCAGTCCTCCACTGCTGGAACAACTCCTAGCCTTTCATGTAAACTGAGGCCTGCCCTTCCAGCTCACTAAGTCTTTGGGCTAGTCTCCAGCAGCAGCAAATTCTCCACCATCAGATCAATCTTCCCAATTGACTAATTAGGTCTGTGAAGACCTGCTCAGTCAACCAGGAAGTCTATCACAGAAGACCACCTTGGCAACTGGAGTAGAATCAAAGGGAGGGCATTTCCCTTCAACTCAGCACATTGAAAACAATGTGGTAAGTAGGCAGTCAAAAGGAGATACGCAAGGTATTTTAAGTACTTTCTGTATCTCCGTTTGACTTCTGCCAAATTCTGCCATGGTGTAGACCTGCCCTTTGAATCCAGATAAATTCCCTGGGTACTTCTAGGAATTTTATTCTAGCTCTCTTTTTAAAGGGACAATACACGTTTCACTTCATGTACAAACACTATCAGTCAACATTATTACCACTTATAAATCAACATTTATCTAACCAGCAGGAGCCTATCATTGACATTCTCTCTTGTTTTGTCAGACAGAAAGCTGATAGGGAAAAAGTCAACAGGACAACCAAGGAAAGGTTAGCGCACAGCTAGAAAGAAAAAAAGTCACTAGGAATAGCAAGCTTTGACCTAAACTGAAAGTTCTTCTACTAAAGGAACAGGGAACATTATTTTTATTGTGTTAGTGCTTAACACAGTGATTATTACAATCCTCACTAAGTCTGCATGGTGTTGTTGCCACACACAAATAAAGAAAACTATGTGGACTGATGGAAAAATGTCATAATGGTTTGAAATATTTTTAAAGGCAGTGTAATGTAATTATATAAGGAATAGTCAACATGAATTTGTCCAGAAAGAATCATGCCAAATCAGTTTAATTTTCTTTGACAGGGTGGCTGATCTAGTGGATGGCAGTATGCAGGTTAGAAACGGGATGCAGTAGGCATGGTATATCTAGATTTTAGTAAGGTTTTTGGGTCCCACATGACAGTCTCATAAGCAAATGAGGGAAATATGGCCTAGAGGATTTTACTGAAAAGATGGATGCAAAACTGGTCAAAAAATCAAGCTCCAACTGTAGACGTTAATAGTTTGCTGTGACACTTGGTAGATGTATCTAATGGTGTTCTGCCAAGTTCTGTCCTGGGTCTAGTACTGTTCAATATTTTCATTAATGACTTGGGTGATGGAGTGGAGAGTATGCTTATAAAATCAGTAGATGACATGAAGTTGACAGGAATTACACACACTTTGGAGGACAGGATTAGCACTCAAGAGAACCTTGACAAATAGATGAATTGGTAAGATATCACCAAGATGAAATTCGATACAGACAAATCATCAGCTGTGTTGAATACAGCTTTGTTCAAAAGTCATACTGTAGCCAAGCACTCTGGGTTACTCCTTGACACAGATGCCAGTGGTTCAAATCAAAAACAACATGAAAATCTATGAACATTTAAAAAGAAAGCTTCAAGAGGCCCTTGATCCTCAGGGCTTTCATCTTCACTCAGCTCCCTTGCTGTCCAAAAGGGTTACAGGCTTCAGAGGCAATCTGGCATTAACTCACCCGGCAAACTGGCTTGCCGTGAGCTCTCTCTCCTTAACCATACAAAGCCTTCTGCCCCCTGCTCTTCCCTCCAGCCTCTCTCTGTGCTTTTCTCCCCTCTTTATAGAAGGGCATGCTCCCATTAATTGCCGAAGTTGTGGGTGTCTCTCCATAACTGTCATTTTTCACAGCTGACCTGAGGCAAGGCTAGCGTGGCTGTCTGCAAGCAGGGAGGGAGGGTTCTCATTCTTAACCTTCTCTTGCCAGTTTTTGTAGACTTCCATCACCTACCTTCCCTCAGGACTGAAGCCTCAATTCATCAAGCAAAGACTACCTCTCAAGAGAGTGTCTGTGTCATATTCCTGAAGTCTATGCAAAAGAATAGAGACCCCTTTAGTACTAATACAGTAGGACCTCTCCATTTGCTTTGTCATATTTCTGTTACCCGAGTTCCAGCCATGCTTTGAGCTCATTTTCCATAATCCTTAATTTCCTTGGTATCTGTCACGCTGCCTCCAACATGAGAAGATTCAGTACCGATGTAATTTTGGGCCATGCAGACAACATAGTTGTACAAATAGCCACCACTTGGAGTGCCTGCTTCCTTTGTTCAAGGCTTTGGTTCCTCTCAATGCTACATTCAATGAAGTTGACAATGTGTGGTCCAAGCTCCGGTTTCTCAGGGTAAAGACACAAAGAAAAGGCCTTCCAGGGATTTCAAGTTTGTAATAAATCTTCTCTCTCTTTATTCCCAGATGTCAGACCAGAGTCAACTATTTCTACCTTTTCACCGCTTCATAAGGCCTGTCATTTGGCCATTGTTTTGATTCTGAGATTGTAGGGAGCAAGATGTTGTCTGGCTAGAAGCCCTGCAGAGTAGACATGCTTCCTTCTTATGATACTGTTGCTGTGCTTTCTGGAGTTTCTCTGGCAAATGCTCCCATAGTCTTCAAATAGTTAAGATATATTGGATGACACTCCATTCTTGAGGCTTGGTTTCTCCACATTGCTCATACAAGATCTAGTATGCCTCTGTACTCCAATCCCATTCAAAAGTTCAAATGAGCAAACCCCACAGAGGCCTGGGGTATTTCCCAAATAGCAAACATATGGTTGGAGCAACTGATCCAACTGTGAAGAGTCTTGGATGATAAATTTGGAGAGCATTTTCTCCAGAGATTGATTAGTTTGTTCAACCAAGCCATCCATCCAGGGGTGACATATAAAGCTCTCTCCTGTTTAGATTTTCAGCAAGTCAGACTTCTCACATTGAGCCAGGTGTGGAATTGGTCCCCTGCCCACTAAGATCTCTTTGGGGATCCAATCTCAAGTCAAGACTTTAACCCATTACTTTGCAATTCATGGACTGTGGCTGTATAGCTTCTGGAAAGTATGTGGCAGAATCTACAATTACAAGGTTGTGCTGGTGTCCAATGTTCTCTTCGATAAGGGTCCTATCAGGTCAATGCCCACCTGCTCAAATGGGACTTCCCCTGAGAGAAAGGGCACTATGGAGCCAATGGGATATTTTTGTAGAGCACGAGTTAGCAACCTGCACAGAAGGCACAGACAATTTTGATCTGAGACTCTCAGGCCACAGAGTGTCAACATTCTAGTCCTGAGTTCTGTCTTCCCCAGGTTGCTCTACACATGGCATGGCACACATGAAATGGATGAGTCTGTGGTAATACACATAGGCCACCAGCAGATACATTTTTGTGTCCTTCATTTGCCTGTCTTGGTCTACCTTCAGCGCAAGAGTGTGTGTATTGTCATGTCCTACAAGGATCTGTTTGGTTTTTTTGTTTTTTGTTGGTTTTTTTTTGGGGGGGGGGGGGGTGTCAATCACAGTCACCTGTTAAAATGCTAAACTTATGGGGTTTTTTGTTTAGTTCTAATAAGAATCTAAGAAGCTGGTCAGCAGCTCCCCGTTTGACCATGGCAGGTATTGCTCCTCCAAACTTGTGGAGGCTTCCTTCCCAGGATCTCATTTTGTCTTGGCTCCTTCCTGGTTCTGTGGTCTCTCTTACACCTATGGCAGCACAAGCATCACACACTGCAATGTTCCTTTATTTCAAAATAGCTTTTGCTTTGGTACTTCTTGTTCCTAAATCTGAGATAAGTCATTTAACAGGAAGTGTAAAGGTCATTAAAAGGGAGAGAAAATGGTCCCCAACTTTTCCTCTAGACTTCTATCTTCATAGGTAGGATCTAAGGGAAACTACTTAACAGTTCAGGGAACGCTGTCCTAATATCATTGGGTAGGGTAGGTCTGATGTCCTATCATCAGATAGGAAAAGTCTGGTGGTACACACACCTTTATAGGGCCCTAGTGCCCCGCAACTGTACTGCTGGAGTATCATGGGATATCATGCTGGAGCCATATTAGGGAAGTCTCTCCCACTGCATCCCCACCACTTCCATTAGTTTTTCCAGAGACTATCTGATTACATGCAGAGTCTGCAAAGGAAAATCTCCTTGCTGTTATTTTACAAGCCTGGTAGAAGTTTTCCCAAGCAACTTCTCCAGCCCCCTTGTTCTGCTGTATGTACCTGCCCATTCTTACATTCCTCATAGGTTTCAGGTTTGCCCCTATGTCCTGGTTGGCCACAGGAAAAAGACAATCATGTCCTGTCCCTGCTCCTACCTTCTACAAGAATTGACAGCTTTCCACTAAGGTAAAGGGCAACCCCATACCTGGGTAGGTGGGTGATTAAGGTCCTGCAGCATGCTTGGTGGCATCTGTCTTCCTTGTGGCCTCTGATCACAGGCCCTCCCAGAAGGGTCTACTAGGAGCTCTTCTCTGCAGCCAGGCCTATGCTAGGACCTTCATAGGACACATCAAGCCTAGATCTCCTCTCCCTGCTGGTGCAATCCTCCTCCTTATTGCTTGTATGGGCACAAGGCAGCTTTCAAGTGGGAGGCCCCCAGACAGCTAGAGCAGTCAGGTAGTCCTACATGAAGTGAGTAGTGATCCATCAATTCCAGATAGGATCTGCAGATCCTATGTCAGTCTGATGATAGGAGGATCTGTATGAACCATCCAGGGATGATGAGTTCCATGACCTGATTTGCCATTAGTGTTTCTGGCTCTAACCAGAACCAACAGAAGTCTTGTTTTTAAGTTGACTGCTCATAGCCTGGCCTGGGATGGGATGGAGGAGAAGGAAGACTGCTTGTTGCAGAAGTACCAACAGTTAGTTTCTTGAACTATGCCCAATAGTTCTAATATGGCTGCCTTCAACTTTTGGTTGCCTTAGACAGCCACCCAACCAAGGCCCCTACATAGGCTTCCTGTGCTTACCCTTTCAAGATGGGGACTAGCCAGATGGCCCATTGTGCTAGGGATACCCAAGATGCCATCATTATACTCTCAAAAGCTATACAGAGGGACTCAAGGTAGCCTTCCAGCATGTTGAAAAATAGATTGAGGGGCACAACTCCTGCTGTGGCAGGCACCAAGTAGTTTGGAAAGGCAGCAGCTTGATCATATGTTGTAACAGCTTTTGGTGGGTAACCCTCTGCTCAGGCAATTCTCTACGACTGTTGTGCATGTGAATGAACTAGCCCCTGTAGGAACTGATTCACCTTCAGCATAAGAATAAATATTTAGCCCCTTTTGGAGAAGCATTATTTGTGCCCCCAGAGACAGAGGACCTGCCCCTCCTTGTATAGCCTCAGGCGTCAGAGGATCTGCCCCCACTGCAGCCAGAGTGGGTCTCCCCACCGTCCCCTGCAGCTGGTGAAGCTTGCTCTCTCCTGGCAGTCCTAGGGCTGGAGGATCTGTCATCTCCCACACTGGCTTGGAGCCAGAGGAGTTCTGTACTTCCACTGATTGCGGAGGGGGACCATGCTCCTGCTTGTCATCCCTTCCACACACCCGACTGTTGGATCTAAGAGAAAAATGGATTTCCAGCTTACAATGCCCCCTGTTGTCACCAGAGTCTTGTGCAAGTCATAACTCAGGCACTCTAGATCACTTCTTGACATGAGCAAAAGAGCAAACCAGCAAAAGAGGCAGAGTCCATAAACATTTTAAATAAAAGTTAAAAGTCCTGGATCTTGAGAGCTTCCATCTGTTTACCACCCCTTCAAGAGAGCTCCATACCCCTCAGAGGTGATAGCTCAGCTGGCCAACAAAGAGTTGTTGCTCCTTGGCCATCCCAAGATCTTCTTCCACTTCGCTTAGTGTTTTCCCCTCTGTCTAACTAGACTTGCCCTCATTAGTTACTATAGTTGTGGATGAGTCTCTCCATTATTGGCATTTCTAACAGCTGAGCAGGGCCATGGCTAATTTGACTGTCTGCAGGCAGGGAAGCTTCTTAACTTTTTCCTGCCCGTGTTTTGTGTGGGGTTTGTAGATTCCACCCCCGCAAGTACAAAGTACTATACTGATAAAGAAAAAAAAAAAAACAAATACAAAATCGAGAATAACTGGCTAAGCAGTAGAATAGATGAAGAGGAGCTGGAGATATAGTGGATCAAAACTGATCAATCATCAACTAGTAATACAATTGCAAAAAAAAAAAAAATATTCTGCTGTGTATTAGAGTGTCATATATAAGATACAGGCAGTAACTGTCCCACTATTTGATATTGCTAAGGCCTCAGTTGGAGTATTGTGTCAGGCTCTGGATGCCACACTTTAGGAAATATGTGGACAAATTGGAGGAAGTCCAAAGGAGAGCAACCAATTTTAAATTTAGAAAAATCTGACTTATGAGGAAAAGTCAGAAATTGGGCATGTTTAGTCTTAAGAAGAAACTAAAGACTGTTTATCAGGTCTCACCTCAAATATGTGAAGGATTGTTATAAAAATAATTCAGTGATCATTCATTCTTCATGTTCACCGAAGTAGTAATTATCTTAATCTGCAGCAAGGAAGATTTAGGTTAGAAATCGGATTTTAACCATAAAGGACAGAAGCACTGGAACAAGTTAATGAGAGACTGTGGCATTTCCATTGTCTAATGTTTTTAAAAGCCTCCAAACACACTTGTCAGGACCGGACTAGGTTTATTTGATCCTACTTCACTGGAGTGGGCTGAACTAGACCTCTTGAGATCCTAACTAGAGCCTTCCAGCCCTATATTTTGATGAGTTTAAGATTAGATGAATTGCATGAGTGAGGGGAAAAGAGTAGATTTTTCAGGAAACCCTGAGCTCCCCACCTCCACCCTCACTCTTTCTCAGAGACTCTCACCTCTCATTTGTTGCTTATTTAAAACAGAAAGATCTTTCAGCTAATCCTAGTTTTTGGCTGAAGGAGAGAGAGTGGGCAGTAAAACTGCAGGTGGGCGCCTCTTGCCTATCTCACTGTTCACATATATTCCCTAGGATCAGCTCTGAGTCAGAAAGTTTTGAAGTGGAAAAAAAGGTCAGTTCGGTAGAACTTTGGTTGGTTATCCACCTTCAAGCATTTTAACTGCATCCAATCCAACAAACATTGACATCAGTGGGAGTCTTTCCATTGACTTCAATGGGATGTTTTTGTTCAGATTCCTAAATGAGAAACAGATTCTAACTTTTTTCCAAGCAATAGACAATATTGAAATGCTCCCAAGGTATTTTTTTAAGGAAACATTGGCACATTAATTGTACATCTGTCTGCAAGGGTCCAAAAGGGCCTTCTTCAGAATAAAACTTGGGTTTAGATAACTGAAAGTGAAAGAAATTCTCTAAATAAGTGAGTTGAATACTATTTTATTGCAATTTAAACAATTTGACAAGTGTAAGATTATAGAGAACCTGTGATCAGAATCAAGAACTGTGACTGAATATACATCACACCTGACAAGTTAAGGAAGGCATGATTATACATAATAAAAAGGAACAAGAAATTCATTTTTCAGGAAAGACAAGAGGCACATTATTACAGAGGAGGGAGTAATAAACCTTCTGAATAAAGCAGTAAAAGAAGCAATGTCAAAAGACAATAGAGGAGTAAGACTTGCCCAAGAGTTCATAAGATATCCAAAACATTCAGATGTTTGTGAAAGTCCTAACTAGAACCGTCCAATAATGTTCACAAATAATTTGTCAAGTGGATGTATGAATGATTGATGAAAATTGATCAAGTGCCAAAAATAATCTTCCCAATGGATTTTTGGTTGCTGAAGATACAATGAGCAGTTGAATGAAAAAAAGAGAAAGTGGCAACACTACTTTCACTATGCCAGTGCTGCCAAACACAGGTGATGATCTCTGGAATGGAATGGAACAGAGATCCAGTCTGCTTCACAGACAGCATGAACTAATCAGATCCTAAACTTAGTTGACCCAGTTATTTACTTGTATAAGCCCATTAATTTAACGGTCATATAGCAGTGTAAAACTGGAGGTATTTAGTGGACAACTGGCCCTCAAGTGTTTATAACTACAAAAAGACATTAAAAGAACATTTAATATTTCCAAGTCAAACACTTCAAAAGTTAAGAAGTGCCTATGCAACTTTAGGCATGTCTCATAATACATATGCACAAAGGAGGCGTATCAATTACATGATCACCAAGGATAAGGTTATAGCATGGAGTTCACAGAAGTGACATTCTGTGACTTACAGAGCCACCATCCATAACATTTTCCACTTCAGCCCCACAGCACCCCACTGCTATGAGACTCAGGCTCTCCTTCCTCCCCTCCTCCCCCCCCCAACCAGCCCCATTTCTCAGTTATCTTTAGTGAGAGTCAGGGACAGGCCACAGATTTCTGTAAATATTGTTATTGCCCTCGACCTGTCTGACTCTCACTAAAAGCAGTGACAAAACCCTAATCTTTATCACATTTTTCCACAGCAACCCTGCCTCATGCAGTGTATGAGCTAGCCAGTCCTCATTTAAATGAGCAGCTATTCAATATTTTGTTTTATACCCATTCAGTGTGCTGCCGCTCCCCACTTTACTGCACAATATTTAAATCCTGCTCTGAAGACCAAATTATTGATTTCCTCATGGGCTTTTCTGTGGTGCACCTCACTCTAGTGCAGGCATGGGCCAGCTTTTTGACCTGAAGGCCACATCTGCTGTATGGCATGCCACATGTGTTGGGAGACATGGGAGAAGGGGCATGGCTGGAAGGGGGGAGAGGCCACTGGGTCCGGCCAGGGTGCCACTGGGCCCACGTGGTGAGAGAGGGGTGGGAGGAAGAGATAGGTCAGGAGGGAGGTGTGGCTGCCATGTTCTGACCAGATCCAGCTGGAGGGCCTGATGAAAGTCTCCCATAGGCTGTATCAGGTCCACAGGCTGTAGTTTGCCCACCTCTGCTATGGCATCAAAGCACATCAAATGTTAATGCATTTGTCTTCTCCACCACCACAACTCACGAGTTGCTGTGTTGCCTTGTCTGCAAAATAAGGCTAATTAGATCAAAAGTTTCCACTAACCTTTGGTGCCTATTTCAAGATGCCAAGGCCCTGATTTTTCACATATTTAGTACCCTACATCTTCAAAGCACAGCTCCCACTAACATCACTTGCAGCTGTGAGAGCCTAACACTTCTGCTGATCAGAGCCCTGGGTCTCAAGCTAGGCACCTAGAAAATGAGAACATGATTACTGACCCCCTGTGAAACATTTGACTTCTCTAGCACAAGCTAGGACTAGTCTAGTATTCAGTGGTAGAATAAGAGAGAGAATCTAATCAGCCAGGGCTTTATTCAACTGCCTCAAAAGTGAGGCAATCTTTTCTCTTCCTGCAGCTTTCCTACATCATTCACAACATCTGTACCAGATTCTCCAACAAGTGAAGCAGGTGTCCTACAGAAAACAGTCTGTTCTTCTACACAACCCTGCTTCATCTCAGAACAAGTCAGATCTGTGCACTGACAGAGGCCGTGGTCTTGTACAGTATGTAATGTTGAATTACATCATTAAAGGATTATATCATAATGCAGAATTATAGAGAGCACAAGAGAGACAGTGCCCCCTACTCTCACAGAACCAGTGCCTCAAACAAGACAGTCAACAGTTGCAATTGCAGGGAAAGTCCTGTTCAACCCCAGGCTGGAAGCATACCCAGTGCAGATGGAATCATGGGAGGGAATTTAGCTGCTAAAATTTAAGCCTCTACTTATGGTGGGCATACTGCTATTGTTTCAAAGGCCTATAACTTGGGCAAATGTATGCAGGTTTTTATTGGATAGTCAGAAGCACACCCCTAAATCCTGCCATATTTAAAGTCCCTGCTCCCAAGTGTGGAGCCTCTAAAGCTTTTCAAAGAGGAGGCTCCCACAACTCTTAATCCAAACAAAAGATTTTCCAAAGCATCATTCTTTGAAATGGCTGGACTGTTTTGGCTGAAATTTTCCAGAGCAATTCAATCTGAGGCAAACCTCCAGCACAGAAATCTTCAAGCCAAATGGTTTTAGTTTGGCAAGGTTATAAGTAACTAAAAATAGAATCTTATAATTCAAAGTATCAAGTAGTCTTAATAAGTGGTATTACCAGCTCTTCTGAAAATAAAAAGATTTAGCAGTCATGCAGTAAAACTATACATGTATATTTATTCTAAACAACTAGATACTATAGGCCTTAGATGTATACAGTAAAATAATAAAACAAACCACTCATTTACCCCATTTTCACAAACTTCTTACTTCATCTGTTAAAATCCAAGACACCTAGATTTGTATCCTTAAAAAAAAATTCTTCCCCTTAGGGCAACTTTTGGTCTTAGTGTTTCAAAAGACTCTAGAAAAACAGCTAGACTAGAGATCAGGGCTCATCTTCAACTCCTCTTTACTGTAATCAGCTTGTATCTAGCTTGATAGGTAGCCGAGACTCAAACACTAGTTTTCCTCCCAGAGCTCACTTGTAGAAGTCAGCTAACCATTTCTGTGACAAACTCTCCCTCTTAAGCTCATTTCCTCCAAATGGCACAGACTCTGCAGGTGTGCCTATTTAGTACCAGCTGAGCCCTGGGGAGCTCATTAGCCTTTTCCTGATCATGATGGGGCACACCCCATCCTAATCACAAAATCTGGATGTCTTCCAAGTTTTGGGGCCTGATCCTGGCTGTATTTTGAGCACCCTCAATGTCACTTGGATAAGGGGGAGAAGAGAGTGTATTAAGTTATGGTTAGGATGTAACAGTGGTGCAGCTGAGGATCTGGCTCTTTGGGTGCCTTGTGCAGCTGTTTATACTTATGAATATAAAGTGGGGTAGAATGTTGCCAGTGAATGTAAGTGGATAATTTTGATTTGGCAGACAAACATTCACTTTGCACTTTGTGTAGTCTTGTACAAAGCAACAGAGAGAATCAGACCCATTAATGTCATTCCATCTGTCTTAACTTGACAGCATTGAACTGAAGTCTGGACAGAATTAAGCTGATGTGAAGAAAGAAGAACATACCTGAATGGATGCAAATATAAAGATGTGCTTTCAATTTAAGACCTAGCAAAGTACATAATTAAACAAATGCAATAGTGCTATCTTTCCTCTAAGCTCTTTCATGTCTCCCATCCCATAATATGTTAGCACTTGCTTAGAGTTTTAAAAATAGAAGTGAGTTTTTCATCCCCCGCCTTAAGAATAAATAGCCTGATTAGTTTATTGTTTGAGACACAGATAGAAGGGGGACAGGGCTGAGAGTCTATGGGCAGAGCGTATTGAGGGAAAGCTAACTCAAAGGGGTGCCTCTTGTCTTTAGTTCAGAGTACACTGAGATCAGTAGTTAATCTTATTCCATGTGGTAGGGAATTCTGGAATTCAGACTACAATAACTAAAATATGGGGGATTTCTTCACAACGTTATCTGAAGCTTCAGAAGAGGAAAAATACCATTTTAGTTATTTAACAAATGATTCTCAGCTATTCAGCAGGTGGGATTTCTAAATGTAATAACACTTTCTAATAATGCTTAAACTCACATTTTAGATCATTCTACATACAATGCATTTGTCTCCAAACCTTTGTAATTGCTTCATTATAAAACTATTAGTTTGCTACATAATTGTTCCCACAACTCCCCCTACAACCTTCTATGATTGTTGCAGATCTCCTCTCCCCTCTCATTATCAGTTTACAGGATGATTCGTTCCATGATCTGTCTCCAGATTACTGTTTTCTTCTCTATCAACCCTGAACCACTCTCATTCCAAACTGTAATAGCAATTACAAGTCACACCTGCATCTTCTGTTTATGCATCAATTTGACTTTAGTTGCTCTTATGATTTCATAACAGTACACCAATCTTCGCTTTTAGTTTTCAACTGGTTTTAATAGCAATTAAAATATGGGGCCACATTCTGCTCTGTTACTCTGCAGTTAATCAAGCACTAGCCCCTAGAGTTACCCTGATTTGTCTAGTTAAGAGCAACAAGTGACTGATGGATGGTATACTGAACAGCTCACTATGCATGGACAAGGAAGTAGGACATGTGAGTTTAAAGGCTATTTTCTTGCTGTTGGTTTATAATTTAACTACCAAGAACATTTTATAGAGCAATGATCATTAATGAGTGCTAGGTGATTTGAGTCTTTAAGGAATTAAGTGACAAACCTATGGAAAAAAGACAACCACTTTTTAAAAAAATTGTTTTAGTGTATTACTGTCTATCACTGTCTCCCAATATATTAATTTCTACTTTCTAAATATTTTTGGGCCAAATTCAGTGTTATACTCAGATCATACAAAGCAGCCATAAACCAAACAAACAATGGTTATCTGTCCCTCTGTTTATTTGTACTTAAAAAGCCTCCTTCCTGAAGGAAGTGGGGGCGGGGTCTCAAAATAATCTGTGCTTTTTTTGGTGAATTAAGTCTAATTGATTAAGTCCCATTAAAGTAAGGGAGGGACTTTAGAGAGGAAAATAGAAACAGAGGTTAGTTACATAAGGTCATATTTAAAAAAAAAACAAACAAAAAAATCTCACCATCATCACCACCAAGAGTCCTGTGGCACCTTAAAGACTAACAAATTTCTTCCAGCTCCAACCCACTTCTTCAGATGCATTTATCAGTTGCCTGTGAAAAGTTTCGTACCTTCTGAGATGTATGTAGGGTGACCTAATCCCCATTGCAGACACACCTTGAAGAATTGTTCTGTCAGCCTAGCTGCCACATTTCAGGGGGGATGGATTTATGACAGCAATGGAAAAACCCCTTCCATCGCTGTGGTGAGTGTCTACCCTTCAGAGGCATAGTTGCAGCTCTACCACTATAGTGCTTGTAGCGTAGACATAGCCTCACTTTCATAACACTCAGGTAAATTATTCTTCTATGTAACACATGTGGAAGTTGAGTCAGAGTTTCTTACTGAAGATCCTGCAGGAAGACTGTGACAGAGCAGATAACAGAACCCATGTCTCCAATGTCTGGGTCCGGGACCATAACCTCCACATTATCTTTCCTTCAGAGGAGCAAATACCATGTGGACAGTAAGACCAGCCTTTGCCTTCAAAATGTAGGTCACACATTAGCTTCTTGATCTCTCTCTTCTTCCACTCCCCCACTCGTCTGCGTGGTCACCACCACCAACTTTGATACCATTTATTTTCTTCCGCCTCAAAATGTCTCTGGCCCTCAGGAAAGCATCCTGTTTCAGGACAATACTAAAACACGTTTCAAAGTTAGATTTGTACACAAGAACTGTTCCGAACCAGAACTATTTAAACAAATGCTCAAGTGAGTTACTGAATTAGAACCTGTGAGAGAGCAAAGGGTGATACCGTCACTGCTATAGCCCCCTGGACCAGGGCTGACAAGCAGGTGAGGGGCTAACAGCTGCAGCCCCAACTAAGGATGAGTCAAGGCCGTGGCCTAACTAGGAAAAGAGGAACAGCTGGTAACTTGGCTCTGGGAAGATAAATAGGCTGGAGCAGGAACCCCTAGGGAGAGAGAGGTGTGGCTAAGTAGGGCTAGGAGGGATGCACAAACCCTGAGTCCCTGAACCCTTCAAAGTGTCTGAGGTGGGCAGACTGTATATACTATAAATAAAGTACACTAGTGACTGCAAACAAGAAGGCTGTGAGTCCTTACCACAGGGGTGCTGTGCTTTGTTCTTATGCTTGAACACCTTCTTCAAACCACTCTGTTGCATTATTCAAATCCTCCATGCAACCTCACTTTTACATTCTTCCCCAAGAAGTATAGGGGGAGAAGTGGAAGAAAGACAGTAATTAATAAAATGGTTAGCTGTATTATCAAGATGTGTATATGCCTCACTGAATAACCATGTGATCTTGTCTTTGCTGTTCCCTTCTCTGCTCTTTTATTTCTCTTTTACCATGTTGAGTTCTCCCAAAAAGAAGCAAAGAATGTTTGGAAAATCTAGAATTAAAAGAAAAACACATACTCAACACAGCTGAGTTATTATTGTTGGAGAAACCTTTAAAATACACAGAAAAATGCAAATGTTTTTTCAGTGTGCACCTTAAATCATGCATTAACATTACACCTACATTATTTTTCACCTAAAAAAATCCAGTGTTACAGTATTTGCATCAAAGCAGTCATGTAGTAACAGGGTTCACATACTGCTAGGGTACCTCCTCCAGTCTATCTGCTCACTCTTGCTGTGGCCCCACTTGTTCTCTGGGAGCCAATGCACTTCTTCATGATGTTTATAGTCCCCTCCTTCCAGTCTCCCCTTACAAACTGTCTCAGCCAGTCTTCCCATTCATTGCCCAGACTATGTCACTTCTCCAGGAGCTGGTAGGGGAACACAAACCTACCCTCTACTCTGGGTTCCAGCTCAAAGACACTCCACACCATTTTAAACCATACTGCCAGTTTCCTGAGGCTTTTCCTACACCAGCATCTCCCTCGCTCTTATAACCAAAGAGTATGGCTAAAGCCTCTCTCTCTGTAGTACTGTCCTGCTACTACCAACTTTCTGGGTTTAGCCCCTGCTTTTCCTTCTCAGCTGGGCTGCTTCATCATTCAAGGGTTCCTTAGTCTTCAAAGTGTAACCCATATACCTCTCTCTGAGAGACCTACTGAGGGTGGGTTACTGTTGCTGGGCAGATTAGCTACCCACAACCAGAAACTTGTGGAAGCAGGGAGTGGTAGCATTTTTGAGCATGCTCTGCTGGTGTGATCAGTCAGATGACATGAGAGCAGCAGTCTGTGAGGACAGCAGGCAGGAGCTGCTTTGAGAGGAGCCCATGTGCTCAGTTTTCAGGAGAGAAGCTGAGCCAGGAGTGAACAAGATGTTTTCTCCCTCTAATGGAGTCATCTGCAACAGATTTTGCAAACCTGCATATGGGACTGAGGGCTGGTTGCAAAGGAGAAGTAAAAGCCTGCATGGAATGCTACAGAAAATTCCTGCAAAGAAAGAAGAGAACAAGCTATTTCTTGCCACTCAAGCCTCTACATTTGAACAAAGACTGTAGCTGAGAGTTGGGTGAACTCCACCTGGATTTTGGGACTCTTGAGTATCTTTCATGTGGGGGTTTCTGTAAGGATTGTTCTTGGTTAATTGTTTTGTTTTCTTAGGATAAGTTTTATTTAGTTAGTAGTTAATAAAGTGCATTGTTATGTTTGGTTTTAGTAGTATTTTAATGTGGGAGGTAACTCAGAACAATCTTTGCTGTGAGTCCTATACAGACTGGATCCTGGGTCTCCAGCTGCTTTCTCCACAGGGATTGGGGTTTATTGCTGTGTCGTACTGGAGAACGGCAATTGAATTAATTTTAGCCCATCTGAAGGTTACAAAAGCATCTGACGAAGTGGGATTTTCTCCCACGAAAGCTCATGAGATAAATAAATGTGTTACTCTTTAAAAGTGCTACAGGACTCCTGGTTTGTTTGGCTGACCTAGACTAACACGGTTACCCCTTTGGACCTTTGGGACACCTAATTCCCCTCAGTACTGGCCTATCTGGTTAATGGACCCCTTCAGAGCCTCATTAACCACTTCTAGATTGGGTGGCTGTGAACCTTCCCCATCACAGCTACTGAGATTATAGTCATTTTTCTTCTAGAAAATTTCTTATGGTCATTTATTATAATTAACCATATTTTAATATGGATCTACCTAACAATTAAATATCAACACACAAAATAATTTTCATTTGGACTCAGGGAATTTATGTGTGCAAATCCCTTTGCCCTGACATGTATTGGTACCACCTTTGACATGACATTATGTCACATGGTGTCCGATTAGGCTATTTTTATTATTAATACTGAAAATATTAAGAACCAGAATTTTCCAAAAAAGTACCTTAATCTTAGCATAAATGGGACTGAGCAAGGAAGGTAAGTGACATAAGGATCAATACTTGCCTGTCTTCGATATTGATATTGGAAGACGAGAAGTGCAACGTACCCTAGAAGCACAAAATGAGTAATCTCTGAGGCAGTTCCTGTAAAGTTCCTTTTTAAATGAGGGGTCACCTGCAACTTTTTTCTCATTCAAGGGGCCGGTGAGCAAAGTTTGGATAGGTAAGGCATTAGAAACGTATCTTACTATTAATCAAAACAACAAAAAATGTGCATTTTTATGGACAAGCTTCAAATGAGAAACACCTCCGCCCCCAATCCTGGCACTGTGGTGATCTCCCACTGCTTCCTCAAGGTGATACTGCTGCACCCAGTTGACTTGCAAGGGGCAGGAGGGGAGTGGGCTGCTCTTCTGCTCCAGCTGACTTGGGTAGGGAAGACTGGGGGAGTGCTGCAGCATCTAGCCAGCATGAAGCTTGAGGGTCTTGGGACACGGGCTGTGCCAGCCCAGTGACCCAGATAGCAATCACTGGAGATCCAGAATCTGCCTGCAAGCCATGGGCTGGGTAACCTAGCTATGAACTATAATATCTTCCTAGGGTTTATCTACATTGGCAACTATACACACATAAATGTGCATTGTCATGCCATAACACCCTACTGTTTGCATCTGAGTTCCTGAAGCACAGAAAGAGAAAGCTGGCATGCACGAGGGATGGGTTATGCAATGCTATAATTGCCACCATCAGGGAAGTACGTGGGACATGTGTCAATGTCATCTTGCACGTTTCTCACAGCAGCATAGGGTGACACATCCCGCAGCACACTCACAAAAGCTACCTTCCGGGTCCTCACTGTTCCAGGACTTGTGAACATATGGCATCCTGGATTTCCCTTGCCCACTGGGAACCGTCACTCATGAGCAGGTGAGTAGGATCCAGCTATCTGTACAAGAGTTACAAACTCATTCTATCCTGTGCCCATATGGAAGTATTCCCTTTCTGATTCACAGCACAGCATGCCACGATAATGCAAACCGCACCGGCCACACTTAGAATCCAGCCAGATATGCAGGCATTGCCAACAAGTTTTCAGCTGCTCAAATGCACAGTCAACAACCATTCTGCAGCTACTCAGGCCTTGTACACACGATCACTTTATCGCACATTAACAATCATTACTGCGTGATACCAACAACAGCGTACACACGTGCAATAGGGCTGTTGCGCGTTAACTGCCTCGTTGTAGCGCAATACAAAAACCACCTCGACGAGGGTGGTAGCAGTTAACGCGGAACAGCTGTTGTGCCTTTCCACTCGTGTGTACGCTTACCGCGCAATGATTGGCCTCCGGAAGTGTCCCAGCATACCAAAGATGTCCTCTCTGGTCTTGCCCCCACCCGCTCTGTGACCGTGATGAAACAGTCCCCGCCCTGATCGGATTCCCAGGATTTTTGAATTTCTCGTCTGTTTCACTTCTTGTTCTCTTCCTCGTGGAGTGCAGTGCAGCTCCAATCATCAGTAGCAATGGCGGCCCATCGTGGAAGACGCGCACCCCTTTGGAGCACGGCAGAGGTGCTGGACCTGATCAGCATCTGGGGAGAGTCTGCTGTGCAGGCGCAGCTACGCGGCAGCAGGCGAAATTATGATACATTTGGCATAATTTCTCGGGCCATGTCAGAGAGAGGTTATGATAGAGACACTGTGCAGTGCAGATCAAAGGTGAAGGAGCTAAGAATAACCTATCACCGAGTGAAGGAGGCAAACCGCCGTTCTGGATCAGTGCCTGCTACATGCAGGTACTATAAGGAGATCGAAGCCATCCTCTGTCGGGACCCCACAACCACTGCAAAGAGTCCCGTGGACACATCGGCCCCCCCCTCATCCAGTGAAAGCCAGACCTGAGCAGGATGAGGACGTGATCGATGAGGAGGAGGAGATGGAGGATGACCTGGAGGAAAGCGCAACAGCGTGTAGCCAGGAGCTCTTCTGCACCCCCGCTGAGACGTCCACCCAAGACATGAATTGCAGCGTGTCCTCTGAGGCAGCAGAGGGGGGTTCCAGTAAGTTTCTCTTTCGTGCAGCTATGGCTCCTGCGAAAATATCATTGTCCAGGGCGGGGGTGCTTGTTGTCTCGGTCCCCACTGTGCACGCTCTTTACTCCGCATTCATTAGAAGTGCATCAACACAAGCAGTGATTGTCAAAAAATCATCTGTATTTAGGTCAGTAAAGGTTTCCTTGATGTACCTCCAGAGCCTACTACTCAGGTTAGATGGGAGAGCGTTTGTGTCTACGCTCCCGTATAAGGATACTCGGCCTCGCCAGTTGCAAAGCACAGCCCTGGGAACCATGGCAGCACACAGTGCAGCAGCATACGGTCCTGGCTTGCAACCGGTGGCATGTAGGATATGTATTCTAGCTGGCAAGGGCACTCTGAGGAGAGAGATATCGGGTTCCATCTGTGTGCCCTGTGCAGAATGTTAGCCCCCAGTAAGCTTTCTGTTAGGACGTGCCTTGTCCGCTTCAGCGAAGCATAGGATGTTGACTGCCCTGCGCCTTCCAGTGGAATGTGCTACTGGAAGGTTACATTGGTTATCTAGGCTATGTGTTAACAACAGCTTTATTATTATTTTTTTTTTTTTAGATTCGACCTTCACAAGGCCGGTGTCTACCCCAGCTGGCTGTATGAGAAACATTCGGCGGTGTGCTCGAAGAAACAGGGAGGATATGTTTCAGGACCTGCTGAAAACAGCACAGGAATCCGCAAGGGAGAATCGAGCCTGGAGAGAGGAATCCCAACAGAGGAGGCAGAAACACAGGGACGAACTGATAAGCGTGATGAAGGAGCAAACAAAACTGCTCAAGAGCATGATTGCTGTGCAGACCCAGGTGATTAATGTACGGGCTCCACTCCATACAGTTCAGCCGTGTCTGCCTCCCACACCCCGTAGTCCTTCAAAGAATTTCTTTGAAGGCCACCTGTCCCCCTGGTACACTGCAACATCCAGTCCCCACAGAGCTACTTTTTAGAGACCCGCAGCTACACCCACCTGTAACCCCCCCCCCCCCCTTTAGGTTTTAATAAAAACAGTGACAAATAATTTGAAGAGTGGCTTTATTTGTACACATTGAAAATCTCATAAGGTGTACCTGATGCGTCCTGGAAGTTAAGTAGGGGAGGGCATCATTCAAATGGTCCCTGACTGCCTCCCTTATGTGAGCAGCTTCTCCTTGGGACCCCCAGTACTCCTAGTGGCTGGCTGTTCGTATGCTTCCTCGAGGCGCTGTGCCTCCATAGCCCACCCCGGGGAAAACTTTTCTCCCCTACTTTCACAAATGTTATGAAGGACACAGCACGACGCAATCACAGCAGGGATGTTGTCCTCCGCCAAGTCTAGCCTCCCATACAAACATCGCCAGCGCCCTTTTAAACGGCCGAAGGCACACTCCACAGTCATTCTGCAGCGGCTCAATCTGTAATTGAACCACTCCTTGCTGCGATCTAGGTTCCCGGTTTACGGCTTCATGAGCCATGGCATCAGTGGGTATGCTGGGTCTCCAAGGATGACTATTGGCATCTCCACATCCCCCACAGTAATTTTTTGATCTGGGAAGAAGGTACTCCCTTGCAGCTTCCAGTACAGACCAGTGTTCCTGAAAATGCGGGCATCATGCACCTTTCCCGACCACCCAGCATTGATGTCCATAAAACGCCCCTTGTGATCCACGAGTGCTTGCAGCACCATGGAGAAGTAGCCCTTCTTGTTGATGTACTCAGTCGCGAGATGGTCTGGAGCCAAAATAGGGATGTGTGTGCCGTCTATGGCTCCCCCGCAGTTAGGGAATCCCATGGCAGCAAAGCCCTCCATAATCTCACAAACATTGCCCAACGTCACCGTCCTCCATAGCAGAAGGCGATTGATGGCTCGGCAGACTTGTGAGAGGGCTAATCCGACAGTGGAGCTCCCGACTCCAAACTGGTTTGCAACCGACCGGTAGCAGTCAGGAGTCGCCATCTTCCAGACAGCAATCGCAACACACTTTTCCACAGTTAGGGCTGACCTCATGTTGGTTTCTTTACGTTGCAGGGCAGGGGCCAACTCTGAACACAGTTCCAGAAAGGTTGCTTTCCACATTCGAAAGTTCTGTACCCACCGCTCGTCATCCCACAGCTGCATAACAATGCGATCCCACCACTCGGTGCTCGTCTCTCGCGACCAGAAACGGCATTGCACCATGTGCAGATGATCGGTGAAGGAGCTGAGCAACATGGTGCTGTTGTTCTGCAGGGCATCGATCAGCCCCTGCTCCTCAGCGTCCTCGTCTGACTCGGAGCTCATTGAGTACTGAGCAACCAGCCGAGATGTATTTAGAATGCTGAAGGCGACAGTGGAGATTAGAGCAGGATCCATGCTGTCGCTGTTGTGATTGCTCGCAAGTAGTGTGTCTCTGCACTGTTGAAAATAGGCACCAGTTGCTATTGGCAACGAGGAAGACACAAGGGGAACACAGTGCACCACAGGAAACTGAGATTTTACCCATGGCGCTTTGCGTTCCTTTCCTTCATCCAATGATTCCAAGCGTAGATTGAGGGAAAACTGAACTGTGGGATAGGTGCCCAGAATTCATTGCGCCACACCGCGATATTGCAAAGAATTCTGTTGCGTTACAAGGAGCAACGTGTGTACGCGCTATCCCGCAATAAAGGTCACGTGTTTTTAATAGCGCGATTGCCATGTTGCACTTTAATCTGATCGTGTGTACATAGCCTCAGTCTTTAGTTAAATTTCCTTTTGCCTGGGTCATTGGTGTGGGGTAAGGCTTCATCACTCAAGTTCAGAGAAAGTTCAGACCTCAGTTTGCAAGGTCTCTAAATGACCATCAGCACAGAGCCATACAAAGCCATATCACTTCTGGAGAATAAAATCTTTTCTTCTCCCCCTTAAATGTAATTCCAATCTCCTGGCAACATGAACCTTTACTGTGTGTCTAACATTTGTGTTCATGAATCCTGTTGTCCACTAAGCCTGAGAGAACAAGAGAATAGTATCTTTTTCAGTTCAAATATTCACTTGCACCTTTCAGTAGGCAAAATACAGGGAAATGGAAGCCATTGATGGCTCCTACACATTTTGAAAACTCTGTGCACTGAAATCCAAATAAAATTACTGGTACTTGAGTTATGGAGACCACCCAGGGGGAGATGACAATATTGACTGCCTAACAAACCTGTACAATCATCACTTTGACATTGGACTTCTCAACCCTGAACTGGTTTACAGCTGAGTGGTAACCGACAGGGTTTGCCAGCATACAAGGGGCAAACACCACCTATTTGCATACTGGTATGGGTTTCCAAAAACAAATGGGTGGGTGGCTGCTGGACAGTTGGTTCAAGCTCCTCACACAGCAGCATGATGCTCTTCTTCCTCATTTCAAAGCTTCCTCAATTCTGAAGCTGCTGGTCATCATCCAAGGTTTCCAAAACTGTGTGATCTCATCACATCATTCTGGTTCTGCACCAGAAGTGGCAGTCCACCTGTAGGCATACCATGGCGATACAGGCAGTAACAATATCTATTCCATGGAAACACAGTAGATTGTCACTCACTTTCTCAGTCAGCTATATTATGTGCATCAGAAAGTTCTGGTCTGATTTTTTCAAAGTATCTAGTGGGCCAAGTACTGCACCCCAGGAACATTTGCCCCATGATAAGTAGCAGGCAAAGAACCACATCATCCAGGTCTTGATCCAGGTCTTCCAGCAGAAGGAAAAGGTGAGTGGGAGCTGCCATCACCCAATGTGATGGGTAAGGAGGCTCCTGGAGTGTCTGCTGTGATGCACAGAAATCTCGGATACCGCATCTAAAATGATAGTGCTAAAGAAGGGACAGTGTGGACACAGGTATACTCCCATACACCGCATGTACCCATGTCTAGATCAGCATATATGGACACTTGGCGCGACTACAGGGTACATATGCGAGCAGTACATGGGCACAGATGGAACCCTAAAGACAAGTTAGGGGGCTGCATTCAGAAAAAGAAGTCTCACATGAGGTGGAGTTTCCTCGCTGCAGAAGGACGTAGCTGGCAAAAGAGCCCTTCTTTTCACTCCTGAATGGCAGCATGGCCACCCTTCACTTCATGTAAAAGAGTGGCAGAAGGGAGTGTCAGTGTCAGAAGAAAGCTCTAGCAGCTGCTTGGGGAAGGTGGCTGTAGAAAGCCAGATCTTCACTCCCAGAGGGGAGAAGCTATAGAAAATTCAGTTCTTCTCTGCTTCTCAGGAGCAGCTAAAACCAGAACAGGAGCCAAAGACTCTTCCTTGCCCTTTTCCTGGAAGGGATGGGGAATTCTCCTCTTCTGCTCTGCTCAGCAAAACCAAGCAGGAGGTGATAATCTCTGTGCATTGCTTCATTTAACACCTCTCTGGCAGGCAATAATTACTGACTTCCATGGGAACTATCATAATGGAACCAGATTATTTCTCAGAGAAACTGTGCCACATAGAAAGCCATTCTGATGGGCCTGATCCAAGGCAGACTAAAGGCAATGGAAAGATCCTGTCCTAAGACTTTTACTTCCCTCCTGGTGTAATACATCTGTCAGCATAGGGAACATGGAGTCCCTAAACATAATGGAACCACTGCGGATGTACACTGCAGAGGAGCAGGCCCAAGGAGCAGCTGTGCAGAAAGATACCATCGACACTGCAAGTAGCAGAGCTAAGCTCTACATCAGCTCCATTTAGCAGACACAGGGCAGAGTGGCAGAGAGTTAGATGAGTGCGGGTCGTGGTTACTGGATCCACACTTACACAAATCCAGTGGCCTCCAGGGCTCACACCGAGAATGAGCGTTACGCCCAGAAGTTACAGCTGCTACACCAGCACAGGGGGATCGGAAAGGAACTAGAGAACTTCCTGCCTGTGCTTTGAGTAGTGTATTTGTGGCAGAGCAGAGGCCTCTGCCACCCCCCAACTGAGTGGCCTGGGCTGGGGTAAAATGGGCAGCATATAAACCAGCTAGGGAGAGACCAGAGGGAGACATGGCCAGGGTGAAAGCCCTGCAACTCAATTTGCCTCCTGGCCAAGGAAAGATGAGCAGCTAAAAGCCTCATGGCCAAGTGGGCCTGGTTGGGGAAGGGGGTTTGCATCTGTTCACTGTAAAAAAAATGAGCACAGGTGATTGCACCAGGTGAAGCCTGCGAGTCCTTTTGTTCCAGAGTGGGAGAAACCAACCAGAGGACTTAGGAGGCCAGAGGGCCCATGGCAATTCACTATGATATTATAATATTGTTTGTGTCACCATTGTGCCTACTATTCCATCCGCATCTCTTCCCTGAAGAGTCCATCCACACAGAAGTTGTGTATCAGCTCACCCTCTAAGCAAAATTTAACTATCACCAAGTTTACTGCAAGCAAGTTCCACTGTAAAGTCATTAATAATGTTAACAACAGAACAAATCCTACAACATATGCTTTTTTCAAGGGTTGTTGTAGTGTAAGAAAACAGGAGGAGTTATGCCCCTTCAAGAAAGAGGGGACATAGGGCAAAAATAGAGGGTAGGACTAAATTTAGAAGCAGTATGAGCTTCTTTTAAAAGGTATGCTCTTCATTTTTTTTCAATATAACTATAAACATTATTATTGATCATAAATAACCTTACAGTAGTACCTAGATCCCATAGGGGGATATTTGAGCCACTGTGCTGGGCATTGGACAATCATGTGTTGCGCTGCTCCAGCAACAGCCTAGAAAAGAGATGATGACTCCCTGCGTCACAGTCTGCCTTGAGGTTCCCCCTGCTCTGTGGGAGAAATACCCTCTTCCAGATCTATCCCGAGTGCAGTGTACTTTCCTCCATGCACTGGCTAGCTGTGGGTGAGCGGAGCCAAGATTTAGCGCATTTCCTACACCCTCTCTGCCAACATGGAGGGTGAAAGAGGTAGCATCTCTCACTGTTTACATTTCCCCTTATGTTGCTCTCCATAATATGAGCAGACTTCACAGCAAAGGAAGCCTCTTATGCCCTCTCACTCACTCTGCCATGTGAGCTGACCTATGATTTTCCCATAGTAGGAGACATGGAATGTTTACATCAAAATAGACACTATAGACCCAGGATAAGAGAAAGTGGAGGTTGATGTCCGGTTTTTTAAGAGGAAACTGGGGAATACAATTCCTTTTCCAAGGATACACAGTAAGACTGTGACAAAGCCTGAAATTGAGGCCAGATCTCCTGAGCCATGGTCCAGTGCTTTACCACAAGACAATTCTTCCCGTTAAATAAAACATTTCAGTTTCTACTGATGAATAGATAATCATGTTTTATGTCATTTTTAATAGCAATAGATTTTGATAGGGTTTGAGTCGCTCAGGATTGGTAATGGGTTAGTAAGCCTGTCACAGGGTGTGCTTATCCCACACTGGCCAGACAAGAGTTAAGCTCTCACTCTTGGCTGAGGAAACTATGCCCCTTAAACCTTGTTGGACAGGCTCCAACTGCTGCTTCAGTATAAAAGGGACTAATACGGTTCATTCTAGGTGGATTGGTAAGAGGAAGACTGTGACAGCTGAAATCAGGAGTGCTGAGGCCCTGTTTGACACTCTGGGTGCATCTACACTTGTAAATTAAGTCGACTTAAGGAGGCTTAAGTCGACTTAATTTACTCTGCGTCTACACTTGTCTTTCCTTAAGTCGACTTAAGGAAAAATTAAGTCAACTTAAGCCAGTGTAGATGTACATTAGCCCTAAGTCGACTTAAATGGCCTCCAGAGCTCCCTTCTTCTTTTAAAGGGGTGCCCTCTCAGGTGCCACATGCCACACTTCCCACCATGCACCACTCCCAGGTCCACCTAACCTCTGCCAGGTGAATTAGGCGTCAAGTGTAGACACCCAAAGTTGATTTAGCAAGGTCGACTAAGTCAACCTAAATTTACAGTGTAGACACGCTAAGTCGACTTAACAAGGTCGACTTAAAGTCGACTTATTTTGGCAAGTGTAGACATAGCCTCAGGTACTTTCTGGCACCCAAGAGGGATCAGAGCCACTGAAGACTGCACATGCCGGGGAGACAGAGGATCCATGAGGTAAAGTAGGAAGTGGCCTGGGTAGACTAGCCATGGTCCAGAGAAAAGTCAGCATGTTTTTATTTGGATCCCCACTGAACCAGTGGTGCAACCCTCTGCCACTGTTAGCCCCTGGGGCGGGACCAGGTAGAGAAGGATGAGCCCAGGTCCCCATTCCCTGGCTGTCTCACCCACACACCCCCAGGTAATGGCCATGTTGACTCTGGCCATTGGGCCATGTGGCCCTGAAGGCAGGGGGTGCTGTACTGACTCTGGCTGCTAGGCCACACAACTCTGAGAGCTAGGTCAGTGTGATGAGCTTGACTTCAGGGTCAGAGCATCTCTGCCCTGCGCCAAGGATGGACAGGGTGTACATACCTGGCGACAAAGCTTTTCACTTATAGGTTACCAGATCGGATTGGTGAAGACTACAGGTGATTGCTCTCTGTGATCCTATGGCCACAGAAATTCCCCAACAACCGACCACCACACAACAAGAACACCAATCCAGGAACGTATCCTTGCAACAAAACCCATTGCCAACTCTGCCCGCACATCGACTCCAGTGATACCATCACAGGTCCCAACCACATCAGCCACACCATCAGGGGCTTATTCACCTGCACATCCACTAATGTGGTTTATGCTATCATGTGCCAGCAATGTCCCTCTGCCATGTACATCGGCCAATCTGTCCTTACGCAAAAGGATAAACAAACACAAATCCGACATAAAAAATGGCAACATCCATAAACCTGTAGGAGAACACTTCAACCTCCATGGACACTCAGTAGCTGACCTGAAAGTTGCCATACTTCAACAAAGAAACTACAAAAACAGACTTCAGCGTGAAACTGCAGAGCTGGAGCTGATTTGCAAGCTTGACACAATCAGACTGGGCCTGAATAGGGAGTTGGAATGGTTCTCACACTACAAAAAGTGACTGTTCTGTTCACACATTTATCAACAGGTGTGAATAGGCCCCATCTGCTCTCTGAACTGACTTTGCCTCCACTTCCCCTCCTCCATCTTGGCATGTGTATATATACTTCTCCTCTGTGATTTCCACTTCATGCATCTGACAAAGTGGGTTATAGTCCACAAAAGCTTATGCCGAAGAAAATCTGTTAGTCTATAAAGTGCCACAGGACTCTCGTTGTTTTTTGCTGTACAACAGACTAACACGGCTAACCCTCAAGAAATAGCTGTGCAAATCAGTGCCTTGTTACAGACTCCTGTCTCCAGCACCTGCAGGCCAGCTCATGCTCTACTGGCCCTTGTATTGAACAAGTACATCTCTGCAGTGCATCTAATAGGCACATACTGTCTCTATGGTAATGGGAGACAAGAAGCATCTCTGAAAGATGCTGCAGAGAAACACAGTGTATGGGGGTCAGCAGGAGAATGGAAGAATATATAGAAACCTGAAGAGAAACATTTCTTACAAGCTCAAAAAAGTGATCATATGGGACAATAGGATGATGTGGAGTGATGAAAAGGAGCACAACAATAATTTGCTGTTACCTTTTAATCTTTTCTTTCTGCTAAAGAGTATTGTTTGTTTTTCATTATTCTCTATTCATAATTTCTTAATTACTGAGTGCTACAAAAAAAGTGTTCACAGATATTATCCAGAACATTTAGACCAGTTATCAGCCTGAAGTAAACTGATAAAGGGACCGGATAATATACAGTTTGTTCTGCAGAATTCAATAGTACATTATTTGCTTGTCTGTACTGCAGAAAGGGCTACTGTGAAATATCAAGTATGGGATATAACTATGCCCTTAAGGCATTTTCTATATTTGTATGTGTAGTTGTGCCATGCTTTACTAAATCTGGAAGTGCTGTAAATAAAAGGAACAGTGTCAGCTTAAAAATCATACTTTAAAAAGATAACTCCCTTACCTGTGTTATTAACTGTGTTTTAGAATATTAAAGCAAATTATTATAAAAGTTCTAATTCACTCTTTACAATTCATTCTGTTTGTCTCTCTTTAATATTTCACTCAGACTGAACAATAACATGGTCTAGTCAGATTCAATTTTTGTTTATAGTCACACTGTAGTTCTTAGGCACTAATACAAACTTGTGATGTTGCTTTGCAAAAATAGCATAGGTATGTTTAAAGTGAGGAAAAAAGTTTCTACATTTTTTTAAAATGTCAGTAAAACATTACTATGAGAGTCTATAACCTTTCGGGAGGCCAAAACTCCCATATATTAAGCAGTTGTTTTCTGGACTGCAAGGCAATATAGCTGGAGTTGTTGCTCATCTTCATTGTTATAATTATTATCTTTAACACAAAAAGGAATTGTTTTATTTTAATACTGTGTGTATGCAATTCTCTTAAACTACAAACATCACAAAACACAAATGTATATAGCACACTATCTAAATCCCCATTAGAAAGAAATCATCCATAGGAGCTAAAGCAGGTTGCATGTATAATTTCAAGAAGCCAATTAGGGAGAAGTGTAAATTTTGCCTGGTTATTTGTATTAAACAGAGCAAAAAGCAGTACTATGTATGTTTAAATGCTTATTTGCCTTCTGTACATTCTTACTGCATGTTTCTTTTACAGCTACACAATCTCTATATGTGAAAGTTAAAACACTAGACAGAGTACACACATATAATCTTGGAACCACAGAGGAAACTGATGGTTATATCTAAATACACATATGTACAACTACAAAAGATCAGAACAGAGTCATAAATATGCGTATGGTGTACACGACATTTCCTGGAACACCTTCCTTAGGGCACATAGGGCTGTCTGTTGCTGCACATTTTAAACCTTAATCTTATTTTAAAGCGATAATATCTCTGAGCCCAATGCATCCTAACTTTGTGTGGGTGTTTAACTGGCTCAGTTTCCAAAGAAACTGTTCTATGTTCTATACCATTCAAAAGTAATATTAATAGCACAATAAATACTTTGAAGGGGGAAAAAACACCCATGACTGCACTGCAGATTTGTAACAACCAATTAATGGCCAGAGAAATGCTTCTGGATATGCCATAGCCTCTGTCACAATTTTCAGTCTGTCTCCCGACACCAACCAAACAAGCCTTTGCTCTTGATGCAAATATTTCAGAACCAAACCTAGACTGCTGTCTTCATGCACCACTGCACTGCCTACATGACGTGTTTTCTGCATAAGTGAAAGAAAGTTGCAGACATCTTGTACTGTTGCCAAGACACTCTGACACTTGTTCTGAGACACTCCTCTGCTGCTGGTAGTCAAAGATGCTTTGACTCCAACACTTCTGCACTGCATCAGTGTAACTATCCTCGGCTGCTTACACTTTCTATGTTGTTTTTCAATGGTTTTAGATTTCCCTTCTTTCTATGCGCCAGGGTCACAAAAAAGTCTTCCAAGAAAAAGCCCTGACAATTTCCCTTCAGCCAAAATATTTCTGTATAATTCCATTTATGTTATGCTAGATCAATAACCCCCACATATGAATGCACATTCATGCAAGTGAATAATACATCCTCTTTCATCCAAACTGTTCAAATATTTTTGAGCTTTTGATTTATAAGGCAGTATGTGATCCAGTAAAGCTATGATTAATTCCATAGTTCCTGTTCCTGTGCAATCTATTAGGCACATATATTTTAAAGACGTGGGGGAAACATTAGCACCCAGGAAGTTATCTGGACAACAACTATATTTTTGTGTGTGTACTGTTTCCATTCTGGCTTACTTTCACGTTCATTAAAGTGAAGCGAGACAGGAACAGAGCCAGGCAGAATCTCTGCAAGCTTGGTCACTAAGCTTTGCTAACCCTCCTCGATCCCAAGCTGTAGAATTATTGTCCATCTTGCACAGCCCATTGCTCAATCACTGTCTACTCATACGGTGTGGGCAAATATCTTCTCGGGACTAGGATGAAATCACCAAACTCAGCTGCACTTGTAACCTAACAGAATGATACTGCAAGCTGCCCTTCTTTGTGTTTCTTAATGGGGATCTTCAATGTAGTTTTCAATGTTTCACGCTGAAAATGGTTCCCCTAGTAAGAGAATAATCGACTGGGACTTAGCCGGGTCACACTGAAACTCTCACACACAGAACCAGTGACCATTTTTTAAAATCGTGGCCTTCCAATGAAAGGTGCCAGTTTAGGGTGATTTTTTTCTAACACTGGTACCAGATGTTAAAGACTGGGGGAGAAACAAGGAGCAAAGCTGTCCCTCTAGTGGTGGATTCAGTGGTAATGTTTCCCATCTTCTGCTTCCCCAGACCACAAATCAGCATCCCTCTCAACACCAGTGGGCTGGATTGGCCACTTCCTGGCCCAGCTGGAGCGCGCTGTTTGTGCATTCCCACTAACACATGGAGTGGCTGCTGCCTGGCTCCTCAGACTGTGCAGTACTGATGCCACTCCCTCTGCCTCCTTCCCTGGCTCAGGAGGACACTAGCCCAGCAAGGACACAGGAGATGCAGATACCGGCGTTCACAGATCCCCTTCCGGAGAGGCCAGCTGAAAGGGGCAGTGAGTGCTGGGAGGTGTGATGAACACACTGCCAACCCAAGAATAACCTCAGTCTACAGCCAAAGGTCTAAGGAAAGGGAAATGTTGAGGGGGACAAATGCTCAAGGCAGAGTGCTCCCCATCTTCCTTATCTCCTGGGTTTGGAGGAATACTGCTCCCCTGAGACTCTCCCCTATTTCCACTTCCCCTCCGACGGGGTAAGAAACAATCCATCAGGCTGGGGAACCTGAAGAACAAGCAGCAAAAAGAGCCAATGTCTAACTAGAGAGCATTTTGAGTTTTCTGCAGCAGAGTCTGACAGAAAAAGAAGAGGCATCTCAGCCAGGATCGCCCTCTCTGCCTCTTCTACAGGAAAATCTGTCCACTCCCCCTCATCATCTTTTCCACCCAGACCTCCAAAGAGAGAAACCATGTGGCATCTATTTCCCTTTCCCTCCCAGGGGAAAAGGAATACAGCAGGAGACCTCCCACACTGTGGTGGGCTCCCTCATCCCCTCAGATGGAAGGAAGGGCTCAAAGGTAAAGGAAGGTAGCAAGGAAAAAGAATTAGAAGGGAAACTCCACCACACTGTTGGCTGCAAGCTCTTCCTTTCCTTCCTAGAGAAAGATGGGCTTAATCTACATGTCTTCAAACCATGGGCAGGTCCCCCGGGGGGCGGGGGGCACAGAGGAACATTGGGGGAGCACAGCAGGACCCCGGCAGCCCTCCTGGAGGTGGGGAGGGAGTGCAGCCCCAAGCTCTGCTTCAGCCCTGCCAGCCAACCATGGCTCTGGTCTCAGAACTTGGCCCTCCTCACCCCAGCCCTGGCTCCCAGCTGTGGTTCCATGTGGTGCTGCCAAAAGGAACTTAGTAGTTTTTGCGGCCCCCCTACTAACTTAAAGGTGCCCATCCCTGTCATAGAAAGACAAGTGCAAAGATAGGGCTTTAAAATATATGTAGGCTTGGAAGATTTATATTTTTAATCATTAAATGTTGATAAAAGTGTATCTCGTCACACACACACCCCTACAAAAAATATTTCCATCAATAATAATCTAAATATGCAGATAGGTGTAGAGAGATGCTTGTAGAAGATTGTGATTTTAGAGACACTCCCTAGCATGGGTCAGTGATGTGTGAATTGGGAGACGTGCCCTACAGGTGATATACATGCCTCCTCCCAGCTACGCACCAGGGAATCACTCCTGTCTGTGTTATTAAAGTTCTATTCCTCACTCATTCAATGGCATGGCCTTTAATGAACCCTCAAGATCATTACATGGTGTCAGAAGATGTTGAATAAGTTTGGAAACTAAAAAGACTTGGAGGAAAACTCCTGTGTTTACAACTGAAAACAGACAAACACTGGGGATCTCTGAAAACAAAGGAAGCCTTCAGCAAGTGCAAGCTTTTAAAATGGATGTGTTTACAGGCTCCTTCCCCTCTCCAAATGTCTGGTAATGTTGCAGAAAACTGGATAAAGTTGAAGCAGTGATTTCTGTTGTATTCATCTGCCATTGGAGCGCAGAATAAAGATGAAAACCAAAAATCATCTATATATTTACATGTTGGGGAGCAAGCACTGGATGTTTATAATAACTTTGAATTTCAAGATGGTGAAAGCATGAATTTAAATATAATACTGACTAAATTTGAGGAATATTGCATGCCAAAAATAAATGTGACTTTTGAGAGGCATAGATTTTTTACATGCATGCAAAAACTGGATAAGACCATAGAGCAGTATGTCACCGAATTAAGGAAACTCAGGCCATGTACACACTACAGGAATAATCGCGCAACAACCCGTTGCACTTTAAAAGTCACGTGGTTTTTGTAGCGCAGGATCGTGTACACACTCTGCCGCTTGTGATGGAACAGAGCCCCCCCCCCTGCAATTCGCGATTTCACAAGAAACCCAATTGAATAGTGGCAGCACGGGTCAGGTGGCGTGGAGAACAGCTCCTGGCTCCCTAGGTCGGCTGCACCGCTTTCACCCTCCAGGTCATCTTCCACCTCTAGGTCCTCGTTGACAAATTGCTCGTCACCATCTGCTTCGGTATCCTTTTCATGGGGGGGTGCTGACGTGTCCACAGGAGCTCTTGGGGTGGTTGTGGGATCCCTGCTCAGGATTGCTTCCAGCTCCTTGTAAAATTGGCATGTAGCCAGCGCTGAGCCGGAGCACCGGTTTGCCTCTCTAGCCCTGTGGTACGTAATCCGCAACTCCTTCACCTTCGACCTGCACTGAAGAGTGTCTCTCTCGTACCCCTTCTCTGCCATGGCCCGAGAAATCTGGCCAAAAATATCGAAATTCCACCAGCTGCCACGTAACTGTGCCTGCACAGCAGACTCTCCCCAGATGCCTATGAGATCAAGCACCTCGGCTGTGGTCCAGACTGGAGCACGTTTGCTGCGCTGAGCCACCATTGCTCTTGGAGTACACAGCTGCAGCTGCACTCCACACCAAGCAAACAGGAAGAGTGAAGAATTCAAAAATTCCTGGGAATGATGGGAGGGCGGGTACAGTCACGTCACAGCCACAGAGTGCAGAAGGAAGTGCAGAAGGGATGGAATTGGAATTCTGGGACATTTCCAGAGGTTTCATATTGCGCGGCAACCGTACACACACGAACTATCGCGGAACAGCTGTTCCACGGTAGCCGCTACCACCCTCGTTTTGGTGGTTTACATGTTGCGCGGTAAGACGGCTGTTACCGCGCAACAACATGGATTTGTGTGTGGACGCTGTGCCTGTTATTACGCACTAATGAGTGTTATCGCGCAATAACTTTGCAGTGTGTACAAGGCCTCAGTAAAAGCTGTGGTGGCTTGGCAGAGTCTTTGATCAAAGACAGGCTCATTTGTGGCATTACAGACAATGTATTAAGAGAAAGACTGCTCAGAGCAGGGGAGATCTCTCTGAATGAAGCTCTCCAAATATGTAGAGCCACTGAAATGGTAAAAACACAAGTAAAAGAGCTGAATTCACCAGAGAGGACAGCATATAGCCAGAGTGGCTCAAATTACAATGTCCAGCCAACCTCTGCTATGGGGAAGACTGAGTCCAGACAGTCATGTAGCAAGTGTGGATCAAGACATGGTCCCAAACAGTGTCTTGCCTATGGGAAACTCTGTCATAAATGTGGGAACCTTAATCATTTTGCAAACTACTGCAGATCCCAAAGGCAGAAAAATCAAGTGCATTTAGTTACTGACACTGAGATTGAAGAGTGTTTTGTGGATGTACTGGGATCAAGCAAGCCAAATGAGAAGGACTGGATACTGCCTCTGACAGTGAATCGAACAGTCATTCCACTGAAACTAGACACAGGGGCTCAGGTCAATATTCTGTCTGCACGAGAGTATGAGAGACTGAGAATTAGACCTAAACTAGGATCAACAAACATAAAAGTAACTGGGTATTCTGGAACAAATATACCAGTGCAGGGACGCTGCTTCGCTAGCATTAACCATAAGAACGCCATGTCCAGGCTGCCTTTCATTGTAGTGCCACAGGATGTGACACCAATTTTGGGCATGGCTGCATGTGAGAAACTCAGTTTGGTAAAAATGGTGCTCTCTCTACAAGACTGTACTGCGTCTAGCTATGAGGCACTGTTTCAGAAATATCAGGACCTGTTTCAGCGATTGAGTTGCTTGCAAGGTGAATGTACAATCCACATAAACAAGCAGGTCCCTCCAGTTATTCATCCATGTAGAAGGGTGCCATTTGCACTCCTTGATAAACTCAAGGCTGAGCTTGAAAGGATGGAATCAATGCAAGTCATACAAAAAGTAGAGGAGCCAATGGAATGGGTGAGCTCCCTTGTCGTAGTGGGAAAAAAGCACTGGCCAGCTACGTATATGTTTAGATCCCAGATACCTCAACAGAGCTATACAAAGAGAACATTTCAAACTACCAACTAGAGAAGAGATTATGGCTCAGTTTGCAAATTCTCAATATTTCAGTAATTCAGGATTTTGGCAGCTAAAATTAACAGAGGAAAGCTCAAAATTATGCACATTTAAAACTCCATTTGGAAGATACAGGTTTTTACTCTTACCCTTCAGTATAGCTTCAGCACCAGAGGTGTGTCACAAATCCATACACATGATTTATGAACATATTAGCAGTGTGGACACCTCCATGGATGACATCATCATCTGGGGCTCTCCAAAAACGGAGCATGACCATCGGCTTCGGCAAGTGTTAGATGCAACTAAAGCTGCAAACCTCAAACTGAATAAGAACAAATGTGTGTTAGGAGTTAGAGAACTGACTTTTATAGGGGACATTATTTCCCATGAAGGTGTAAAACCTGATAAGAGGAAGATTTCTGCCATTGCAATGATGCCACGACCTCAGTCAAAGAAAGATGTCCAACGGTTCCTGGGAATGGTTAGTGATCTTGGAAAATTCAAACCAGAATGCTCCAGAAAGGCCTATTGAGATTTCAGCAGATGCATCACAGTCTGGGCTAGGTGCAGTGATTTTACAGAAACATGAGGATTGCTGGCAACCGGTGGCATATGCATCCAAATCACTGACTGATGCAAAAACTAGATATGCACAGATTGAGATGGAGCTTTTAGGAATCTTGTTTGCTTGTGAGAGATTCAATCAATATATTTATGGACAGACAGTGGAAGTTGAAACAGATCACAAGCCCTTGATTGCATTATTTAGCAAACCACTAAATGACTACCTTAAGGATTCAAAGAATGATGATAAAATTGCAGAAATACAATTTGCTGGTGACCTACATGCCTTGCAAATTTATGTTCACAGTAGATGCACTTTCCAGAGCAGTAGCACCTATGGAACCTGAGAAGACACTGGAGACAGAGGTGCAAGCCTATGTTGATATGATTGTGAGATCAAATTCCATAGCTAACAGGAGACTGCAACAAATAAGAGAAGAGACAGAGAAGGATGAATCATTGGGACTTCTTAAAGAAGTGATAATTAAAGAGTGGCCTGAAATAATAAGCAGTTGCTGTCTAAGTACAAGAGCTTATTGGAACTGCAGACATGAACTGACTGTGGTAGATGGGGTGATATTCAAGGGAGGTAAGGTCGTAATTCCACAGAGCCTCCGAAGAGAAATGCTACAAAAGATCCATGAAGGTTACTTAGGAATTGAGAAGTGCAAAGAACGAACACGAGAGGTCATGTATTGGCCACACATCAATCAGGACATCACCAATGTGGTAAAAAATTGCTTTTCATGCTTGAAATACAAGCCCTGCCAACAGGCAGAGACACTGAGACCCCATCCTGTTCCACAAAGGCCTTATGAGGAGGTATGTGTGGATTTATTCACCTGGCATTCTAAGGATTACTTAATAGTCACCGATTACTACTCTCTGTATCCAGAAATTTGCACACTGCACAGTACTAATAGTAATTCAGTGATCACTGGCTGGCATGAAAGGAATTTTTTCCAGACATGGAATTCCTGATGAGGTCTTCAGCATCAATGGGCCACAATTTTCAAATGCAGAGTTTAGGCAATTTGCCTCAGATTGGGATTTTCATCATGAAAGCTCCAGTCCAAATTACCCCCAATCAAATGGACTGGTGGAAAGGTCTATGCAGACAGCAAAGAACCTGATGAAAAAGACTTTTGACAGTGGGGGGTGATCTGTACAAAGCACTGCTGGTCTAACGAAGTACACCCCTGGAGAATGGCTTTTATCCGGCTCAACTGTTAATGGAAAGAAGGATCGACTTAATTCGAATTAAGTCAATGTGGCCATATTAGGTGCCAGTACACATATCTTAATAGTAAATTTGAAAAATGCCTCTCCCACCCCTCTTCTTCCACCAGCATGCTCCTTTTCCCTGTTGGCACCGCCCCTCCCAGCTGGGCAGCAGGGCTGGCAAGAAAGGTGCCAGTACTCCATATCCCTGTGTATCATCACAAAAAAACCACTGTACTTAAAAACAAAAAATTAATATTGTCTGTCAAAATTATCCAGAAATAAAAATTGAATTCTGCCAGGTCTAAATGTTCCTTTGTGTTAAATTTATGACAACAGAGAAAGGGGATAGGGAGGGGGGCTAGAAAGACCTAACTGTAAATGGGAGATCAGTAAAGGTGGTCAGAAATGGGAAAACAATTTATGAAAAATATTACCAAAAATACTTGTCCCTGTTTTCATTGAAAACAACTCAAAATGCTAAATGATTTGAGCAGCTTTAGAGATGAGCCCAGTATTCTTGCATATAAAACCTTTAACGCCAGGGTGAATTCCAAGCAGGAACCTGATAGGAGCTCAGCTGGTGAAGGGAGCATTAAATAAGGGTCATGGCCACATGCTCCCTGAGCAGCATCCATTAACTCTTTAGGCTGTGTTAGCTCTGCATGAGCCGTAAGTACAGGGGTGGCTATTGTCTGTGACTGCCTTTTCCAATGAAACACATCCTCTCGGTCAATTATGTGCCCTTCCACTCTGGTTCGTTAAAAGTCAGTGTAAAATATGAATGAATTTGGTCCATCACAGGCTTAATAAGCTAACAAACACTGATCTTATCTTATTTTTATCTTGTATGCATTTGTCAGATTATATGCTCCAAATATGGGGAAAAATTACTCTTGCTCCCCCAAATGCTTCTCCTATGTACAGATAGACGATTATATACAATATTTCTATAGAGCCATCTTCTTTTCTCCTTTCACACAAGTTGTCACTTTTTTACTCTTTTGCTTTTTATGTTGCTCTATAATGTGTTAATGAAGGACACTAAATGACCTGGGGAGAAATGAGAAAGATGTCTTCCCCAAGAGAAGATGTCTGGCAATCACTTTCATACCTAAAATTCCACCTTATTGATTCATCTCCCATTCAAAATATATCACATACTGTGCTTATGACACAAAGTATCAGCCACTATAACATCCTGTTAAATTTCTTCCTTTTCCCTCTCTTTCAGGCCAGAGTTGGTTTCACTTAGTTCCAGACTATAGATTCAGTTAATTCCAGCCACCCAAGTTTCTGGCTCCAGGTCAATGGTCTGGGGATGGGTGTTTATCTTATCTTGATTTTCTCTTTCCACTTCCAGGCTGTCTCCCTGTCCTGACAAGAAGATGTATAGCAAATTTCTGGCATCAAGGCTGAGTTCAGTCACCAAGTGCAGTTCTTTCACTGCTGGTACACCTTCCCCATGCACCTTAACACTGATGAAATTGTACTTAATAAACCTGTCAAGTGGTAAAGTACATGGATAGCAAGACGCAACTCCTCTTAACAGCACCCAGCCAAAGTAATTGGTCTTAGTGGTGGAGGGGAATGGCTAGGTCAGATTCTGAGGCTTGCCTCTTTGGGGAGGAAGAACTGGAAGATCCATATACTGCTTTTTCCACATCACTAGGTACTGCTCACCTATTTGCCCAACAATTCCTCTGCCAGAGGCTCTCCACATCCACAGAGAGAAGGGCCAGATTCCCCAAACCTGAAGGAAAGCTCAAAAGCTTATCAACAGAAGTTGGTCCAATAAAATACATAACCTCATCCACTTTGTCTCATTAATATCCTGGAACCAACAAACCTACAACACGGCATACAATAACTTCCACATGGGCATTTCTCTAGTGCTTTCAATAAGGTATCTGAGTACTTCAAAAATGTCTCTTTTTAGCTTCACAACTTCTGTGAGATCAGGTGCTATCATTATCCCCATTTTACAGCTAGGGAACTAAGACAGAGAGAGGTTAAAGCTAAAATTGTCAGAAGTGCCCACTAATTTTGACTGCCCAATTTGAGACAAGGACCTAATTTTTCAGACTTTATATGTCCACAGTTCAGCCTCAGTTGTAGTTGTGACTACTAGTATGTGTGCAAATCAGACCCCAGGGAATCAAGTCAGGCATCCAGAAAATGAGGAACACACAGCTAGTGGCCATTATCAAGGTTTTGGTTTAAGTGATTAGACCAACATCACATACAAACTCAGTGGCAGAAGCAGGGATAGAATTCAGTTCTGCAGGGTGAAATTCAATTGTCTAAGCCACAAGACCATCTGTTCTCTTCCCACAGCTTCCAACTTCTGATGCAAATGAAAGAGGGCATTATATTTTCATTCACTGCAGAACCTTGATTCATTCCCTGAGCCTCATCAGTCTTGTGCTGTGAATGAGGAAGCGGTCCTGTGAAAAAATATTTGACCACATAATTAAAATGCATAATCACAAGGGTGACAAATCCAGGTTGCATTCCCTAACTTTTGAGCGCTTGACTTTACAACCTTAATGTTCTTTTATTTTAGCATTTTTGGTATATATCTCCTCAGGGTTCTAAAGACTCAAACGGAAAATAAAACCAGAAAGGCCATGTGGCATCATGTCAATCCCGATGTGGGTAATCAGCAGATTTGCAAACGTTACGTCTCAGACCATCACTATTTGAGCCAACAAATAAACGTAGTAGTAGGCTGTCATCCTCTGTGGGATCAGCCACTAGCATGGGATGAGCCACACACTTTGCTAGTAATTTTGACAGTTGTTTGCTGACAGCGGAGGAATGCAGAGACTCAGGAACACTGGGTTCCGGAGGGAATTTTCTCTACTGGTTAAGGACTTCTCTGCCCTAACCCACCAGCCTGTCTCTTTGTTCCTCTGCCCCCGATTTGTCCCTCCCAGCTTGGCCCCCCCGCCCCACACACACACGCTTCTAGTCCTATTCCCCCATCCTGCTCCTATTTCTCCTCAATCTCCTCCCTGCCATGTTATCCCCTTGCTTTCCCTTCTCCCCCTTCTCCATTCCAGTAAGGCTGATTCCACCTTTACACCGTTAAAGTGCCAGAAGGAGGAACATTGATCACAGAAGAAATAATCTTCCTGCTCTTGGTGCCCGTGCCTGGCATCACAACCCCAAGGACCAATTGCGGGGACAGTCTTAGTGAGCCCTTGCAGCTGTGGGCTCAGCGCCCATGGAAAGTTCCACCGTTTTTAACAGACTGCCTCTAAGAACCTGCTATTGCTCATGTGCAATTTCTGATTTTTGAGATTCTTATAATTTAGCTAAATTTGGGTAGATTTTTACAGGGACAGCAAAAGGAGGGCCCTGCATTTGGCTGGTGCCTCAGGCCACTACCGTACTATAAATATTAAATAATAGTGATATAGTGCTGCTCTTAGTCTTAGTAAACACAAACATTTACCATAACCTGAAATATATGCTTGTTGCAACCTTGAGGGAAAAGGCTCAGAGGTTGTTCAGACCTTAAAGCAAATTTCCCTGAAATATAAGTCTTTTCTATTATGATATTCCTGTACAGTTCAAAAAAAAAAGTGTGTGTTTTCAGGTGCAAAGCCAATCTCAATTAGTATTATACACAAAACAGAACATTGCCTGAATTCTGATTAGAGACAAACAGATGATTCATACTGCAATGGTCTTCAGCTTCTTGTTTGCTAGGAAAGCCAGCGTATGAATTGATAAGGGTTTTCAGGCTAGAAATAGGCATATATATCAATTTAAATATTTCCTTTGCAAACTCAGATTTTGTCACTGTGGTTTTTATTTTGTGCTGTCTCCTATTAAAGGCCACAACACCAGCTCCTCAATTAAAACATAAAGTAACATGCTAGAGTTACGAGAATAATGTACCTCTATTTTCATCAAGGAAAGCTGCGATCTGTTTGGAAGGTAGCCTTTCACAGCTGAAAAATAAAAACAACATCACATGTTCTTTGCACATTAGTAAAATCCCTTATTACTCTTTGTATCTCAGGAGCATTTAAGAGCAATTGGAAGACCAACCCATTCCTAGGAAAAACATAAAGAGAGGAACACAAGCACCAGCTGTGGAGGGTTTTTTTTTTCTTTCAGCACACACCTGCTTAAATGTTTCACGCTCCTGGTAAACCAAAGAACTGAATAAATGCAACATATGAACTCATGCACATTGTCAGAAATTATATGTTTCACCTGCTCATATAATTTACAGCTGTGGCCTGCAGACTGGCAGTCTCCTTGGTACAAAACAAGAAATATTTTCCTCCCATCTGAACTTCTTATATCTAAAAATAAAATACTCATGTCGTGTGTACTATCATAAAATAAGGGTTTTTACAGGGACTTCGAACTAGTCTCCTGCACATACTCCACACATACTCAGCACAACAAACAAGTGGGAATTTGTCAGGGCTATTAAAATGTGGCTGCCATCCATTTTTTAATTGCCAACACTGTTCAGATAAGTGAGGGGCAAGACATGTGAATCACTGAACATGGTCTTTAAAAAATGTAGTTATTTTTGGCAATTGTTTTGACTGACCTTCCCCTCTTCCTTTTCTTCCTGACTGCAAGTAAAAGCCCAGACCTGTGAACTCATACACAACTGCAGGAGCCCTAACAAGACCAGGGAAAGAAAGTGGAGAAGGATGTACCCAGCCTCTCCTAGTACTCAAAGAAACCTAGTGCACCTTAAGAGAAGAACGCCTCCTCACCAGGGCTGGATCAAGGCCCTGGAGGGCCTGGGGCTACCCACTCCTGTGGCCCACCCCCACTGTGGTGGCACCAAGCCTGGGTGCAGGGAAGAGCAGCCCAGCTGTGCTGGGGGCAAGGTCCAGAGCTGAGGGGGTCCCCCTAAGGCCAGTGCTTCTGGGGGGCCCACGGCCCAGTGGTACTGCAGGGGGGCAGGGTCTAGGGCCCAGCCAGCTGCCAGGGGACCCTTGGGCCAGAGGCCGTAGCACTCCTGCCCTGCTCCCATGTGGAAACAGGGCAGGTAGACCTATGGTGGCTCAGTTGGGGCTGGATTTTGGCAGGGTTGAGCCCCCCCCCTCCCGCTCCCACTTTCGGCCGGGGCCCAGGGCTGCAGCTTCTAAAGCCCCTTCCTTAATCCAGCCTTGTCCTGAGCTCACCTAAAAAAGCAAGGAAGGTGGGAAGGATCCTGGATCAATTTGAATGGCAAGGAGGGAATACACCTTGCCAAGAATGAAAGCAATAGGATCCTGGAGGGGGAGAGCTAGGAGGAAGCACTTTTGAGGCAGGTTGGAAACTGAGGCAGCTCTGGGGACAAGAAAAGAGACAAGTTCCCCTCAAAAAATAAAAATAATAAAGGGAGTTTGGCCATTAAGCCACGTCAACTGTCACTTTTCTGAACAGCAATCTCTGTGATGAGAACCACCCTTTTAAATTATTTGAAAAATTGCACAGTCAATGAGTCAGCACCAAGTTATATAGCACAATTATTTCTGGTGTCTGTGACACCACAGGAATATTCACAGTTTAAATGGCCCTCCAATTCACACTTCTGCATAGACGGTTGTGACGATTTGGGGAATCTATATACAATTTACAAATTCATGTTTGATTTCTATGAACTGTCAGCACCCTGTCTTATGGCTGGCTTTTAGTGTGGTCTTACTTTATGCTTTTTGTGCTGGGGTGGTGGGGGGTGACACCAGGATAGCCAGTTTTTAATAGTTATTTATAGTTATCCCCCCATTTTCTAAACTGCACACAGCAGAGAACGTGCGATTAGCTTCTTACCACAAGCTTGGCTCTCAATATTACATAAGCCCAGCGGGTAAAAATGTGATACCAGGACCGTGACTTCACGGGAGGTCTTTGGATGACTGAGGAGGGTGAGCATTAAAAATTATCAGCACCTGAATACATCTTGCTTAGGCAGAACAAAGGAGTTACTGCATCCTAGATAAACCAGTTTTCTCCAACTTTTCTGCAGAGGGCTAGGGACTGAGGAATGGAATTCCCTAGGAGAGGGAATAAAGAAATGAGGTGTTGGTGCAGCCCTTTAAAAACACAGGGTGTGTCTACACTTGTAAATTAAGTTGACTTAAGCTTGCTTAAATCAACTTAATTTACTCTGCGTCTACACCACACCTTAAGTCGACTTAAGGAAAAATTAAGTCGACTTTGTAAAACCTCCTTTTAAGTCGACTTGCTGCTTAAGTTGACTTTAGAAAGTCGACTTAAGTCAGTGTAGACTTTAAGTCGACTTAGGGGGCTCCAGGGCTTCCCCACTGCCCTCCCTGCCAGGGCGGCTGGCACAGCCACAGCCTGGCATGCCCCCCCCACAGGGCAGAGCCCTGCCCACCCTGCCCCTATGCCCTGCCAGGGTCCCTGTCCCCCTTTGCCCCATTATACCAAGGTACAATGGGACAAAGGCTGAGCCACTTGGGAAGGGGTGCCTCCCCTGCCACCGTGGACCTGTCCCAGGTCCACCTAGCCCTAGAAGTCGACGTAGGCATCCAGTGTGGGGTCCCCTCTAAGTCGACTTAAAATTTAAGTGTGGACATACTAAGTCGACTTAAATTAACAAGTATAGACATAGCCACAGAGACTGGGTGATTCAGTGAGACAAATGAAGTCTCGGGTAGAAAAGAGAAAGAGTAGAATAGGTTTTAGAGAGAGAGGAGACTCTGGCTGTGGGACTAGACAAGGCTGAAGTAAGGTGACTGTAGGAGAGAGAGGGACTCCATCAATCAGAGACGAGATCATGAGCTGCAGGAGGAGGGAATCCTGGACACTCCAGAGGACTCTGACTAAATCCCAAAGAATGCATAGACATGAGGAGGAACCCGAAGAAGGAAAGGTCCTGTAGTTATTTTACTGTTTTTATCTAGATCAGTATATCTCCTGTACTGTCTAAAGATTATTTTCAAAACCCCTTTGAAAGCCTATTTGTGTCACTGTCATATGTGAAGAGGTAAACTGTAAATCAGAGTTCCCACAAGACAGGAACTCTAGGGAAATGTGTGCTTAAGCAGCTGAGGAGCTTGGGAGAGGCAATGTTAGTCTCAGAGCCTAGGCACTTGGACTGTGAAATCTTGGCAGGGGGTGTCTTAGAAAGAGTTTATAGACCCTGAAAGAGTGCCTAGAAACAATGTATACCCTGAGAGTAGCCTGACTCTGCGCAGATTTAGGGAAGCTTATAAGCACATGGGTCCTATGTGGAGGCCTGTGACAGACTAGGTGACCTTTTAAGGTAAGCCATGCTCAGGCTTGCCTATTACCTAGCAACTGGCACACTCCCCCTGCTGGTGGTGACATGGCAACTTAATGATAATTAGTGAGCCCAGCTTCAGGGACTTAGGGGAGACTACTTAAATAAAGGTGGAAATTCAATCTAGGGGAACAAACTGCAGAGGAGGTAGGATCTTGCTGCAAGAGAAGCTTAGCAATTGGGTGCTGGCCGTAGCTAGGGGGTTGAGTTCCTAGGGTAGAGCTAGCCTCTGTGGTAAAGAAGGGACCAGGGGTCCAGGAGAACAATTCTGGGTTCAGTGTTCTGGAAGTGAAATGGGGCACTAGTCAACATGAAGCTAGGCCATTACAGAGCCCAAATTCAGCAGCCTGGTGAATACTCAGAAAGAGGAACTTGACCCAAGTTGTAGCAATGTTTACTTAGGATTAGTATTTTGGATGGTAACATGAAACAGTGGCTGGGGCAGGGCCAATTAAATCTTTTCCCACTTTTTTCCTTTTTCTTTCTATTATCTATTGCTTTCTTTAGCACATAACAGCAATCAACTAATTATTTTGATCTTATAAATCCTAATTTACGTAAATCCAATTGATTTCAATGGGATTACTAATAGGAGAAAGGGCTGTTCTTATGCGTAAAGGTTTCCCAGAGCAAGCTCTATAAAGCTTACCAGTAAGATAGCATTATATTTTCTAATCACTGCAAAAGCATCAGTTAATTACCCTCACAACACTCCTGTGAAGTAACTAAGTAAACATTACAGATGGGGAAACACAGACACAAGATGCTCCAGAGCACTCACTGACTCAATAGCAGAACTAGCTCTTAGAAGAGTCTAGTTACCAGTCCCATGCTCACTCTAGACCATGCTGCATCATTAAATCATTTATAAACTATATGATGATATATAAACACAGCTCATATGAAGACTGAAGGAAGAAATTTCTGAGGCCAAAATATTTAATTTATTTTGAATCTGAAAATATCTCATATAATTGAAAAGTGAATTGCCAGTATGACTTAATATGCATCACATACACAGGTGAAAGAATGTGGTTCAGGGTGGTAATTCTGAGTCAGAAATCCATTGTCCTGAAGCTGTGCATCTGTTGTTTATATTTACATAAGTGGTTTTACTAACAGCATTAAAGACACAAAACCGAAGCAACAAACTAAAGGGGAAACAAGACAGGTGGTGAAAAAAACAAAGGCGGTGAGGCATGCCCAATAAGGGAAAGCAACAAGCTATGTAGGCAGTATATAAATAGATCAGCATAAACACTATTCTGTTACCCAGCATCTAGATATTCAGTACCTAGGCATTTTAGAAATAGCATAGATGATAAAACATATTAAATTTAAATGTTTGTTGTACATTCACCTCCACAGGGTGACTTTTTGGTGATCAAGGACCGCAGCTCTGCAAAGACATACCCACTGAAGTTATTGGGACTATTTAATGTTTGTAAATCTCCCTGCACCATCAAGTCATATGAAATTAACTGACCTATCAATGGTATTCAATCAGGCATTGTCTAACACTGATTGTCTTGATGTCAGCCAAAAATTAGCTTTCTTATGATTGAAGCAGATTGTACCCTTAGAGCTGGGGAACTATCCATAGTGCTGAAAAGTAAACCCAATATTAGTCTTTATTTTTATATTCCTAAATATTAAATCAGATGTCAATTTATGTGTTTTCATATGGTGTAATCTACACATTCAATTTGTATGTGTTTTATGTGAAGAAAAATAAACAAATGGAATAGTCAAGATGTATGGACAGAGTTATTCCTTCCCTGCCAAAATACTGGTCTGCCTACTCTAAATATCTGGAATTACTTTGTTATATTCTATCTGACTTCATAACTTGTTTGCCATTTTACTCTTAAACCATAGTAGCTGGGCATTTTAAACAATTAACTGTGATAGCTAAATAATGAAATCCTGTTTCCCCCAAATAACACGTACATAAGGGCTGTCATATCCCTCTCTGTCTTTGGCTATGTCTACATTTGTTAATTTAGGTCGACTTAGCTAAGTGTCCACGCTGGACACCTAGGTCAACATGTAGGGGCTAGGTGGACCTGGGACAGGTCCACGGTGGCAGGGGTGTCACCCCTTGCCAAGTGCCAGGGGGCTCAGTCTTTGCCCCATTGTACCTTGGTACAATGGGGCAAAGGGGGACAGGGACCCTGGCAGGGCATAGGGGCAGGGTGGGCAGGGCTCTGCCCTGCCCTGTGGGGGGGCATGCCAGGCTGTGGCTGTGCCAGCCACCCTGGCAGGGAGGGCAGTGGGGAAGCCCTGGAGACCCCTAATTTGACTTAAAGTTGACTTAGGACTACTCCACTTCTACACTGACTTAAGTCGACTTTCTAAAGTCGACTTAAGCAGCAAGTTCACTTAAAATGAGGTTTTATAAAGTCAACTTAATTTTTCCTTAAGTCGACTTAAGCAGCTGCTTAAGTCAACTTAAGGAAAGTGTAGTGTAGACGCAGAGTAAATTAAGTCGACTTAAGCAAGCTTAAGTCGACTTAATTTACAAGTGTAGATGCACCCTATGTGGCTCACTTTTACATCTCAAATAGAAAATTTTTTTATTAACATTCACACAGGAATTAGGGTTCCCATTAGGATTTGAATTTTGTGTTTGTGAACAAAGGTCAGTATCTATAGTTCTGTGTTTCATAATCATGTAGTCTTTCATTTATATTAATATGCTTAAATCCATTCACAGCATCTTCATAAAAGTTCATGCCCTTAATAAAACATTTCCTTTCTCTATTTTCTAGTAAGATATATCTCTCACCAATCTGATCTAACACTGTTTAATGTCAGCTGGCCTGCTCTGACTTAAATGCGGAGTTACTGTGCAGTCCAATGTTTGTTCTGTCTCTTAAAATGTAGTGTGAAAGCTGTAAATTGACTCCTCTTTTTATATTAGCTGTTATTTTTCAGTACATCAGGAACATTAGGCTGACATTTTAGCATGGAAATTGACTTAATCTTTCTTCAAAAAAAGGAACTTTTGTCAATCTATCACTGTTTTTGGTGAGGTAAAGACTCTCCTAACGGATCTGAATCAGTAGTGGCATGAATGTCTCTTGATAACCAGGGTTTTACAATAAACAGATGAGAGGGGCCTAGTGAACAATCTGGACTGTACTAAATGCAAGATGCACACAGTGAAGTTATAAAATACAGTCAGAGTGAGATGCTGTGGTCCAAAGGTAAAGCAGCTGAAAAGTTAAACCCAAATATAATGTAACATTTGAAGAGCTCTGACTGGAGCCTGTGTTTTCATGCAACCTGTGCCAAACTGTAAGTGGAATAATTTTCCTACTATACTGGGACACAGACTATAGCCCTAGGTCTATCTTGCCTTTAATATATTCACTGCCATGCCTTCGTTATCTTCTTCCTTTATTATATTCAGCAGCAATGCAAGGAACCTGCAGGCCTGTATCTTGTACATTGGTTTCAGCAGTTGGCCGAAGGCTTGAGGCCTATGAACTTTGGCATAGATAAATGGCCTAATGGTCAGCCCTATATTTTGGGGAACTGGAAATAGAGTGTGAGGGGAAATTTTGTCCTCAGTGACATCAGCCAATCACAGGAACAGGAGCTAACACCAACTTTTGGATAGAACATCCGCAAATATCTGCCCACAAGAATGCCGTGGCAACAAGTTGACATACATGATAAATTGAGATCATTAATATACTAACCTATAAGAGAATAACATCCCAACATTAGTAGGGTGAGGAAATACAAATAAGGAAGAGGGAAGAAATCCCTAATGAATATACATTAGACATAGTGGTATCAGAATACCATATTATAAAAGCAGTATCTCAATCTGTATGCAGGAAAGAGATGTAGCCCTTGGAAGATCCCAGAAGGATGGTCAGTAGTGAGGAAGATGATGGTGATAAGAAAGCTAATTGCTGACATTTCAGGTGATTTGACAAGAGATGATGTGAATATATGTTCAGATGTACTTTCTTCATTATCTCTATCCACCTTACAGCATTGGAGTGTTTGTGACTTTCCTAAATGTATTAATAAAATTATGTAAATATACAGTATACAGGAGTTCCAATGGGGTGTGTGTGTGCTGCAAGCGCGTACAGGGATTCCCAACTACATAATGATTTTAACAATACTGACCCTAATCTTGGGATAAGAACCTGGCAACCCTTCAAAGTGACAACTGGAAATTCTAATCAATATAATTAATGCATAACGGATAGATCAGGCTACAAGACACACACACTTTATTTTTTTCTTTTTCTAATGGTGCAATCCAATTTTAGTATCATCACTGCCAGAAGCAGGCTAATGGAGCATCTCATAGATGCCCATGAAACTGCATTTCTAGCAACCTAGGGCACTTCCCATTTTTTTATTACACTTCATAAAAGGTAAGACACCGGGGCTTTCTCTTAGCAATCTTCATGAATCAGCAAAGAGCTGCCGAAGCATGATCATTGGGGCATTCAATAAAAAAATCATGTGGCAGCTGTCAAAGCATTACTTGGTGATATATATATATATTTTTATATATCTCATCTGAAAGATGGGACAGCCTAGGGAGACACATAGGCTATGTCTACACTTGCTAAAATTAGTTCGAATTAGTTAGTTCGAATTAGAAAAAGTTAGTTCGAACTAAGCAAGTGTCATTCATGGCACTTGCTTAGTTCGAATTAGCGATCCCCATTCATTTCAATGGCCGGTTAGTTCGAACTAAGAAATTAGTTCGAATTAACATGGCCACATTGGCTAATTCGAACTAGTTAGTTCGAATTAACCCTTTAGTTCGAATACCCTATTCAAACTTATTATTAAGGAAGCCCTTAATTCGAAGAAACTAAAGCCTACTGTAGCCATGGCTTTAGTTAGTTCGAATTAAGCCTCCTTAATTCGAACCAACTTGCCATTGTAGACATAGCCTTAGGGATTTGCATTTTACAGAAGCTGCAAAAGAAGATATTTTCAGGCAGTATTAAGATTTGGGGATTGCTTTAATTTTTGTTTATGTAAAAGTGGGGGGGGGGCACCAGGGGGAGATCATATGATTTCTCCCCAAGATATAAACTTGCAAATTCTGTTAGATTCTAGGTGTATTGTTATGGGTGGCAGACCATCTGAGGGCAGTAGGGAATGCAGCTTTGAACTACATCCAGAACTACGACATTAGGTCATTCTCTATCCCTTTTCTTCCATTAGCTGTGGTTAACATAAGAGATTCACATACCATAAGCAAAAGAAATCAGATGAGATTCTTATTGTCATCTGTCCACTGCAGCGGGGGGGGGAGGGGGGACAGCAAAAATATGCCCTGCTCCAAATTGTCTGCCGGGAGTTAAGAAGGCCAACAATGAAATCTATGACTGCAAATTTTGAGGGGTGTAAATACCCCTCAGCAAGTGTGCCATCTCCTTTTTGTATCTCTGATCCATAAGGGGGCACATTCCTCAAAAAACCCTCAACCCTAATGTTGTCAACCTAACTTCATAAAGGACAAGCTCAGAGAGAGACTGCACAACCTTAGAATTCTTTTTCCTTAATTTGTTCCTTCACCTGATTTCTATTTTTTCAGGTTTTATTAGGATGAAAACAATCACTCTGGTTCAGGGGTCCCCAAACTGTGGCCTATATGAAGCTGGCTCTGCTCCTTGCTGCCAGCTGAGGGAGACAGAACAGATGGGAAGGAGAGAATGAATGAAGAACAAAAGTAAACAGTGTGGTTAATTTTATTCCAAAGGAGAAAACATGTATTTCATCAAAATAAAGCATAAAATTCAGTGGTATTGATTTCCAGTATAAGCAACTGCAGTAATTGCCACATTTGGCCTATGTCTACACTCGGTCAAATAAGTCAACTTAGCATGTCTACACTGTAAATTTAGGTCGACTTTAAGTCGACTTTGTCAAATCAACTTAGAGCGTCCACACTGGATGCCTAAGTTGACTTGTAGGGGCTAGGTGGACCTGGGAGTGGTCCATGGTGGGAGGGGGGGCACCCCTTTAAAAGTGCCCGGGAGCTCAGCATTTTCCCCATTGTCCCAAGGTACATGGGGGCTGAGTAGGACAGGGACAGGGGCAGGTTATAGGAGCGGGGTAGGTAAAGCTGTGTCCTGCCCTGTGGGTGGGCACGCCAGGCTCTGGCTGTGCCAGGCACCCTGGCAGGGAGATCAGTGGGGGAGCCCTGGGAGCCCTTTAAGTTGACTTTAAGTCGACTTAGGGTTACTCTGCATCTACACTGGCTTAAGTCGACTTAATAAAGTCAATTTAGCCAGTAAATCGAAGTAAAAGCAGGTCTTAATAAGTTGACTTAAAATTTCCTTAAGTTGACTTAAGCAGCAGCTTAAGTCGACTTAAGGAAACTGTAGTATAGATGCAGAGTAAATTAAGTCGACTTAAGCCTGCTTAAATTGACTTAATTTACAAGTGTAGACGCACTCCTGGATACTACATGAACATGGAAGAAAGGTGGAGGGAGGATACCCAGCAGATAATCTGCCTATTAAAATGTGACTCACACTGTGAAGAAGTTTGAGATCCTCTGCTCTGTTTTATGTTAATTGCAAACTGACTAAAACTAAACATGTGAAGTTTCCTCATTCACCATCAGTAAGGTGTTACATTTACACCCTTCTCTGCACAGCCAGTTTCTCAACTGACTTTCAAAAACATCAACTCAGATCCTCAGCTAAGGAGCACACAGCATAGTTCACTGAGGGTATGTAAAAATGGCCATTGTACCCCCATCATACATGGACCATCCACATTTCAGTTAGGTCCTCTAGGCCAAATCTGAGCACCTTTTTCATCTGTTCTTATGTTATGTCATCTGTTCCTTCATACCCCCATATAGGTACTGGGCCAGATTTTCAGCTGCTGTAAACTGACGTAGCTCCAGTGATCTTGAGGGAAATGATTTACACCATTTTAAGGATCTGGCTCTAAATTATGCCCATCATCACTTAAAATCTTTCTCAACTGTCATCACAAATCTTTAGCATCTTCACCCTGGATTGCTCATTCAGGCTCATTCTCTTCAGGCTCCAGCTGAATTTGCTCAATATTCTAGTCTATCTTTCATGACACTAAGACCACAGTCAGACGCTCCAAAGGTGTCTGCACTGGCATGCTAAGCCTAACAAAACAAATATAATCAAATTCCAAAGGGGTAGCCGTGTTAGTCTATTGTAGAAAGACAAAAGAGTCTTGTGGCACTTTTAAAGGTACTCATGTTAACACTCATTACCTGCCACAGCCATCGGTGCAACTGCTCTTTTCAACTCTTATGTCCCTCCATGCCCTCTTTGCACAGCCACAGCTGCTATCAGGGTTCCTTCCTACATGTTAACCTCTTTTAACTCAATAAAGAGAAGGTTATAAGGAATGACATGATCTCAGTTTTTAAGTATGTGGGGAACTAAATTTAACTTTTCAATCTAGCAGACAAAAACAGCAAGATCCAATGGTTGGAGTTGAAAATAGAGAAATTCAGACACGAAATAAGGCACAATTTTTTAACCATTGTGACAGTTTACCAAGGGCTGTGGAGGACTCTCTATTATTGGCAATTATTAAAAGAAAGATACAGGGGTTTTTTCTGAAATATATCCTCTAGCTCCAACAGGAATTAGTTCAGGGAAGTTCTATGACCTGTGTTATTTAGACTATCCTCCTATATGAACACAGTGATCCCTTCTGGCCTTAGAATCAATGAATGTCCTACAGCTGTCTGTACCCCATTTTTAAATGGAACTTGATGAGCTAATTCACTAGTGTGTTAGCAATACACCTAACTCCCATGCTTCTCTATAGATGAACCACACTCCCAGAGCAAATCTTTGGGTGCGTCTACCCTTAGAAACTAAGTCGACTTAAGGAGGCTTAAGTCGACTTAATTTACTCCGCGTCTACACTGGGCTTTCCTTAATTCGACTTAAGCTGCTCCTTAAATCGAATTAAGGAAAAGTTAGTTTGAATTAATAACACCTCATTTGAATTTGAACTAGCTTTTAAGTCAACTTTATTAAGTCGACTTAAGCCAGTGGAGACGTGGAGTAGTGCCTAGTTGGACCTTTTTAAGTCCACTTAAAAATTTAAGTCGACTTAATAAGGCCAAAAAGGGGCCACATCTAAACTTGAAAAGTTAAGTCAACTTTTGTTAAATCGACTTAATAAAGTCGACTTTAAGTCGATTTAAAGTCGACCTAACTTTTCAAGTGTAGACAGAGCCTTTGTGTGTTGTCAAACAATGGATAGAGTGTGTCCTTTTGTTTTGATTGGCTGACCCTTAGAAAATATATCCAGATGTGCAGGAAATCAAAAACTGCAATAATTATTATTACTGATTTCTTCTATGATTTTGAGGTAATGACTTGCTGAACAGATTTCTTTAGCTTATTGAATATGTAAGCTGAGATGTCTCAAAAGGAACATCAACACGTAGACTATGAGATTGAAAAGAGACAAAGAAATTCCACAAACTAGTATAGATATAAGGGAATGAATTTCTGAGAGAGAGGTGGAACAGAGAGATGCAAAGCTGCTCCCTGGATTGCTATTGCATTAACCATTACAGTTCTGTATTATGCTGATAAAATTTTGACTGATAATATTTAATAACATTGAGCTTGGTTACCTGACCTCTTATTATTACCAGAACTGAACCTTTACCCTAACAAATGTCTCTCCCCTCTCTCCTTTCTTGTCCTTTCCCAAAACTCACTCTTATCTGCCCTAAAGAAACAGACTCTCACCTCAAAGGGGAACGTATACTCATATTATCTTCACCCTCATTATCCTCCTTAGCCCTTCCATCCCAGTGTTGTCATCTCTTCCTGCTGCCTTTTCCTTAAATTAGCATGTTAGGTAGCTGGGGCAAGGAGACATCATATTCTGTGTTGTAAAGTATCATGCACATCTGTGGAAGGATATAAGTAATAAATAATAGAAATCATACTCTTAAATTTTCTAGCAGATGTGTGATGTTAAAACTGGTGCTGTCTGATTTACGGGAAACATGTGCTCTGGGCAGCAACAAAGAGATACAGACAACTAATCCAGATCTTACTGCGATTAGAGCTGGGCCTTAACTAAGCTTCACTGTCCATCCAAGTGCGTTGGGGGCCTGAAGCACTTGTGAACTGCTCTGTTTCTTCAGATGATAGCACCTCAGCTGGAATGGTGATGTTAAGAATGGCTGTAGGTGCAGCAGAGCAGGAGCAGCCAGTGTTGATGCCATTTTGGACTGGATTAACAACCCTGAAACTAACTGTATTGGGAACTGGGTTGAGGATTTGGACCTTAAAGTCACATTACTGAGATGTCTGGAAGAACCAAGTAAAACCCAGAGTTGTGAATTGGCAGTTTGATATTAATGAACGATATGATGTTCTTGCCACCTCACAGTCTGACAGAGGCTAAGACCAAAACATATATGTGTCCTTGTGATACTACAACGATCACTGTTCTGTGCTGATGACAAAGTACCATGCAAAGTATAAAGCATGTAATGCAAATCGATCCTACACTGTAAGCCATCTACAGCTATAGTGAGGTGGCATAGTCTAGTAGTGACTAGGGAACTGGATTAAGCCTGGATTTTATCCCTAGCTTTGCCACTGACCTGCTCTGTGACCTTGAACAAATCACTTCCCCTTTGTTTCCCTCACACCCTTCTTCTTGTCTATGTAGATTAAGTCCTTTGGTACATGGACCGTCTCTTACTATATGCTTAAACAGTGTCTAGCGCAATAGAGCCTTTAGGCACTACCATCATTCAAATAATAATAAACCACTATATTCAACAGCATATATAACGTATTACATCCACGGGCAAAGTGCCGGATATTGCATTTATTGCAACTGAAATACATCTCAGGATAAAAAGAGTCTGAATCCTGGGGAAGCATTTCAATTAATGAAAACACGGCATGCAATAACTTAATAATGCCACATACTGATCAATCAAGCACTCATTTCCATGCTTTTAACATTGGGAATGAGACACGGAAACCAACTCTGCACTCAAGTTTTTGTGGCCTGGCTTTTTGTGAGGATGAGATGAGCTGATTCATGTATGAGCTGTCCACCAACAGAACATCAACATTATTAGTTTGTGCACTACTGAAACCTGATATTGCTATGAATACCTACTTAGCATACAATAACTGCCACTATTTGATTCAACAGTGTGTGTAAAACTAAACAGTCATCAACAGCTTCCTTTTTCAGTGAGTTTTAATGTTTCAGGGATGGGTAAGTAATTGTTCTACTAACAATAAAGTCTCCCTGCTTTGGGCAGTGATGTCTATGGCTGAAGCTATGAATAACTGTTTACCTATAACAGAAATCAACCTATGTAGATGTGTGGGTATCCAAACATGAAAGCTTTAAATTATCTCCAAAGGTATTTCTGATTTTTTAAATGCTTTTATATGGGCATAGTTATACCACTTATTCAGATTAGACTGTAGATGGAGCTAAATATACAAATTAAATATTACACATCACTAGAAAAGGGTTGTTTTGATTTTTTTTTAAATAAATAAATAAAGGAATTTCTAAGGTAGTCCTTCAACAAAAGCACTAACGTTTATAGCAATTTGCAGGCTTCTGACAGCAGCAAGAGAAAAATCTGTTAGTGAAAGGAATGGGGGAAAAAAAACCCCAAAGGCGTAAACACCCAACTCGTCTCAGATAAAAATCCAGCCATGAAAAATTTTAAAGGAAGCCTGAATCAAAATCAAAACGTGAACGTCACTTCAGAGACACTGTTATAAATCTTAAATGACTCATCTGCTCACTATCCCTATCTCACGCTATGTCAACTCCAAGGGAGAACACCGCTGTGACATCACTGCACACCTCACAATGAATCCCAGGGACTGGGGAAATGCCCATGCACCCGGAGATGTCTGTCTCATGGCAGCTCCAACTTTTTTTTTTTAATGTCTCCCTGCTTCCTCTGCGTGCCCCCACCCTGCCACTGCTGAAAATCCAGACGGGAACGAGTTACTCTGCTCCGATTTGTACATTCCTTCGGCTCCGCAGCTGCTCCCCCACACCCAGGACCACCTCTGCTCCTCCCCATCCCCACACCCAGCCCGATCAGCTGCTCAGCTCGCCCTCCCGCTCCCCCAGCCTTTCCTGCCGCCCGCCTCGCCACAACGCGTTTGGGGCAGCAGGGGCGTTTTCGCTGCAGCAGCTGCGGGCAGGAATTAAAGCAGGCAGCTTCCGCGGGGCTTCACTAGGGGAATGGGCATGTGCAGAGCAGACCCGGCGGGCGCACATGCCCATTAAGGCCGCGGGAGGCCGGGCGGGCAGATCGTGCTGCTGCTGCTGGTCCGCCCTCGGAGAACCCCTGGCGAGCTGCAGCCAGACGGGGAGCCTGACGCTCGCATCCCGCGGCCAGACAGGGCGGGCTGGAGGAATCGCCCAGACGCTTGCGGCGCTGCTGCTGGAGCGAGAAGCGGCTGCTCCCCGCCCGGCCCGGCCGAGCGCAGCCAGCGCGTCGTGAGACCAATGAAATACACAAAACTGTATCTCTGTGGTGTTGATCCCGCCGCCGCCGGCACGATGGGAGCCCGCGTGGGGCCGAGCCCCCCAAAGGCGCCGCTCGGAGGGTGCCTGCGGAGGTGAGGGCTGCAAACTTTCCGGCGCGTGGATGTGCCCGTGGGAAAAGCCCGGCTCCCTCCTTGCCTGAGAGCCCGACGCCTTTCTGATCGGCGGCTCGGCCGTCCCCGCCATGGGGCTGACCTAAAGCGGGAGCCGCGGCTCCTCTGATCGACGAGGGAGGGATTCCGCCGCCTCTCTCTTCATTAGTCCCCGGGCTCCGCCGCCGATCCGCCGGGACTTCCAGCCAAGTTCCCCGCCTCGCTCAGCCCCGCCGCCGGACCAATGCAGCCCCAGCACCTAGGGAGCCGCGGCTGAAGATGGGGGCGAGGAGGCACCGCGGCTGCTCCGAGTGACTGATCCTTGTGGGGGCGGGGGCCGCCCTCTGAGCAACTCGTGGGGAAGAGCCGGGAAGGCGCCCGGCCCTGCCCTGCCCTCAGCCCGCTTTGCACGCTGCCCGCCTGGGATTCCTCCCTACTGGGGAGAGGGAAAAGCCAGCCCGTGCTTGCAGGTGCAGCTCGGCGGGGATCTAGCCGGGAGCCGCCCGCTTCCCCCGCCGCAAAGGCTCCGGCGCGCGTGTGTGTGTGAGCGCGGGGGGGAGGTTTGTTGTTGTTGCTGGTGCGAGCACGCCTCTCCTCGCTGCTCCATGAGGGGGGGCGGGCGCTCCCCTCTCCTCCTCGCCTGCTCGGGCTTGGCGATTAGTCAGCAATCCGCCTCCAGCCCACTCCCCCCCAAACTCCGCGGCGGGCCGGCGACAGCTGGGGGGCCGGGGACCCTCGGCCGCCTCGCGGGCATTGCCCTCCTCCGGGGGGCCGCCGCGCTGTAAGTCAGACGATGAGGCGCTGGGAAACTCCCCGCGTTCTGGGGGGAGAAGAGCCTTAGCGCCCCCCGCTGTATCTCAGGCCAGAGGGGCAGCTCCCGTCTGCCTGGGCTCCCCGATGGTTTTGTCTCGGCTCTGGGAGAGCTCCAGAGCCCCCCGCGTGCACCTCGCCCGCCTGAGCTCCCTCTGCACTAGGATGTTGCGGCAGGTTCTGCACAGGGGGCTGAGGACGTCTTTCGCCAGACTCGGCCACTTCATTGCCAGTCACCCGGTGTTCTTCGCCTCCGCGCCTGTGCTCATCTCCATCCTGCTGGGGGCCAGCTTCAGCAGGTACCAGATCGAGGAGAGCGTGGAGTATCTCCTGGCCCCCAAACACAGCCTGGCCAAGATCGAGAGGAACCTGGTGAACAGCCTCTTCCCGGTGAACCGCTCCAAACACCGGCTCTACTCTGACCTGCAGACCCCTGGGCGGTACGGCAGGGTCATCATCACATCCTTCAGGAAGGCGAACATGCTGGACCAACACCATACTGATCTGATTTTAAAGGTAAACACTGCGCTGTGTTCCCAGTTACTAGGAACTGTCACCTCCTCCACACCTAATCTCTCTCTGTCCCACCCCTCTTCTTCAACCCAGCCTTCGCCACCCTCCCAATCTGTGTTATAACTCACAGACTGTTGAGACACTGTCCAGGTACCCATCTGTGCCTCTTGGTGTATGAAGGGTCTTTCATAAACATTGTATCTTGTGAGCACAGTTACTAAATCAACAGTTGGATGACTACTACTCATTTTAAAGGAGATCCAAAATCTCCCTTATTTTGGATGAAATACCCTAAGCAACGGGTGTGTATTTTTGTGACTAGGAGGTGAGGGTACTTTGTAAAGAATTCTTCCAGTGCTCTTTATTATTCTTAGAGTTATGCCTGTGAGTTAAGGTAGCTCTGAATTTGATAACTGTTTCTGAAGTTAGTACAGATCTGCCAAACTGCTTAGAAGGCTTTGGGGTAGTGTCCTGTATGGATTGCTAAAAATGGACTGCCTGTGACTTTTGGGTACAGAAGAATAGCTTGAAACCTCCATTTCATGGTTCTTCAAACTAAATTGATTATTTCTCACTGGTGGTATTTCCTCTCCATTCACCCTAACAAATTCATTTTTTCAAGAAAAAAACAGCATGATTGTAAATTTGAGGCATTGTGCAATTTGCAATGTACAGGATCAGTTCGTATCAGGTTGCATGGAATATGTAATCAGATGTGAGATTTCACAATATAAGAGAGCCTAACATGTCATAAATACAAATTTCTTTAAGTTCATCATCTGACCTATACTGCAGTAGCTTTGAGTAGGTTTTTTTGGGAGGATGGAAAGGCGGATAGATGCTGCCCAATTTTTATAAGAGGATCGAGTTTCAAAAAGAAAAAAGAATCTGTGAAACATTTAGAAAAATTCCAGAGGTGTGGCTCTCAGAATCTATACACCTTTAGCATTGAATTGTAAGACTTCACGTTCACATTGTTCCTCTCTGGAAAGCATACAGACTGACAACACTTTCCTATTTTCTGAATGTCAAACCGTCAAAAATATCCAAAAGATAATGTTAATGTTGTGAGCAGTAGGGAGTGTCTCTCATAAAATGAGAAGATAAGTAAAAATATATTCTGACAGAGTTCTGGGAGATTTCACTCTTTTCACTAAACTAAATGTGTTGCAGTGGATTTATTTTTTTCTTATTTCCACTACAGCCACATTGAGTAGTCTTTCATTGATCCACACAAGTATTTAATATTTTTTCCTTTTTGTTGTTGACATACTGACAAACAGCAATCAGCAAAGAGATTTAATGAGGGTAGTCTCAGTAAGTCTAGAAACATTTCAGTGGTAAATAAGAAAACTCCAGAGAAGACAAATTTCATTACTTCATTTTCTGAACTGCATTTACATCTAGAATGTGCATATTCATTCAGTCACAAATTAAAAATTATAATGGATTTTTTCCTTATAGTGCTGTCTCCAGAGGTCTGTAGTTTAATCAATAGAGAATAGCGACACACAAATAATTGTTGCTCTGAATCTTTCCACAAGCAAACTTCTGTATTAGATGTATCATATCAGTGAGAAAGCTACAATTTAGAGAGTTCCATCAGTTTTAAATGCTGCCTCTGGTTTATAGATTGAATTTGCCCACAAAATGATTACTTTTCATTTATTGAGATCATGATTAACCACACTATTGTCATTTGACTCGGTTTACTTATTGTTAAACTGACACCATCAAGCGTATAAAACACATTTTTACAGAAAATAAAAAATAAGTTTGTTTTAATTTGTTTGTGGGCAGACCCAGGCACAGACAGCAGCCTAGACAAAACCCAGTAGATGGCTCAGGAGATTGGTTCTGAGTAGTGGATCTAAACAGATCAAAATAAGAGGGGGGATGGGCTTGTGGTGATGCTGCGTCCTGTCACCACAAGATGATGCAATGCCGCAAGTGCAAGAGAATGAGAACAATCTTCAGGATTGTATGTTGAAGCCATCTCCACTATGCATGAGCACTGAGAGGAATAAACACATAAATGTATTTTGAGGGACTTCATGTCTCCATGCCAGCCCAAAACCATCCAAAGTACTGTGTGTGCATACCTGCTCATCCCATCCGTCTTATAAGTGCGGGCGGCGTGTAGACATGACCAGGAGATGATGTTGCATAATAGAAGATAAAGGTGTTTCAAAGAGAGAATTTGAATGAATCATTTTGCTTTGTTCCTCTGTCCTTTTGTAGAGGAAGGGAAGTTAGCCTAGGGGCAGGGTCTTGCTTTAGAAGAGGCAGAGAGGACACTTCAGACTGGGACACCTCCTCTTCTCACATCAGTTGCTGCTGCTCTAGCTACTGGCTGGAGCACTGGGAATCACAGTAGCTCTCTCCCAGCACCAGTTTCTTCTGCTGTCTCCTCCAGAGTCTCCTCAGTCTTCACCTCACCAGCCAGGAAAAAGAGGAGGACATTGGGGAGCTAATGCTTCCCTAGCCACAGAAGAAGAAGATGGGGAGCTTTTAGCAGAAGGATGGGTGCTCCCAAACAAATGATATAAAGCATTTAAGTCTGATGGAAATCACAAGAAGGTGGATAGCACTAATAGTTACTCTAACAGCTTTTTAGTGGCTTCTCTAAAATGATTTGGTGGTCTGAGTCCAGTTCCCAATGGACAAATGTCCACATGAGGGAAGAGGAGAGGAGATACTGTCTTCACAATAGGCACTGAGGGACATCTTGTCTGGGAAGCAAGGTATGAAACAGAATAGAAAGGAGACTGAACCACCCTGTACTGTGTCAGTTCAGACTATGCTCCCAAACCTCAAGACCCAGCCCACTTATGCCCCTCAATGGGTACTCTGAGTGTTAACGTGGTGTTGCTGTTTATGCCTCAGAACCAAGTAGTACTGAATAGACAAGCTGCTACACGCTAACGAGCAATTCTGTGGTGATATTTAGTGCACTCTAGGGAATCAGGACATCTTGCCCTGTATTCCAGCCTGACTCCATCCACTATCCCCCTAACTCCCTTCACAAACACAAACCAGTTCTAAACAGTGCTTGTTGCCTCCCGGAACTAGCATAGAAATTACAAAGTAACAGCAAAATAGCTTGACAGGCCTGCGACATTCATGAAATGCCTCTGACCTCTCATGTCACGCTGAGATAAAGACATAATGGTAGAGCAGTATTGGAATTTTGTACTTCTATTGCTATGCCTTACCCATTCAATATTTAAACCTAATGCACTGGCATACTCTGTATTGTAAATCCAGACCCCTTTTTTCTCAAACATTCACGATCTTGTGAGGAGGAGAGAGCAATATAATAAAGATATAACCAAAGAATTTGTTTTAATGTCTGTCTGCAGCTCAACTTGGAACTGGAAAAAAAAAAAATTATTTGAACTTTTGGTTCAGGTAATTATCCAAAGCTTATCCCATTCTCTTTAGTCTAGAAATGAAGTTGAAAATACTGCAGTAGCTTCATCTATTTTAGTATGGTATTTCCACTTGCAGAGAAAGCCAGAAAAACTAGAGGCACAAAGAATCTGCAAAACATGTCACTTTTTTTTTTTTTTTAAACCCTCAGACTATGTTTGATTCAGCTGGAGTTTGATGTCAAGGTCTGGATCTTTTGTTTGAACCTCTTTGCTCAAGCCTAGTCCCACTGAGCCCACTGTACTACACTACTGCACATTGATTTTAGATTAATATTTTTCAATTCTACCTCTATTCTTATAAGAAACACTATAAGAATGTTTGTGTTAAATTTAAAGTGGCTTAAAGCTAAAGAGTAATAAATTCTAACATGCCTTATAGCAAAAGGAATGCAGCAAAAAGGATGGAGATGTGGTGAGTTTCTAAGAAGTTATATTAAGCTCATATTTTCAGCAGCAATGTTTATTTACTGTTTTTCACTTAGTCTACTGTAGTTAGACATAGATATTTAAGTAAACATCTAGATATATGTGGAAGTAAAAATTCAGATACAATATTTCTGAAATTCACAGATCCTAATTACTAACAAACAGCTCAGTTGCAGGATTTTTGTTCTTCTGTAACCCCTCCCCCATTGTTACTTGGTTGTTTCTACAGTGGGTTGCTTTTTAAAAATAATTATCCAAGTCTGTAAATATCTACACTTGTATATCAAAGCTACTATTTTCAAAAGTTTTCCTCATTCATATTCTGGATGGCTAATTTCTACAGATGGTGAAACTCATGGGGAAAATAATTTTGTTCTGCTCCAATGTTTGTTATCTATAATCATTATCTTATAGATATACTGCACATATACGCCATCATTTTCAAAAGTCAGTGGGGGCTGCCGGTTGCTCAGCACTTCTGAAAATTAGGCTTCCTAGGATTTTAGAGTGTAATTTGAGGTATCCATTTTTGACATCTTGACCACCGTTTAGCTATTGTTAGTTACTTTTACTAACACACACACACAAATGTACAGGAAATATAGTTATGTGAGTATAGCAATTTATTTTGCTCAAAAGTTGAAAAACAGTTCTAACCCTAGACAAACTGTGGTGAACTGAAAATAAAGGGTTATTTCATGCCTTTAGAAAAAAAAAGATGCAGGAAGAAGGAAAGAATGCTAATGTAAGAGGAAAGTGGAGGAAAGCAGAGGAAGTGCAAGACAGTTGTCATAGCAGCACAGTGCTATATGGGGTTAAAATGTGCCTTCTGCCCAAACAGAGTGGAACTAGGATATGCAGGTAAGATCTGGGCGCATCCAGTTAAGAAAGACGAATACATAGGAGCATGCTGCAAGAACAGCATGGAAATACATGCGCAGAAGTATCAATGTCAGCATTAGCTTACAGTGACTTCTATGTGTGAGATGATTGAGGCTCTCGGGAGCAGGTCTTGCTGCACCAGAAACCATAAAAGTTACTTGCTGTCTTTTTCACAAACACCTCTAATTTACTTCCATACCTATGTGCCCAGTATAATCCCCTTCTGCCACCACATAGCAATAGCTCCTGTGGCTATTCTTCGCCTTAAAGAGCTCACCTCTGCAGTTCTCCTTTGGTGCACATGGCACAACCTCAAGAACATGATGCCTCAGGAGCCTATGTGGCTTCAAAGGCACAGAACTTTTAGTAACACTCTTGTCCCAGGGGAGGGGATGACATGGACCAAATTTGAATTAAAACGATCATTTTATGACTTTACAGCTTATGACAGACTCCTTTCTCAAACAGAAAGACACTTTTATTTGTGACACTTGCGCTGTGGGAGCTCCGTAAAAAGGCACATTAACTAAGTTGCCAGCCTACTTTAATAATGGCTCAAGAATTAGAAGAAAAATTGGGTGGGAGAGAGCTAAATCTTCCCATCAGAGCATTAAAGCTACAGAATTTTATCTTGGCTGCAACAGGGTCTGAAACTGGGCAGCCAAACTGGAGTGCATTTAGCTCAATGTCATACACATTCAGATTGAATTGTCAAGACATTGGCTGAAATGAAGACCATACTGGATACAGTCTTTTGGTTATAAAAGAAAATTATGCATAGTAATCTCTTTGGATATAAAGCACTTGGAAGATGGATGGAAATATGTATTTTGGAAATGCATACATTCCTGCATATGTATGCTGGAAATGCACCCTCAGTTCTTAGAGCTGTTATTTGTGTTTACATAATTTTGTGTGCATTTTGGAAATTGAAGGATTTTAATAACATTGAAAATTGTTTAGTAGTTTGGAACAAATAGAATACTGTTTTCTCCACACTCATACTCCCAATTTTTGTGCAGATTACAAATATTCTGGCTAAAACTAACATTCAATTAATTGTAATGTCTCTGTCAGAGTCTTTAGTCTGAGTGAATGTATATTTTTTTAAAAGTTCAATACTGCAGTGTTCTCTGACATATTCTCAAGTTACCAGTGAGTGACCTCTTAGTCTTTAATGTTTCCTTATGAGCTGTTAAGTCTGTTGATTTCATCCATCTACTGTGTATGCAAGTTCCAAATGCATGCTAGTACTTTTTGTGCAAGCCAATACTTTCCATCACACTGGTGTACGTTGTTACTCTGGACACACAAAAGTGAGGTTGAGAGCAGAATCTGGCCCATTATGAAATATTTATGGCACAGTTACACATTCTTCCCTTTCACCCTCTAAGTGTGCATGTTTTTATCATTGAGTCCTTATTTAAAACATTGCTAAGACTCAGGGGTCATTTGTGTTTCTATTTATATAATATGCAAGGTATGTCCCCTGTAAAGTAAGTGAGCAGTGTAGATTTATTCTCTCACTTAATTCAGATGGATTCATTCCTCTTTCCTGGAATAATCTGAAAATATTCAACCAAAACACACGATGCAAAAATATGTGGAGATAATAGAAAAACAGAAGAAATTCCCAGTAGCTCCATAGAGGATTTTTCCTTTTTTTCCTTTCCATTGCCCCACGTTGCCTGTAAAAATAACACCATAAAGCAGCCAAAGGCAATTTCAACTAAAAATGAAACTGCAAGCTTAAGCAGTAATGCTAGCTTCAAGCATTCAAAAAATCATGAGATTGTTAAAAATGTATTTGGGGCTCTCTATTTGCCTTCTGGTTTTAAGCTTTTCTCCGCAGCCCACAAAGTATAATTTTGGTTCTGGGTTTTTGTTTTTTGTTTGTTTTTAAATGAAAGCTGAGATTCTCAAATAACCACGTGAGTTTAGAAGCTGGGGCTTTAAGAGAAACATCAAGCATTTTGAGGATCACAATAAAATCACAAGAGTTGGCAACACTAGAAAGGCCATCTCCAGTTCTGACTATCAGCACCCACTGATCTTGGCCTCCAGAGCCTAAACAAAAACCAAATTATATTTGTGATATGGTATCACAGTGATCAGACTATTATAACAAAATATGTCTATTTTTGTCAAATTCCTCGTGTCATAAGGAAGAAAATAGATTCATCTAGCTAATTTTATCTAGCTAGCTATTTAGCTACCCTGTCAAGTGACTCAGCATAATCCAGTGTTGTGCCATATATTGTCACCCCATAAAACTTTACGCATCATAATTTGAAAACAAAACCAAAAAATCACAGTTTTTTAATCCCATAGGTGGACAGCAAGCGGCAAGCATCGTGCGACTCAAATAAAGTTCAGTTCACTCATTGCCACTATCCAAATTATGTCTGGCTAGTTTTACACATGCTGAATTTTAATAACAGATTGTTGCTATTCATTTTGGCCCTGATCTGATTTCGGCTGAAGTCAGTGTCTCTTTCTGTTGACTATAATGGGAGTTGAATTAGGCCTTACAATTCCAGTTTTGGTATCTCATTTGCCTGGAAGTAAATCTATACCATTTGCCACATAGCCCTAAAACCTTGGCCAGATAAGGACCGTCTGGGGCTTTGGAACTGCATGCTCTGTTCCGTGTTCAGTTCACAGTTCCATGTTGTATGGATAGTTTTACAGGATTTCCCGGAATGTATCATTTTGCAAATGAATCAGCAGTTTCAATCTTTCCATGCTAGAATATAATTAGTTTACTTTAAAGGGACACTGAGCTTGGTTTTTTTAAAAATATCTCTCTTGATAGAGCCCCGTGTATATGGTATGTGCTGACTTTTATTTAAGAAAACTCCTTTTTTTTAAAACAAAGGGGGAAGGTTTTCTCTCCTTTCTGCATTTAAAGGGGTCTTTTAAAGGGTCAAGAGAACAAAAACAAACTCTTTTCTGAGCACACCTCAACCGCTGCCTCTTTGCTTTCAGTTCCAGTGTTGCTGTTACAGCTGCCACTGGTCAATGCCCTCTTGCAGCTCTTGGAGAAGGATATCATCAGAACAAGGAAACTGACTGTAGGGAAAGGTCCTGATTCTCAGTTTCTCCATTCCTGCACTGGGGCTGTTATGGGGGGACTGGGAGCCAAACACAGCTTTTAACTATCTGTGCATTCCCCATATTTGGAGCCACGCAAGGACCAGAAGATCACAGTGGTCCCTTCTGGTCTTGGAATCTATAAAGCGCAACACTAGAGCAACCTTACATTCTACTTCCTTTTGGCCTCTTACAGGTCCTGGGGAACAGAAATACCTCGAGGACAGTGCCCTTGGGGCAAATGTTGGGGGACTAGGAGTGTGGATTTCAGCTGACAATGTCCTTTTAAGCAAGAAGACCCGGAAGGTGTAAATTATTATATACTTCATGACAGGTGCACTTTCAGGGACTAGAACAAAACCAACCCTCTCTCGTGGCTGAAGTGATACTATCCAATTCTTAAAAGGCTGTGCTTTGCGGCATCAGCAATACACTCTATTCTAAAGTCACAGCTTTCTCAGTTGGCTAACAGTGTAAGATTCACCTACCGGTGAATTCTCTGTATCTTAAAGTCCTTATATCATGATTTAAGGAGGTAAATAACTCAGTCATAAGTTGGTGGCCTATTGCGGGAGTGGGTGGGTGAGGTCTTGAGGCCTGCATTTTGCAGGAGGTCAGACTAGATGATCGTACTGGTCCCTTCTGACCTTAAAGTCTATGACGAGCCAGCACACCCTGCCCTTTGAGGATCTCAGATTTTTAAAAAATTGTTGATTTAATTCTTATTACTTCAATTCTCCCTTTCTAGGTATAAAACAATTAGAGATTGGAAAACTGATTAGGAGCAAGTAAGGCTGCTTGACCCGTCCTTAGTCCGAGCTTCGATTGTCACATCTATTTAAATCCTAGTTACTTGCCGTTGAACTACTGTGCAAAGACTAACCGTGCATTAATGCTGTCCTCATGAAGCAGTAGTCACTAATATTCACTAACCTAAGCAGTTTCCCAAAGGGTTGTCGTAATATACTATGTTCAGATGAAGTAGTGTTTAGTGTAATCATTTAAATTAACTACATTAAATTAAGCACAAAGTACTTTTCGTATTCTATGTCATATGAAACAAAGAAGTTGGATTCTTGTTCTAAGCAGAAAATTCAGGGCAAGTCTAACAATCAAACCCCTAACATGCCTCTATGCAGGGAGAGCCACTGAACTACAAATGTCTCTGGGGAAGAGGGCAGCAGCAGCCCGCTGAGATGCAGGCTAATGGATCAGTTTGGAGAGAGGGAGGTTCTGTGATGCTGCTGCACCAAATCAGATTCCTCCTGAGTGCATTATTGTGGGCTGCTGCATTCCCACACAGGCAAGAGTGGTTTTTTTTTCCTAAGATCTGATCTGAAAACAGCACATAGTAAACTGCAAGGCATTGACTGCATCTGCTTCCATAATGAAAGTGTGAGTCAACCTTCTTTATGGCGGAGCAGTGCTTAGTGCACCTTAGGGGCATTAAGGCAAAAGGTACTTTTACCACTTTTGACCCATCTGATCTTAGACCGGAGGGATGGGGGGGAAATTTGGCACTCAGTACAATTTACAGCAGCCTCAGAGCGGGTCTAAATTGCTCCACTTTGTAACAACCTCTAGGGGCCATTACACTGTCCAGCGATTGCCAGAGCACAGTGCACTCTGGATGCATTCCTGGTATGTCCCCCTATGCTGGCAGAGCAGGGAAGCACATTATCCAGCTCTGTTACTTGAACTTTCCACTGTGTCAGGAGATATCCCATCTATCTGCTAAGGCCAGCGCTACAACCCATTTGCTCTGCCATTCAAGCAGGGAAAAGACTATACGACATGATGTGATTTGGTCCCTGAATCAGAAATAATGGCCCCCAGGGAGAATGAGTATTTCAAATACTGTGTTTAGCTCCTAGCTTTTTAGTAAAGATAAATAGAATTGTTGACAGTGCAAATTATTTTCTAACCTAAATATTAAGAGAAGGTTTCACACATACAAGAAAAGGAAATACAGCAGAATAGGGAAATATAGACATAGTAAATAATATATATTAGTTAAAACGTCATTTCATTTTGGGGGGAAGGCGGGATTAAATTATGGCATGCCACTCAACACCATCTTCCTCAAAGAGATCAGTAGTAAATCTAATGCTGGGAGCAATAATTCCACTCTTAAAAATCTTCAAACGTCTGATGAAGTGGGATTTTCTCTCACAAAGGCTCATGCGATAAATAAATCTGTTAGTCTTTAAAAGTGCCCCAGGACTCTGTTGGTTTTTCTGCAATAGACTAACACAGCTACCTCTTTGGAACTTATCCTCGACAGTTACATTTCTATAAATGACATTTGTTCTCTTACATAGTTGATGAAATATATTTATTGGTTGTTGCCATTAGAACTGTAAACAAAAATCTTCATATGATTTCAGTAAATTAGGGCACTACCCTAACAATATAACAACACGGAGTTGAGGGATATATCCCTGAAATAACTCTTGCATTAGTTTTGTAACTGAGCAGAAGCCTTTCAACCTGGGACAATCTCAGAAGACAGGAAAATGACCCATTCCCTCCAGCATTTTCCTGGGAATTCTCTCTCTTTTGCTTTGCAGGACTGTTGTGCAAAAATATTTCATTCACAAATTTCTATTTGTAATCTCCCTGTGAGGGAGATCTTGGCCTGCTCACCCTGGTTAACATTATATCCAGTCCTCTTGAGAGATGTGTTGGTTTGTTTTCTTTTCCCAACCTAGCTTCACATTGCCAATATTGCTCTATAATTTTACAGAAAATAAAAGCTACTCAAATACAAGTGAAACAAACCACAAAATTGCAAGACAAAAGTTGGATAGGCAGGGATTTTGTATCTTCTCACATGTAATATATTTTTTATATTATCATAAGAAGTGGAGACAGTTTAAACTAGAGTTATCCAGAGCGGGGTATGTAAAATAATAACAAGATAATCAGGTCTCTGCTAAAATAAATAATATATGGGATGCACATTTGTCTATACATATGGTAAAATTCTGGCTATACTGAAGGCAAGAGTTCTCACTGACTTCCAGAGAGACAGGATTTTATTCACAGTGCTTAAGTAGCTAATCCATCCCCACCAACTCACAATCTCCATTGTCCTTATGGGTACCTTCTCTCTCTTTTTCTTTTTCAGTCAGAGTTTTTCTTCTCCAGGAAACGTTTGTGTTAAATATTGCCTCAGTCCGTCCATTCACTGTCTGTCTGAACTGAGAATCTCCCACTCCCTCTGGGTTCTGTGGATGGCAGCACCTATAATAAAAAGAGACAGGGATCTTTTTCTTCCCTGGGATCATGTTCTCTGTCCCACCAAGCAGTAGGTCAGACTACTCATTATTTAAAGAAAAAAAAATAGAGACATTCCTAATTCAGTCTCTTAACCCATCAGTAGTTACATTTTAACATCCCTGCTTTACAGATGAGAAAACAAGGGACTTCCCCAATGCCAGAGAATCATGAGAACCAAAACCCTTTGATTTACTACCACACACCTGCACCTTACAAGCTAGTTATTGAGCTTTTCCATATGCCAGTTTTCCTGTCTATAAAGCTGACCTAATGAGAATGCTTTGCACCTACAGAAGGCTCTTCCACCTATAGACCTCAAAAAGAGCAAATGAGTCAAGCAAGCATGAATAGACAGGTTTTAGAGGCCGCACACATGCACTTAGACTGGGACCCTTTTTTAAATTAGAAGAATTGCGCTCTAGCAAATGAGACATGAGTCTATAATCTGGTTCTGTTCACAGCTCTGCCACACCACCAAATAATCCTGGCCGATTAAGTCAGCTTTGTTCCTTGCTTAACCCATCTGAAAAATGGCAATAAGGATATTTGCTGGCTTCCTGCAGCTGGTGTTCTGACCCTTCACAAAATGGACTGGGAAACACTGAATTATTAAGACCAGCCAGGAAGAGAGGTGGAAATTGAACTTGGGATATTCTGGCTCCCAGTCCCAAATTTACTACCCTACACTTAGAGAAACAAAAGGGTCCCTTTGACCAGATTCCATGAACCATTTACACAGCAGTCTTGATCATTTCAGAGGCCTATGGAGTGTAGAGCTTGCTCTGCATTTTGAGCTAGATCTCCAAGGGAGCCAGAGCAGTGTGCGAGGAGAGGCTGGGTAGGGCACTTATCTGCTCTTCTGATTCTGGCAGGTGCTAAAGGCCAAACCAGCTCCTGGCTCAACTTAGAGCAGCCTCGGCACCTCTCTTGCACCAGCAGATGATGGACCTCAAGGGGTTGCTCCATCAGCAAGGAGTATCAGAGTCCACAACGTTCTAGCCCAAGACTCTTTCATCCCCTGTGTGGAGAGGCTAGTGTAACGCTGGCTTTTCTTGGACTCCTGCTTCCTTAAGGCAGTTTTAAGTACTCTTTGCACCACTATAGCAGCTCAAAGACAACTTAATTGGTGCTGAAGATCTGGATCTGTAAGTTTATCAAGGAATCACATGCAAAATAAACAATATAATTTGCAGTGACTCCTAGCAGTGCCAAACTAAAACATATTTTCTCTGGCCTTCACTATACTTAAAGCTCTTGCCTTGCCAAATTTCTGCCTTCTAACTCCACCTGTTTTGCCTGAAAGTGGTTCAAAAGAAATCACAGGATTGGATTGGATTTTTCCCAAGGGAACAGTGCAATTTTTCTACCCTTTTCCTTTCTCTCAAAAATAACAGCCCTTTTTTTGCTCAGGCTTTCCAGTGTAATTCACTGTTGGTCAGAGACTAAGCATGGAAAATTTCAGTGTGCTTCAGAAGGATAGGAGCACCTCAGGAAGTGAGCTGTGACACAACTGTAGTCATAGCAGGTCTCAACCAGCAATCTCTAAAGTAAGAGATTTTGCCTGCTAAGATGTCCCTCCAGGAAGCTCTAACCTCAGCCTGCCTCAGCATCTCAACTCTTTTGCTGGAGTTTGCGGGGATGACGGGACTACAATTTACTTAATGCCAGATAGCTCGGTCCTGCGACCTCGGCACTTAAGACATGCAGCTGTGGTCTTTCCTTTGTCCCACTACCAATCCACAGGGTCTATTACACCTCACCCACATGACACATTGAAATGACCTGTCATGTAGCTTTTCTGTGCTGCGTTCCTGACAGTTATCTGATGCAGTGGTAATTTAGCAATCCTGATTATTACTAAATTGCCTTAATGTGGTGGGTCTGTAGCTGTCCCTCTTGCTTCACTTGGAAATGAAGCACTCTAGCTTATTGGAATGATATTTTGTTTTGTTTTTGGAGAGGATGAACAGCAGATGCACATAGCATTTACAGAAGTCAAAACATAATTGAGTTATGAGTAAAGGACATCAGGGAAAATATCAGTGCTTTCATGCATGTCTTGAATTTTTATAACTGTGCTTACTATTCATGTTGCAGCAATTAGAATTTTTTTTTTTTGCCTAGATTAAATAAGAAATGGACTGAGTTAACAAAGCTTCGGGTGTTTGCTCGCTATGATGCAAGATGAATAATGTGTCTGGTTTTTGTCCCCCTTGCAGTTGCACTCTGCTGTGACCAGGATCCAAGTACAAAGACCTGGTTTCAATTATACATTTGCTCACATATGTATCCTGAATAATGACAAGGCTTGCATGGTGGATGACATAGTGCATGTCCTGGAGGAATTGAAGACTGCTCGGTCTTCTAATCGAACTAACTTTGCTATCACATATCCAATCACTCACTTAAAGGATGGCCGGGAAGTGTACAACGGGCACCAACTTGGCGGAGTTACTGTGCACAGCAAAGATCAGGTGAAGTCTGCAGAAGCTATCCAGCTCACCTACTACTTGCAGGCAATCAACTCTTTGAATGACATGGTAGCAGAAAAATGGGAATCCATCTTTTGTGACACCGTCAAACTTTTCCAGAAATCCAATAGGAAAGTCAAAATGTATCCCTTCACTTCGTCTTCGCTGAGGGAGGATTTCCAGAAGACCAGCAGGGTGTCAGAACGTCATCTGGTCACAAGCCTGGTCCTTGTGGTCACTCTGGCCATACTCTGCTGTTCCATGCAGGACTGTGTCCGCAGCAAACCCTGGCTTGGCCTTTTAGGATTGTTAACAGTGAGCTTAGCCACTCTGACTGCAGCTGGAATCATCAATCTGACTGGTGGGAAATACAATTCCACCTTCCTGGGAATTCCTTTCATCATGTTAGGTAACTATCTCATTCTATTTTTTTTTGTGTGGGTTTATGGTCCTATGACATATTTCATGATCAACAGAAAAGAAGCCAAGTGTCACTTCATGAATCCCAGTACCCATTCACTATGACACTTCAGTGTACTCAAATCTCCTCATGAATTCACGTGGTATTTGTAATAATAATATTTATGGACATTAAAAAAAACTCCAGAGGGGCTCTGTTGTTCCATAGCACCATTTGGTATGACAGTCAGCTCATAGACAGAGACAAGTTTGTGCTAGTGAAAGGTATTATGCAAGAGAGAAAAACGAATGGCACCTTCTCCATAGAAATTTGATTGTTTTTTGCTTCTCAACTTTATAAGGAAATCTTTGCACTGGTCCCTTTATGAAATTCAAATATCAGCCATCTTGATAAAGACAAGGAGCATTTTTCATTTAGGGACTAATAACTATACTCCCTTCGAAGACACACTGTTGTTTTATGATTGGCTTATATTTTAATCAGTCTGTCTGGGGAATAAATGCTATAGTAGGCAGTTTCTTTGTTGCATTTCACTTGAAAAGTCTGAATTTGCCAAGGTAGTTTAAGTAGCAGTATGTACTGCTAAGTTGAAGAGCTCTGCTTCTTGCTGATCAGGCCAGCTTGCACCATCAGCGTCAAGCCCTGGCAGTGATTAAAGTATTGACAGACTAGGAAGACCATTCCCTGCTGACTTCCTTGGCTGTGGGTTGATGGCATTAACTCAGAGAGTTCCATCTGTTTGTTTCTATTTTTATACTCCATTCACCCACCATCATTTTTGGGTATCAAGACCAAGGGAGTTGGTTTGTGCCTGATCTGAAGTCAGTGGAAAGACTCCTATTGCTTTCAAGAGTGTTTAGATCAGGACCGTTTGGGGGAAACTTGGCATTAAATCAGAGCAGTTAGAGGACCTCACTAGTGGTCAGAAAGAGAGACCTGGAAAGTTCACACTATTTGCTTTTGTGTTTGGTTCATGAAAAACTTGGTACACTGCAGGTGTCTGATACGTCCTTGTTCGCAACATTATTCATTTGTGAAGAATACCTCATGCATTGATTTGATAACAGCTTTCCCAGCTGAAAAATCAGTGTGCAGCACTACTTCAGATTTACAGCGTAAGTGGAGCTCCAATTACTACATCACATCATGTAGTGATGGTACATGTTTCAGTAGGGTTGTTTTATATTCAAAACTAGGCCCACTCTGATATGCATGTAATATACTTGTACTTCCGACTTGTTTTAATTAAAAGGATGGTATATTTTATCAGAGCAGCCATTTAGGTACAGCACACACTTAGTGAAAAGTAAGTAATCAAAAAGCAGACCTTCAAATGTCACATCAGAGGCAGCATGTAATTCTGATTTTCAAATCACATCCAAAAATGTAAAGTAAAATGTAATATGATCAAAAGGAAATATCTTGCAGGAATTTTGAATTACAGGGAGGCTAGCCATCTGCCCTGTTTTCTTAGGTTTGATTTTATGTAATGTAAAAATGAATTGATCAAACTAAGGAGATTATGCAAAATATCCTGTTTTTCTGTGTGTGTTATAAAGAGAATATTCACTGCAGAAATTAAATCTAAAAGTCCATCCATAGAAATGAAAGTGGTTTGCATGGAGTGACTTTGAAATATGAAATGTTTGCTAGATTAAGGGATCCAGACTCCCACTGCCTGAGGACAACCTTTCAAATCTTTGATTCACTGGCAATGAATGTGCTGCAATCTGCACTTCTTGGGGGGGGGGAGGGGTTCCACAGTTCAGTATGGTAAGTTTGTATGCATTTTTGTTGTAGCTGAGTTGGTCCCAGTATATATGAGAGATAAGGCAGGCAAGGGAAAATAATTTTATATCGATCAACACGTAGTGCCAAACACTGTAGACAAACATTATTTTTAATTGAGGTACATTGCTCCTTTTTAACAGTGAGTTTCTAGCACAGTGGTTCTCAACCACCGTGTCGGGACACATTACTGTGTTACTACACAGTGGTAAGTGTGTTGCAGAGAGCCAGGGAGATGGCTGGATTCGGCCTGAAGGGGGTGGGCTGGTGTGTCATGACGCACGGCCAAACATGTCCTACAAAAGGTTGAGAACCTCTATAATCTAGAGAGTAATTAAACTCTAAATAAGTATCAGAAACTACCAGCCCATTTCACTTGAATCCTCCATATGCTTTGCATGGCTTAATATAAACGCCTAAAAGTCAGACATAGATGTGAAGGACAGATGAACAGCAAGGGGTAAAGAATTTTTTAATGAGAATATTTTAATCTAGTGGACAGTTGGAAAAGCAAATATTTTTCTTCTGACAGCAAAATGAAGCAGGACATAGAAAAATTCAGCACAAATTTCAACAAATATTTCATTTGTGCTTAAAAACAAGGAGTCCTGTGGCACTTTTAAAGACTAACACATTTATTTATTGCATGAGCTTTCATGGGAGAAAATCCCACTTCATCAGACCCTTTGAAGATGGGGAATTTACAGAATGGGAGGAAATAAAAAAAGTCTCCCTTGAAGTAACTGGAGGCTATAGGTACAATCCAACATCCATTGTAGGCAATGGAGATACTCTCATTTAACTTCTGACCCTTGATAAGTTGACCTTCAGAGGACAGAGGATTTCTGGCCTGTGTTTTTGTGGAACAGCTGCTACTTTCCCAATTTTTCTTAGCTGAGTATAGGCTGTCTGAGTGACACAGTGGCCAAAACAGCTAACGCAATCCTGGTATGCATAAACGGGCAAATCTCAATAGGAGTAGAGAGGTTATTTTATCTCTATATTTGATATCAGTCTAGCTACTGATGGAATACTGTGTCTAGTTTTGGTGCCCACAATTCAAGAAGGATTTTGAGAAATTAGAGAGGGTTTCAGAGGGCCACGCGAATGATTAAAGGATTAGAAAACATGCCTTACAGTGATAAACTCAAAGAGCTCAATCAATTTAGTTCAACAAAGAGAAAGAAGGTTAAGGGGTGACTTGATTACTGTCTATAAGTATCTACATGGAGAACAAATATTCAATAATGAGCCCTTCAATCAAGCAGAGAAAGATAACACAATCCAATGACCGGAAATTGTAAAAGATATTCAGACTGGAAATAAGGTATACATTTTTAATGGTGAGGGTAATTAACCATTGAAACAAGTGTTGTGGTGGAGTCTTCATCATTGACAGTTTTTAAATCAAGATTGGGTGTTTTTCTAAAATATATGCTCTGCGAATTATTTTGGGGAAGTCCTATTGCCTGTGTTATACAGGAGGTGAGATTAGATGATCATAGTACTCCCTGCTGCCATTCGACTCTATGTCTACACTTGTAAAGTTAAGACAACTCTGTTAAGTCAACTTAACAAGGTCGACTTTAAGTCAATTTAAAGTCAATCTTGTTAAATTGGCTTAACAGAGTAGCTATACTTTCAGCTGAATTTAAGTCAGCTTAACAGTAGACATAGCCGTCCACACTGGCTTTAAGTCGACTTAACACTATTCCCCGTCCACACTGGCTTTAAGTCGACTTTAGAAATCAATTTAAGGCTTAAGTCGACCTTCAGAGGCAGTGTTAAGTCAACTTAAGCTGTTATTAAGTCGACTTAAGGAAACATTTAAGTTGACTTAATAAAAGCCCAGTGTGGACGCAGGTTGGTGTAGGTCGACTTAAGCATCCTTAAGTCAACCTAAGTTGCCAGTGTAGATGCACCCTATGAATCCACGATCTCATGAATTGTAAGGAGAAAGTTTACAGAAAAAAATATTTATTCATGACACAAATCTTTATCTTGCATAGATGCCATTCTGCCACCACTCTGATCAACTACTGCTGGTCAAATAATAGTTCTCAAATTATTTATTCATAAAATTTCACAATATTTTTCAAATTGTTCACTGAATGTTTTTAGATGATGTGCACATTTATACAGCCAGACTGCTAAGTCAGGCAATATATTTGAAGAACAACGTATTCAATGAATTGGGTACTATTTTCAATAGATCATTAATGAATCCTTCTCTTAATCATTTACCTCACCTCAGCCTCAATCCTCCCCAACAGTGAACAACCTCTAGTGCAGAAAAGGTAGCTGAGTTTCTTTATTTACGGAATCCTTGGCCTCACTAAGTCTTGATCGTGGTGATGGCTTTTATGTTGTGAGCAGGCTTCTTTACCAATGTTAGGATTCAGAAATTGCTTATTAAAACAAAGCAGAAATCAAATCAAGTCACTGAAGCCAACAGGCTCCTGAGATATGCTATTTAGTGAGCCTCAGTGCTAGTCAGAAGTAAAGCAGGAGCTGCTGCACCTGGTCCCAAAAGGGCAAGGTTCAACTCTCACCATGTAAGAAAGAGATTGTATGGGCGGGTGTGAAGGAAAAGCTGCACAGAGAGGAATCTTAAATGGCTCTGATGAGATGTTGTCTCAAGCATTGAGCTCAATATGAGAAGTTTGCAACAATCTCTGTTTTCACTTTGATCATTTTGTGAAGTAAACTTGGGGAATGTTTCACAGCTCTCGGTTAAAGGTGTTCCTCGCAAAACAATTTTCTTTAATTTTAAAAAAAAAGAAATCAGTGGACCAAATTCTGCTCTGTTATGTTGGTCAACCCAAGTGGCTTCCATGACTTTTTCCTGAATGTAACTGGGAGCAGAATATGGCACAATAATTTAACATTATGGCCCTAATTCATCAACACACTTAACTCAGGTGCAGGAATGCTTTGCTAAATAGGAATAGGATTATTTACAAATACTTGCATAATCTTTGTTGAATCAGGACTTTTAACCTCCAGAAGCATGTAATGACAAATCAAATTCTTCATAATCATATTAAACAAATTACATAGGTGGCCACGAGCTGCAAAGCAGAGATTCAGGTTTTGATTCCCCGTAGCCTCCCCAGCCAAAGTCCAGTGGTATTTATTATCAGAGTTCAGGCCAAAGTGTTGTATCAAAATATCATAGATCACCATATTTAGTAAGGGTTATCTAATGATTCCTGAGCCTTAAAAGTATATCCACTACCTCAAAAGCACTGTGTTACGAATCATGCCATTTAAAAATAAGCTGAGCTCATATGACAGTCGACAAGTTATCTCTGACAGCTATAATTAAACATAGATCTTAGACAATTTATAAGTGTTGGTTTTTCCATTTCAAAAAGGCAGTCTTATTCCTTTAGAAAAACTGTACAGCCTGTTCAAAAAGATCCAGCTCTTTTAAATGGCCGAGTTCACGGAAAGCATCATCCCTGTAAAATGATAGTGGGATGTCAGATATTGACTAATAGGGGGAAGGATGCAGTGAAAGTTCCCCTGGCTTATATTTAGCTTCTGATTTAAAAGTGGACTAACACATTAAAATAGGCATGGAAAAAGCAGTTCATCAAAAATAAGAATGGCCTGAACTTTCAGCCATCCGTAAACCAATCAAACATTTTTGCTAAGTTTGACAAAATATAGATAAGTGCACTCAGTGACCTCTAGAAGCCTCTTTCCTTCGTCAAGCCATTCTTTGCAGGCTCAGCAGGTTGAGTAATCTCTGCTAAGCCAGTAGCTATCTTCAAAATATGCAACTTCTCGAACTTCCATCGGCTTAGCAGAGAAAGTCGTTCACATAGCAGTTCAAGGCTTAGCTCATGTGAAATTTTAGCAGAGTGGCCGGACAGAACCCAAAAACCAAAATGTCAGACCAGAGACCCTTCTCTTGAACATCAGCCAGGTACAGTTTGGGTTAAAAGAGAGGGAGGTGGAAAATCTGTGGGCTGAATGACATCTTATCTTGAAGAAGCAGTTAGAGGTGGGAGAAGGGGCTGTATAAAAACAAAAGATGGACGTTGAATTATTTTGGAGGCCAGATTGACTTGAGCATTGCGAGCAGAAGGGAAATGGGGATTAGAAAAATGGGGTAGGAATTGGGTGTGTTTGAAGGTGAGAGGGGAAGAACAGTATATGAAAGTGAAAATGAAAGAACCTCTAAGGGTCTAAGGATGCTCAAGCCTGTATGTAACTAAAGAAAATCAGGGAGGCTATGGAGTGGCAAGAAAACTCTGAAGAGCAGTGGAGGTTCAGGAGGCCCCTCCAGCACAGTTGGAAATACCAGGTGCAATTTCCTGCAGTTTAGAAGATTTTAGACCAAGATTAGAATAAACAAGTAGTCTACCTGCTATTTCTCTGGAACTCTGAAGTAAACTACTGATGGTGAATTGCATTCTGTTAAAACACAATCATTCTCAAAAATATCCTGGCCCTAAAAGCACTCATCATATTGTCTGTCAGACACAAAAATATTGATAAATTCTTTTAAAGCCCAGTGTCAACATTAGTTTTATATACAGAAATATCAGTGTCCCACATCCAGTTCCTGAACAGCTCTCCTAAATATCCTTCATTCCACATTTCAAGGTGCAGTACACCCAAATGTTTGACGTTGTAGAGTATTTTGCCACCAATCTTTGTCATAAATTAATAAAAATGAGAAGCTTACTGTGTCTCCCTTGTTTTTATTCTTTTCACTCAGCTTTCTTTCCTTCTCTATCAGCCTGCCTCTCGAAGAATTTTATCTCCCCTCTAAACGTGTCCCTCTCAAGTTTCTGTCTCTCTGTCTCATCCTCTTTTCATTCATTCCTATTTTCACTTTCCCACAGTCTTCACTCCCACATCACTCTGTCCTTCCCAGGTTTGTTTTCCTTTGCTCCCAACTGTTCTGCTCTCTGTTCCCTTTTCCCCAGTGTTCTGTCTTACAGCTCCCACTTCAATCCTATATTCTGATTTCTCTCCCTCGATTTCCCTCATAAATTTTGCTGTTTTTCCATTCCTCTGCGTAGGCTCCCATCTCTTTCTTGACTTCCCCTTCCTTTCTTTCTCATTCTCGACCAGCTCAGTCCTCTGCCCCCAATCTAACTTCAGCAAACCTGAGCCTAAATAATCCATCCTCTGCCCCCTAACCTTCTCCAGTTGTTACTCTGCCCGCAAACCATCCTCTTTCCCCTAGTCTCTCCAGTGAATGCTGTGGCACATTAACAGTTCTTTGCCCTGATCCATCTCCTGCCCCCACTACAACTGTAAATACAATTTCTGCCTCTTCAGACCCCCTATTCAATTCCCTAGCCTGTCCTCCATCCCTCCCATCTGAATGCATCTTCTGCCCACAAATGTCCTTTCTATTCTTTCAGTCCATGCTCTGAACTCCTGTCCCTTCACTGCCCTTCCAATCCAATCTGATCCAACTGAATTCTGTCCCCAGTTGATTTTTTCTGTTTCTCTCGGCTCCCTGCTCCCTAATCAATTGATTCTCCACCTATCTCAATCATATTCCCCTTCCCAATCCATCCTTTTCCACTCAGTCACTTCAACAAATTCTCTGACCTCCAAACCATCTTCTGCAATCCTTCCCATATCAGTCCTGAAGCAATATTTCAAATCTTTTGATTGGATGGACATAAATCTCTTTCCCCTGCCCCAGCCATGCCCATTCAACCTATACTTTGTCCCCCTAGTTATAGAATCATAGAATAATAGGGTTGGAAGGGACCGCACGAGGTCATCTACTCCAACCCCCTGCTAAAAAGCAGGACCACTCCCACTAAATCACCCCAGCCAGGGTTTTGTCTAACGGGGCCTTAAAAATCTCCAAAGATGGAGATTCTACCACCTCCCTAGGTAACCCATTCCAATGCTTTACCACCCTCCTAGTGAGAAAGTTTTTCCTAATATCCAACCTTGATCTCCCCAGCTGTAATTTGAAACCATTGCTCCTTGTTCTGTCCTCTGTTACCATCGAGAACAGCCTAGCTCCCTCCTCTTTGAAGCACCCCTTCAAGTAGTTGAAGGTTGCTATCAAATCTCCCCTCAGTCTTCTCTTCTGTAGACTAAATAAGCCTAGTTCTTTCAGTCTCTCCTCTTAAGTCATGTTCCCCAGCCCCCTAATCATTTTTGTTGCCCTCTGCTGGATTCTTTCTAATTTGTCCACATCCTTTCTGTAGTGGGGAGCCCAAAACTGGACACAGTATTCCAGATGCGGCCTGACCAGTGTCGAATAGAGGGGAATTATCACATCCCTTGATCTGCTGGCAATACTCCTACTGATGCAGCCTAGTATGCCATTGGCCTTTTTGGCAACAAGGGCACACTGTTGGCTCATATTCATCTTTCCGTCCACCATAACCCCCAGGTCCTTTTCTACAGCGCTGCTACTTAGCCGATCGGTCCCCAGCCTGTAGCAGTGCATGGGATTTTTTTCGTCCTAAGTGCAGGACTTCGCACTTGTCTTCGTTGAACCTCATGAGGTTTCTTTCGGCCCAGTGTTCCAATTTGTCCAAACAAATTCATTCTCTACCCCCACATCTGCAGGCAAGCATTCATCCATGTTCCCCAAACAACTGCTGCTCTCCATTCTGCCTACCAACTGATCCTTTCCCCCAGTCCACTGAGGAAAACAAACGCAAAGGAGGCTCTAACATATTTGAAAAGGCTGAATTTAAAAATACAAGTAGTTGCGAACCATTTTATCCCATGTTCTCCCAGCTCTTTTTAAGTGCAAAGAAAATACATAGCTAACAAACCGCAGTGAGATCTACAGCAGTTTTGTGTTGCTAGAACTGTGTTGTCCCCCTTTAAAAGATCAGGAAGCAAAATTACCTTGTACTTAGATACATATCCTTGTCCCAAGTAAAACAGAACATAGATGGTTCAGTGTGCTGAGTTAGCATGGGTCTAGGCATCAACCTTGGCATACATAACCTTTGAGACAAAATTAAACCTTCTCAGAATCAGCCTGGTTTTGACCTCCTGATGTTTCTCCTGTGTTTTATGCCAAAATGTTCCATGTCCATGAAAAATTTAATCAAAGTTGGGCATGAAACTTGTTTTTTAAAAAAAACAAAAAAAAACTTACTAGTATCTTGTATACTTACTAGTATCTGCATTTTGAATTTTGAACTGGGCAGGAAGGGAAGTTACATGATATTTATTCATATTTGCTGATTGGCTGAGCCTCTCTCAGATGCTCAAGACAGACGGTGGAAATCTATTTGACTCTTCTTTTCTCAAGTCTGTATTAGGGAGAGTGTCCCATATGTCATAACAGGCTTGTGGAAAATGCAATGCCAGACAGGCTCATCTCTCCTCAACCTGACATAGCTCAAGGGTGCAGTATGTGACAAAGGCCTAAAAAGAGGGACATGGACAATTATTTATGCAGGAAACGTGAAATGCCATGGGGATCCTTCCTTTTGTATAAATAACTCCAGTCATGACATCAGTTACATGATCCTGTTGTAAATAAGTTTCAAAAATAAAAGTGAGATCCCAAATTTGTACAAAATATAATTCATTTTGGACCTAAAGTGAGTGGCATTTCTCAAAATGAGAGATGACTTAGAGATATGTGTAGGCCTGCCATCTTTGGGCAATTGGACCTCTTCTATAAGAGGATACACCAATGAAGGAAGAGAGTCTGTGACAAGACCTTCTGGGCCAAAGATGATTGTATACTTGGTCCAGAGGTCCAGGGCAGCTTTTGGGAGTTGCCCATAAGTTTGGACATTTCAGCTAACCTCTAAACCTTAGCCGACCTATAGCCCTGAGGTTTCCCCATCACTAAATTTACTCTGTCTCCTGTTTTAATGAAGTTTTTCAATGTTAAGGGTAGTTTTCTCTGTGGTTTTCCAAGCTAACCTGTTCTATTCTAGTCAATATCCTAGAAGCAGGGCAAAAAATGTTTACAAGAATAAAATTAAAGCATTATTGAATTATTTGGTTTCAGTGTTATGGGGGAAGAAGAAGAGTTTAACTTACTCCATATTCTAGTAGGCCATAGATCCAAAAAGAAAAATCATAACCCAGAACCAAAGCTGCTGAATTCAGATCCAAATCTCGTTGCCTAAGATTTTGCCCAAACTAAAACACACCCTGCCTCATTCCATCCTTAGATATTACTGTGTCCCTACCCAAACAGTGATATTTAGCTGTTCTGTCACATACTAAAATTTTTACATGGGTAGATTGACATGGCCTCATTTTTCTTTTTGATTGCCATAACTCCAGTTTTGTATATTTCATGTAAGGTCTGTCAAGAAAACTCATTTTATTTTCTGTGAAGAGGGTCACTTCACAGTATCTTCTGCTGCACCTGCCTAATACTATTATTTTATTTAACTTTCATTTGCTAATCTCCAGTACTTTGAATCTCAGTGTGTAGTACAGAAGGAAGAATCAGTACTGCTTTGCATATGGTGACATGACAGCAATGGGAATCTGTCTTGGACGTCCGTCGTACTTTGTGCCAGCTGCTGGCATTCATGCTGAAAGCTCTTCTCTCATGCTTAAATGTGGCTTGCAGCACCTGAATGCTAGTGAAACCTTTTCTGTGTGTCTGCATGTGCCACAGTCCCTTTGTATTACTTAGCACCAAAGTTAAAAGCTCACATTCTATGCAACTAACCCCATACCTTATTCAAGGGAAAGTAGACTTGTAGACAAAGTCAGAAGGGACCATTACGATCATCTAGTCTGACCTCCTGCACCACACAGGCCACAGAACTTCAACCACCCACTTCTGTAATAGACCCTTAACATAAGATGAGTCATTGAAGTCCTCAAATAATGATTTAAAGACTTGAAGGTACAGAGAATCCACCAGCAAGTGACCCCTGCCCCATGCTGCAGAGGAAGGTGAAAACCCCTAGTATCCTCACCCCTTAAATATTTTGTGATCGAGACCCCTGCATCGTCCTCTATTACCTACAGCTCCGGCATACTCCCCTCTTCCTCCTCGTCTCCATAGCAGGTGCGTACTTAACCAAACAGAATGTTTCTCTTTCTATTCTTTTCCTGCTCTCTCCTCAATTGAGAACTCAGCCATGGAACTGTGTGTTGGAGGGGGTTTGCACATTTCACATTGCAATGTGAAAGAACACCCAGGGCAGATTTTCAAGGGTACAAATGGCAATTCGACCCCAATCCTTTGGAAAATCAGTAGGAATTAGATCCTTGACTGCCTTTTGTGCCCTTGAAGATCTCCCCTCCAAAGATCCTAAAGTTTGTTTTGAACTGCAGACTGGTATCAGCGAATCTCCAACAGCTTTAATCATGGAGTCAGTTCAGACAGGCATATAAAAAGTTTAGATAGTGAACACCAAACATCAATACATAACCAGCCAGCTAAATGCGCACAGCTAAAGAGCAGCACAGTACTTCCTTTTTCAAGGTGCTGAAAGACACATATGATCTGACATTTCAGCTTCAACCGGTTCTCTCTCAGAGCAAGCAGCATAATCCGCAAATTGAAATAGAATTCACATCCTGACGTTTAGAACCAAAACAAGTCTTTGACATGGAAGCGTACGGCTTATTTTCTTAGGACAGATATTTGAACTGTAGGAAGAACTGGCTTGCAAGTGGTTTTATGCTACCGCATTAAATATTCACTTTAAATAAAAACAGATTTTGACCCGTATCTTGCCTTGCTTATCTCAGCTTCTTAAAAATAAACTTGTCTGTCAGATGTTTTTCTATTTATAAAACGTGCTGACATTCTGCTGTCATTATAATAACAAACACAAACATTGCATTGGAACAGTATTAAAATGAAAGCTGCAAAAGAAACTACTCCAACCCACATCAGAAATAACATCCTCCTAACAGCCAGTCTCTCCAGTCAGGTCTCTTGACTTCATTGAAGTCAATGGGACTACTCTAAAGGCATAAAGTTAGCCATGTGCAAATATCTTTGATGCATCTAGGCCATAATACCTATACAATCACCACATTTAGAATGTTTGTCCACTGATTTTAATTGGGTTTGGAATGCTGCACCAGACCCTAATTGGAAACCATAATATACAGATGGTTTTTTTAAAAAAAGTGGACATGATTAAAATATGCATATTGTGTTCAGAGTTTAAGGATTAAAACCTAAAACAGAATCCATCAAACCATGTTTCTGCTGTTATTGCCCACGGTAAAAGTAGAAAGAGTTTGTGACCAAGTCACTGAAAAAAGGAACCAGATACGCACATGAAGGATAGGTCTATCAACAGCTATTAGCCATGATGGTGATGGATGTAACCCCATGCTTGGGACAACTCTAAACCTCTGATTCCCAGAAGCTAGGAGGGGAAGCCAAGGTAGATCACTCCAAAGTTGCCCTGTTCTCTATGCTTCCTTTGAAGGTCTGGTACTGGCTTCTGTTGGTCTGTTCATATTCAGTTCCAGCATTTCACATATTTCTCCTTTTCCCTGTTTCTATATCCCTTATACATGTCAGGATAAAGAAACAATAGAGATGAAAAAGTATACATAGCTTATGTATGGGTGTGGTTGTACATACTTAGTAAGGACTTGCATCTAGGGAATAATTTTGGTTTGAATGGTAATACATATAACATAGAGTTTGTTCTTTTTATAGACTTCTCTAAAGTGTATATCCATTGTTATTTGTCATGATAAAATACTATTTATGTTATTAATTTGTATAAACATTTTGGCTTTTATCTTTATAAAGATAACACCATCCATCCAAGTTCATTATTCTGTGATAGGCAATATTAGGGAAGAGTTGTACATTTAGGAAGGTATAAATCAAAAAGGGCATGGCCTGACCAATATTAATGTTCCACCCCTGAATGGAAAGATGACCTTACGCCATCTTTCCGAAAAAGTGCATTCTTCAGAAACCCAGGACAGGTGAAATATTCTGTGTCTGATTTGGAACATCCAAATGATTGAGGATGATATTCACCCCTGTGCACAGGGCCCACACAAGTCCTATTCACCACCTAACTCCCATATCAGCTGTATTTTGATGCCGTATGTGGGTCCTAAGCAATGGTGCACATGAGGCATGGGAAGTGGGGCACAGGTTCCCCCAATCAGCAGGGGCACCGAACTCTTCCAGCCACAGACTGCATTAAGGAAGGAAAAATACTGAATGCAGAACAAAGTGGGGAATAACTGGCTAGCCGGCTGTACAGCTGAAGGAGGCGGCTTAATAGATTAAAACTGAATGAGTCAATATGGTGGTGTAATTGCAAAAGAGGCTATTACCATATTGGGATGTATTAAGAAAAGCGTTGTATGCAACACGAGAGGTAATTGTCCTCTTCTACTCGGCACCGGTGAGGCCAGTGGCATACTGTGGGTCTAGCACCCGAGGGCCAATACTTACATTTGCACTCCTCTCCCTGCCCCCAGTTGGTGGCAGCAGCAGTCTCCTGTGGCTAGGGGTGCCTGTGGACCCATTTCTTGCTCTCCCCTACTGTCTTCTCCACTGTGGGTGAGACAGGAAGAGGGAATGACATGGGCAGATGCCCCCGGACCTCCTAGCAGCAGCAGGGGGGCAGTTAGCAGCATGCTGGCCTCTGTCCTAGGGCCCCGCCTTTGGCTGCTTCCCCTCTGTGCAGCTAAGGTTCTTGTGGCTCCCTCCTTGTGTCCAGCACAGGGGCCCAAAGGGTGCTTGCTCCCCACATAGTGGGAGCCCTCAGCTGCCAGCAGGCCTGTACGGGGGTCAGCGTGGCCCCCGTGTATGTTAAAGCCCAGAAGCCACTGGCCATCTGCAACAGGAGAAGTTGGCTTCTCCCAAGAGAGCCTGGCTGCTCCACCCACCCTGGCTAGTGCTCCAGGGCATGGCTCCCATCCACCCCCGACCCCACCCCACCTTGGTATGCTTCTGGGTGAGGCCTCAGCTGGAGTACTGCGTCCAGTTCTGGCTCCCACACTTCAGGAAAGATGGGAACAAACTAGGGAGGCCAGAGGAGAGCACCAAACGTGATAAAAAGTTTAGAAAACCTGACCTCTGAGGAAAGATTTAAAAAACGGGACAGTTTTGTCTTGAGAAAAGAAGACGGAAGGAGACCTAATAATAGTCTGTTAAGGGCTGTTATAAACAGGATTGTGATCAATTACTCTCCTTGTCCACTGAAGATAGGACAAGAAGTAAAGGACTTAATCTGCAGCAAAGAGATTCAAGTTAGATATTAGGAAAATCTTTCTAACTGTAAGGGTAATTAAGCTCTGGAATAGGCGTCCAAAGGAGGTTGTGGACACCCCATCATTGTCAGTGTTTAAGAACAGGTTAAGGGGTGTCCAACCTTTTTTGGTGAGGGGCCACATTTCAAATCTTTCTTCACTCAGAGGGTCAGTGAGCAAATTTTGGATAGATAAGGCAGGGGCCATAAAGGAGTGTGTGGGGAACACAGGCAGGTCAGGGGTAGCAAGGCAGAATGTGGGGAACAGGGGCAGAGTGGGGATGGTGTGGGGTGGTAGGAGAGCCTGATGGGAGGGGTGGCAGAGAGCAGTGCTGCCAGGGAGTGGGACCTGTTTCCTTTCCCCCCCAATCTCACCAGCTCCAATCTCCCTGGTCCTGCACTGGACCAGCTCCCCAAAACCTTTCCCCTCTGCTGGCTGCCCTGCCTGAGCCACTCCCAGCCTCAAACCTGATCTCATGCTGCCCCCTGTCCTCAGCCCCTTGCCAGCCCTCCTCCCGCAGCCCAGATCCTGACCCTCCACCACCACCACCCTTCCATGGCCCCACACTTCCCCCCAGCCCTTTCCCAGCCTCTCACTGCACCCCCTGCCCTGCATTGCCCCTGGACCCGATCCCGACCCCACCCCGCTATCGGGGCCCTACGCCACCCCCCAACCCCTGCACCATCTCGCTGGCCCCCGCCACCTCCTCAGGACCTTTCCTGCCCACACAGATCCCGGCCCCATTCCCAGCCCTGCACCTGCACCTCCCACCCTACTCCACCCGCCCTCCCCCAGCCTAATCACGGTCTTGCACCACCCTTCCCAGCCCAACGCTGCAATCTCCCTGGACCCAATCTGGGCCACACTGCCCTGCATTGCCTCCCCGGCACTTTCTCTGACCTGCACCACCCCACTTCCCAGAACCTCCCCCTGACTCCATCCGTTCCTGGCCTCACACCACTGCCCCGCCCAGCCCGTGGTACACCTCCCATCCTCCACTGCCCCCAGGCCCAATCCTGGACCCCACAGACCCCCCACTAGCCCCATGCTGCTTCCTCAGGCCCAATCCTGGCCCCCGCAACCCCGCACCTCGTCCCTGGGCCCAATCCCAGCCCCCCCACCCCTGCACCGCCTCCCCAGGCCTGATCCTGGCCCCCGCAACCCCTCACCTTGTCCCTGGGCCCAATCCCAGCCCCCCCTACCCCTGCACCGCCTCCCCAGGCCTGATCCCGTCCCCCGCAGCCCTGCATCTGATCCCGGCCACCGCAGCCCGCTCCACCTCTCTGGCCTCCGCTGCCCTGCGCCGCCTCACCGACTCCTTCCTCGCCCGCACTGCCCCACCACCCCGGTGCCTCCATCCCGGCCTTGCACCTCCAACCTAACCCGACTAGGATCCCTAACTTTGTCCCTCTCCCTCACGATCCCACCCCAGCCATGCAACCCCCTTACCTTTTTCAAAGGGACTGGATCCAGCCCTTGGAATTTGCTCCCCGACCCGGTCTCCCGTCCTGGGCCGCAAGGCGGGAGAATTAAAAAGGCCCAAGCCAAGCCCCAGCTCCTAGACACCAGCGCAGCAAATGCTGCAGCACAGTCAAATATGGCAGCCACTATTTAGGTGGATAGAGTTAAACATTTCAATCTCTGTTCCTTTCCTCCCAAGTGCATACAGAATAGGACTCAGACAAGGGGCCAGATTCTTAGCTAGTGTAACTGAAAATCTGGCCATGCATTCAAATTTTTGACCTACAGAATAAGCCAATAAGTAGATCATAAAATTGGGTGGATATAGGCATGCCTGGAGTTGTGACTATGATAATGGGTCTTTTATAAAGGTTCAGAAGATTTTCCCTTTGGAAGGAGTGATCTGACCACCTCTAGTTGGTGGTTAATAGGATATCAAGAGAGAGGAGCAAAGGAATCAAATGTGAATGGGCAGATGATGGTAAAAATGGAAAACAGGAAACCAGTATGATCACAGAATGAGAGAGAAATTCGTACAAAATGCCTCCATACACTACGAGACAACAAACAGCTCATCTTTAAAGTAGCATACCTAATTAGCATATGAAATTAGGGCCTGCTCCTTTCCATGGATTTCAGTGGGCACTGTGGTAGGCCCCGAGTGAGACTGCATGCAAAACTTGTGACTTTGCATTAATTGGTTAAGGATATCTTTGCATACTTACACTATTGAAAATTAGGCCTTCAGTACCCCTCACAAATACCTTACCTAATACAAAGCACAGTCAAGAAATATACAAAATTCAAACCAAACATGCCAATCCATAATATACAGATTGTATGAAAGAAAATAAAAAGAACACACAAAATAGGATGATATGCAGGACAGCCTTTTTTTTTTTTCCTGTTACCTTTCTGAATTATATGCATTTGAGCCTAACTTATTTACTTTATTAGTTCTATAAATCCTCTTCCTTTTCAAGTTTGCTTTAACATAATTGTGGAGGCTAAGTAAAAAAAAATATCCCTAATATTCTGTTATAATTTATCCTCGTAGTAAGTGGCAGTCAGACGTCAACATCATCAGGCAGTACTCTTATCCAAAACATACAAACAAACCAGACCTTGCATTTTTAACTGTATCTAAATTGTGTTGTACTGAAAGGACTAAGGGCTTTCCAAGTAATGCTTCTATTTGAAATTTGTATGTAAAACCGTATGTTTTCTGAAGTATTTTTTTAAATGGGTTGTAGCTAAAGCTTACAATAAAAGTAATTTGTAACATTTGATTAGACCCTTTTATAGTATTTTGCTTATTGGAAGCTAATGCACATGATGTTGTGTGGGATAGTCAGCCATGCCTGTCTGCAGGACTCATGGGAACCATAAAGAGATTAAACCTCTCATTCCTTGCTTTGGCAAGTGATCTGTTACATTTAAATAAAGGTCAATCTGTCTTTACAAAGAACACAGTGAAAGCAAGCTTAATAGTTTTCCCTACTAAGCATAGTACATAACTATTTAAAACATAATTAACAACAGGGTGTCAGTCACTGATCGTACTTTTTGCTTTTTCTATGTCTGGGGAGTCTTGGCATTCCCAATTAGTTTTAATAGGGGCCACTGTAGTAGCTATCAAATTGACAGTCCTGCCCTGCCCTCCGGAAGCAGCTGTAAAACAATATTGAGACAAATTAAGATAAATGCCTCATTGAAAATCTGACCAGTATTACTACAAAATGGATATTCATGTTTTAAACCATGGCTCCAAATAATAATTAAAAAAAAAAAAAAATCTCATCCACATGTGGTCAAGCACTCTATTACTGTAAATGAAAGAGGCTAGAGAGAAAAAACACTAGTTAAATGAGCTTGCTTTAGTTCCATATTGCAAATTTCTCTTTTGTTAAACAATGTCTGTGACTAGTGGACTTCATCATTTCTGTTATTACCAGAACGAGCAGCCATATCATCAGCTTAAAATTTAGATATGATCATTCCTGCAACAAGACCAGGGTTATTGAAGGCTGTTCTGAATCAGTTTTGTGAGTATTCTGATTCCAGAAAGGCACTCATGTGATGTATTTTTTCTAGAAAGGTTCGAAAGGGGTAGCCATGTTAGTCTACTGCAGAAAAACAACAGAGTCCTGTGGCACTTTTAAAGACTAACAGATTTATTTATCGCATGAGCTTTCATGTGAGAAAATCCCACTTCATCAGGTGCTTCAAAGTATCTGACGAAGTGGGATTTTCTCCCACAAAAGCTCATGCGATAAATAAATCTGTTAGTCTTTAAAAGTGCCACAGGACTCTGTTGTTATTCAAGAAAGACACTGATGTGATATATTTATGTGGCCTTCATGACACACAGATGTTCAAGAATCTAAGTATTTATTTTTTAAGAAGTTTCTAGTCCTAATGGTGGCAGAGATAACCTTCCAAATGTGTTCCAAATACAGTGATGTCTTCCTGAGTTTGCAGATTCTCCAAAACACTATAGCAGAGATGGGAATTCTCCTGACCCTGTATCAATGATAATAGTACAATTTATACTTTTGAGGACCTCATTAAGTATTTTTTTTTAATCACCTAGTATTGTAGTGGAAGGAATAAGGATAAGGATGAGAGCAAAGTCCACTGGGTTGGGAACTGGGAGTTGCTGATGAGAAGATAATGCAGAGAGAGGAGCAGAGCAGACTCACAAAGACAGGGTGGAAGAGAAACTGAGAAATCAGGAAGGGAAAGGAAGAAAAACAAAAGGCAGATAAAGTGGTGGACCGATCGCTGAATGACAAATGCAACAAGAAGAAGAAACCATAACTACATTTTTAGGCCCAGATTCACAAAGGGAGTTAGGCATAAGTCACCTAAACTAGATTCTCATGAGAGGAGATTACCCTAAACCCTACCCCTCTGAGAGTCAGACATCTTGGCCTAGGACTCAGAGAGAGGTTTTTGGTTCCTGGCTCGCTAGGAAGATAGCACCTCCTTTAAGTCTGGACTTAGGTGCCTAAGTCAGTTTCTGAAGGAACGAGTAGGTCCTTCCTCACTCCACACAACAGTTGGCCTCATCACCACCCATCTTATAACTTCTAGCTGAGGGGTTAGCTTACTCACTGGAGATATGGGAGACCCAACTTTATTTCCTACCTCCTATGAGTGGGGGGGAAAGGATTTAAAAAAAAGTAGTCCCCTCCTCTTAATGAGTTTCACATCCACTTACTTTGAGGGCCTGAGGAACTCAAGGAATTTGTAATGGGTGCAAAGACTCTGGTAAACAGTCTAAAAATAGGACTAGTATCCTAGAAATCTTGATTCTAGACACTGACTTCCTTTGTGGTTTCTTGAAGAGTCACTCTCCTGATCTCCATTTTCCGACATCAAATCCATTTAGCACTTACCTAACCCACAGGAGCATATTTTTAGGACTGATTAGGCATTATCTCATATTTTACAAAACGTAACTTATTTCTAAGTATTATTTTTAGAGAACTTTTCTTCTCTAAATTACATCTAGTATCATAATCATTCCCACCAGAGGGCTCTTTGATGACATGTGTAAAGTGAGTCTGTGTTCTCTGTTAAATTCGACTGCAAGTGAACAGGTGTCTGCATGACCAAAGCCTTCATCACAATCGGTACCTTTGCTCGTAGGTCACAATAGAGGACCACGGTTTAATGGGCAGATAGGACAAAAGAACCAGAGACACAGAGCAAGCCATGCATTTTGCCCATCCTATATTTGTTTTGTGATTATACAGAGGGTTTCAGTCTCCAGGTCTTTCAATTCAGCCCTTTCATGCACACTATATTTATTTTCAGAGGTAATTAAATAAATTACAATGTTTAGGAGTTGGGGAAAAATTAAATGGAGCTGCATTAATTTTACACACTGTGTAAGTATACACATTAAAGTTGTTTTGTACATATACACATGTTATAATCCATATTAATTTTGCCTTTCTGCTCTTGTTAAATTTATTCATGGTTTTTTGTTTGCTACATTTCTAAAATTTATCTTTTTTTTTTTTTTTTTTTTTTTTAGCCAGAGGATGTGGCAAGGAACTGGGAAAGTCTGTTTTTGATTCACCCAGCCAACCTCATCTCAGACATAGCATCTTTCCTTCACTTTTTTTTAACCCAGTTTTTCAGCAAGAAGGCCATCTCTTCTGGTTCCTAATCTTTTGTTCTAACCATTAGTCAGAACCTACCACCTACAAAGAGTACAAAATTATTTAATTTCAAAGCATCCTTCATCACAGGCACTCTTAAAAACTAAAACCAGTGGCTGAGAAAAATATTTTACCTGCTTACTATCAACTCAGCAACACTGATGCATGGAAATGCTAGTGCATTCTTGACAAGGACATTGTGCTTCCCCATGTTGATCCATACCAAAAATACAATGAGGAAGATAGTTAGCATATCTAAGTACTTTTTTATATAATTAATGTACTTCTGTAATTTTAAATCTTAATATTTTTTACTCCTCAAGACCTCTGCCTCTTAAATTAATGGGGGCCAATTATAGCTCCTTTATGCCTTCTAGCATACCCACATTGTTTTGCCCTTCCTGACGAAAAAGATATGGACCTTAAACACTTGCTTTGTTCTTTATTCTAGGTCATGGGTTATATGGGACTTTTGAAATGTTGTCCTCCTGGAGGAAAACTAGAGAAGACCAACATGTTAAAGAGAGAACTGCAGCTGTGTTTGCAGACTCCATGCTCTCCTTTTCTCTCACCACTGCCATGTACCTGGTCACTTTTGGAATAGGTGCCAGTCCCTTCACTAACATTGAAGCAGCTAGGATTTTCTGCTGCAATTCCTGTATTGCAATTTTCTTCAACTACCTCTACGTACTCTCGTTTTATGGTTCCAGCCTGGTGTTTACTGGCTACATAGAAAACAACTACCAGCATAGTATCTTCTGTAGAAAGGTACCAAAGCCAGAGGTATTGCAAGAGAAACCTGCTTGGTATAGGTTTCTTCTGACAGCCAAATTCAGCGAGGACACAACCGATTCAGAGGAAACAAATACTTACGAAAGTCATCTCTTGGTGTGTTTCCTCAAACGCTATTACTGTGACTGGATAACCAATACTTATGTCAAGCCTTTTGTAGTTCTCTTTTACCTTGTTTATATTTCCTTTGCCTTAATGGGCTACCTGCAGGTCAATGAAGGGTCAGACCTTAGTAACATCGTAGCAACTGCAACACGAACCATTGAGTACACTACTGCCCAGCAAAAGTATTTCAGTAACTACAGCCCAGTCATTGGGTTTTATATCTATGAGTCAATAGAATACTGGAACACAAGCGTTCAAGAAGATGTGCTAGAGTATACCAAGGGGTTTGTGAGGATATCTTGGTTTGAGAGCTACTTAAATTATCTTAGGAAACTCAACGTATCTACTGGATTGCCCAAAAAGAATTTTACTGACATGTTGAGGAACTCTTTCCTAAAAGCCCCCCAGTATGCCCATTTTTCAGAGGATATCATCTTTTCCAAGAAATACAACAACGAAGTTGATGTAGTGGCCTCTAGGATGTTCTTGGTGGCCAAGACAATGGAAACCAAGAGAGAAGAACTCTATGATCTCCTGGAAACCTTGAGGAAACTCTCCCTCACATCCAAGGTGAAATTCATTGTTTTCAATCCATCATTTGTGTACATGGATCGTTATGCCTCCTCAGTGGGCGCCCCCTTACAAAACTCCTGCATCAGTGCTTTATTTCTGCTCTTCTTCTCGGCATTCCTGGTGGCAGACTCTCTAATCAATGTCTGGCTCACTCTAACTGTTGCCTCAGTTCAATTTGGAGTCATAGGTTTCATGACCTTGTGGAAAGTGGAACTGGACTGTATTTCGGTGTTGTGCTTAATTTATGGGATTAATTATACAATTGACAACTGTGCTCCACTGTTATCAACCTTTGTCCTGGGCAAAGATTTCACAAGAACTAAATGGGTAAAAAATGCCCTAGAAGTGCATGGGGTAGCTATTTTACAGAGCTACCTCTGCTATATTGTTGGTCTGATTCCTCTTGCAGCTGTGCCTTCAAATCTGACCCGTACACTGTTCAGGTGCTTGTTTTTAATAGCATTAGTCACCTTCTTTCACTGCTTTGCCATTTTACCTGTGATACTGACTTTTGTGCCACCATCCAAGAAAAAAAGGAAAGAGAAGAAGAATCCTGAAAACCGTGAGGAAATAGAATGTGTCGAAATGGTGGATATGGATAGTACCAGAGTGGTTGACCAAATTACAACAGTCTGACTTGTTTGTTTGTTGTCTTTTCACAGTAGGTCTTATTGAGAGAAAAGAGATCATTATTGACTAAATATTGGATTTTTTTAATTTTTCTTTTCCTAAACTAAAACCCAGAATCTCCAAAATGGTGGGAGAAGGGAACAAAAAGGGGGGGTTGTGGGATTGGACATTAATTGGCCTCCATAACAAAGGTATTATTAGTGAAAGAATTTTTATACACACATGAAATGAGTGTGAGTTTTAGTCACTTGAGGTAAGATCTAATAAGGGAAGATGGGTTACTAAGCACTATTCTGCCTTCTCTATACTGCAGATACTGCTATTATTATTGCTGAGCCCAATCAGATTGAAAGGTCAACTGTCAAGGCTGAAGTAACGCTCAGTGTTCATCCGGAGGTAAAGGCTTTACAAACTTTCTGTGCAGCAATAATTCAGCTCAGTGAGTCAGCTCTGATAGCTCTTAGCCATCATACTGAACTTTTCTTTTCTCTTTTCCTCTAATGAAAACATTTATGCAAGTCTGTGTAACAAAGCAAATTGAACTAGGGAAGAAGGCTGTATGCAGCAATCCAACACTTGCAGAACAAATCTGGATTACAAATCATTTTCTTTTCTAAAAATAGAGTTCTTTTAAAAGATAATTCATCCCTAAGAACAGTTTTAGAGTCATGGTTTTGTAACTGTTGCTTTTAAAAAAAAAAAAAAAAACAAATCAAAAAAATGTCAGTGACTCTGGTACTCTAGAAAATGTACAATTTTATTTTATGAATCTCTTGCTACTAGTTAAACAAAAGATCTGCTTTATCAACTGTGGTTTTGTTAGTACTGCACTAACACATGCCAGTGGCTCTCACAGCAGATAAAAGATGGTGCACTGAATATTTCAGCACCGAAATCCATGAAACAAGCCTCAAATACCTGATGTCATCAAGGAAGAGTGAATGTTAGGACTCCTTTAACAGGAGCCTATTTCAGGCCATTCACTAGTAATGCACACTAAGAGAATCAATATGGAGTTTTACATTTTACATAATGTGTAACTTAATCCCTCAATCTTCCTATAGTAGCTGTAAAGCAATCACCTTTACAGTTATGGGACTCTTCCAGGAGACAGTAAACCACAATGTGAATTCTATGTTACAGTTTGAAAGTGGGACAACATTAACAGTGTCATATTTAACAATCTCCCCAAAAACCCTGTATCAAAGGGACCTGCTGAAAACATCATATTCTTTTTCTTTCTTTTTTTTTAAACATTACTGAATCTTTTTGGAGCATTGTGTTCTAAATCAATAATTCTGTCAGCATCTCTGATGTGGAGTAAAATGGATAAAGAAGCATATTTACTCGCACATAAGACCCACGGGACACTCCTGGGCAGTTTTATAACAAGGTAGAATCCTGGGAACATAGGCCAATTGACACTAAGTTTTGCTAGAACATACTAATTAGTCCACTAAAACCCAGTGGCATAGAGCTGGCTTTTCTGTGAGATGTTCTAGTGCAGAGGTACCAAACATTCAGCCCATGGGCCAAATGTGGCCTGCGAACCTCTCCCCTCTGACCCGTGACTGCCCTCGGAGGGACCACACTCTTTCCCTAACAGAGAGAGCGAGCGAGAGAGGTCTCGCATACCCAGCGCTCCACAATGCCACGAGAGTGTCAGGTCTTGCGACATCCCGGAGTGCCGGGTATGCGAGACTGCATGCTTCAAGACCACGCTCTCTCCCTAACAGAGAGAGGTATTGTGGAGCACAGTTTCGCATACACAGCACTCCGCAATGCCACAATGGTGCTGTAGTATTTCGATTTATGTTATGTACAGCCCATTTGACGTACACTTAAGTCAAATCTGGCCCGTCATAGCAAATGAGTTTGACACCCCCGTTCTAGTGACTATTCCCTGTTAACATCTATCCAGAAACTAAAAGTATGTGAAAGCATTTCAATAACTGGCAAACGTTCACCTAAATCAGGGAGTTTGGAACTCAAACCGCTATTTTTAGGTGTTGTGTGGCTTGGGCTAACTAGGATTCTTTAGCTTCGGGAGACTGGACGTGTTATGCAATTACTGCATCTGCTGTAACAGCGTGGCAGTTTGCCTATTGCTGCCTAGTTCTGTTCTTTAGCACTCATTCAAAATTATTCCCACTAGGCCTGTGTGAAATCCTCAGATTCCATTTTAATTTTCAAAGATATATTTCTACAATTTCTTTTCAGAGCCAAAAACTCGGATATTTTACCTTGATGCAAAATGTTGCCATTCTTGCCATAAAACCAGGTGATTGCAGCACAACTGGAAATGCTTTGCAACCTTGACAGCCCTCTTTCCTGCCCCAAAGAAAAGTTACATAATGCCCAGTCCTCACAGGCTATTTGTTTAAACCAGGTTTGATGACTCCAGAGGAGCAACTGAATGCTCTAATGTAACTTCATTCTTGGCAAACCAACTGTCAGACATCCTCAGGGTTATAAAAAGGCAACAGATCCTGGGGATGAGTGGAGAGGTACTTTGAGACACGTTAGATAGCCTCTTTAAGGACCTGTTGTTTGTCTGAGTTTTTTGAGTGTCAATATTTTCTTTAGGCTCAAGCCTTGGTCTGTAGTTTCCAGCCAGGTGGGGAATAAAGAGTGAGTCATGAGCCTAGAAAATCAGCTTTGTTTTAGTAAAAACTCAAGATTTTTCACGTGATTATCTAAGTTGTGATTCTACGCTACCAATTTCACTTCCACTTTGAGTTTTTTCCACAGAACTCTAAACACACTGTTGCTTTTTTGTGAGCTGAACTTTGAGAGTCCTTTGAAAGGTGCAATTTTTCATATCTGTTTCTGAGCGTGATATGGGTACATTTTTCAAGTAGATGCTCCGATGCACTTTTATTTCAAATTTTATGTGACAATCATTATTGTCATCCAAATAACATCTAATTACCCAGCATTACAACTGTTCAAAAGACAGATACACTAGCTTTTAAACCTGAATAAATAGATATTTAAACAAATAGATTTAACAACACAGAGTATTATAAACCTCTTTACATTTAAGCTAAATGAATATCAGGGACTGCTGAGGGAAGAGAGAGGTATTCAAGCCTGTAGCTTCAAGTGTCTCTTATTATATCAGAGCAGGCTGTGGCCTTTTGATATCTCCAAGGAAGAAGGCAAAAAAAGTTGGAAAACCTGCTCTTTTGTCCCAAAATCTGCTGGAAAGAAGCTGTTGAGGCAAAGTGGCACCATTTCCTCACCCCATGGAAGCCCTTCCAAAAACACTCCATGTAATTCGGTTTCAGGGTATGCATGTGTGGGGCTTTGCCATATTTTACCAGAAATTAGGAAGAGCTGATTTCTGCAGCATCACTTCCCCAGGGAGACCCAGAAAAATTTTGACACATACATTCATCCTGACTCTCCCACTCCTACTCCCACCTCTAGAAAGAGGCCATGTCTTCACTGAAAATGCTGCGTCAAACCCTACGAAGACCCACTCAATTGATCCCGGAAGCTCTCTCCTATCAACGCAGTAACTCCACCCCTCCAAGTGGAGTAACACTGCGTTGAAGGGAGAGCCCTTCAAGTCGACACAACCGAGTGAAGACCCAGAGGTAAGTCAAAATAACTAAGTTGACGGGAGACATGCATTCTGCGGCACGCAGACTGCATATCTCCCGCCGACTTAGCCCCGTAGTGTAGACCAGAGATTTTGCTAGCTACAGTCAGGAAGCCAGCATGATTCCTGAAAATGCTCTGGGCCAAAGTCAGGCTATAGTCACAACTAATATTGATTAAAGTGTGTAACTTATTTAAGCTCATACACCCATCCTGCACAAGAGATTACCCCTAATTGACAATCACAGAACATCCCCAAGTGACTGTGTAAAATTCTGCTCATCCTGTTTTAGAAGGCCACCTTAGTTTAAACAACCAGTTTTTAATCACACTTTTGAGTGACCCCCTTACCACAGGCTTCAGTGTGTTTGTAACTGCAGTACAGAAAAGCACTTTTACAGAAAAAAAAAGTCAGTCAGTGTCTAACACTGTATTACTGTCAGGCACTGACTGAAAGTTGAGGGAATTTCATCTAAGGATAAGAAAATATTCAGACTTCTTATTTTGAATAGAGTTTAATAGGATTACTGTTCCACTCACAACATAAATTTATAAAACATTATTATTTCCATTTAATACATTATTGTTCAGAGCAAATTTCTGCTAATGGACAATGTAGGGATTCATGGCCTGTGATCATGCATCGAGATCATCCAGGTGTGCCTGGACGTGCCGTCTTTGCATGACCCCAGGCCATGAATCCCTACAGACAAGCATGTAAAAAAAGAAAAACCAAAATGCATACAAGCATCAAGTTCAGTCTAGTCCTTCTTGCAAGATTATTCCCTATGGTGGCTTAATATGAGTTAATTTTCAGTTTACAAGTGTATTCCGTTCTAGGAAAACATAGAGAGAAAAACTGGAACATCTGGAATAATTTCACTATAAACATAAATTGACCATGACAGAACTTTCTGCCCAAAGCTTTATTAGAGAATTTTCTAGTTAGATTGAAATTAGGGCTGTGGTAGTTGAGGAAAACCTGTCTGGCATAGAAAAGTGACTCTTCTTCCAAACACAAACAAACAATCTCAGTTAAGTCAGTTTTAGGAGCCTAAAGAGAAATGCATCACTGAAGCTACTAGATATTACTATTTCCAGAGGGGTAGCCATGTTAGCTGTGTACCGCAAAAACAACTAGAGTCCTGTGGCATCTATGAAACACACTAGCATCAGATCTGAGAGGCTTCCTGGTCCAGGGCTGAATTGAGACAATGCCGCTGTCAATAAAGTGACAGTATTTTTAAAAGCTGTTTTGGATTCACTTTCCTCCTTTCTGCTGACTTGCAAATCCTACCCAACCAACAATTTGATTTCATTTTTTTTTTTAATAGTTAAAACAATGTGAAAACCTAACAGTCCATATTAGGAATGATGCCTCCATCCTTAAACAAAGGAGCAGTGAAGTCCTCTCTTAGAGCTGATTTCTACAAAAGGAAAAACTCTAGTTATTTCTAGCTTTCAAATGTTAACTAAGTGGTTTCTGTTTCTAGATAACCTTCGGGTGGGCCAACTCATCCGATGGTAGGCCTTGCATCTGGTTGTACTTCATGAGGAGATGGAAGCAAGAAGTAGAGGGCATTAGTACAGAGTCCAGGCTCCCTATGCATAACAGAATGGCTCCAGCTATTCTAGCGTGGTAAATTTTAGAGACCAGGCTGGGGCACACCCTGTTAAAGGTATAAGATGTGATCCCTGCATTCATGACTGCCATGGGACACCATCAATAAATCTGCTTCCTGGGGAGGTTTTTTGTTTGTTTTATTTTTGTTTTTGCATCGTGGAGAGGATTTGTCCCCAATATTTCCAATATAGTATTTCTAGACATCAATACTTAATGCAGTGAGTATCAAACGATATGATTACCTACATAAAAGATGAATATTTTCCCCCTTTTTCTTTTTAAAAATACTTAAATTTGGTAACAAAATGACAGCTATTTCTAGAAATATTTCTAGTGATCAAGTTAGCTACCTTTGAATGTTATTAATATAGGAACAGCATCTGTTCATTTCAAGTCTACTCATAAAAACTGTCTACCCACTATGTCCTTGCTGAATCAGACCAGTAGTATCAGCAGGAAATTAGCAGCTAAACCATCTACCATAGGTGTACATATAGGCCTTGATTCTGCATTCATCTCCCACACGAGTGGACTTTGTCCATTTGGGGATCTGCACCAGCTTCATAGGTCTGATCGCAGGATCAAGGCCTTAGGTTTAAGTTCTGTCAGAGCATGGTGCATATAACACCTTCCTTCCCCCCAAATAAAATCCATTCATTACAGGGGTAGTACAGGGCAGAATTTTTCTGATCCCATTCTTACTAGAGCTATGATAGAGGCTGTTCTACAGGACTTGCCTACCTGCAGGTGCAGAGAGGCACTCCTGACTGTTACAGTGAATCAGGCAGCATGGCCCATATATTTTTGCAAGTATGCCTGTTAATCCAGCAGTAGCATCTAGGCATACACCTACACCCACCCACCCACGCACCCTACATAGTGTATTTGGGCTTCTAGCGGTTGCTCCCCAGAGGATGGATGCACAATAATGATGCCTTTGCAGCATGTATTTGCGTGGCCATTTGTGGGGGCACATGGTTCTTAGACTTGAATTTGTCTTTGACAGGCTGCCTTCTAAAAATCTTCACAACCTTTTGTTTGGAGGGAGGGGCCCTAACAGATATAAAAATTCTAGGTCATTTTGAATTTTCAAAATATCTGAAAAGGTATTCCAAGATATTCGAAAGGTCCTAATCCATATGGTAAATTAACGTCTTGCAAAAGTTCAGGTGATTTTTTTTCTTTTGATTACTATTTTTGTATTAATTTAGGACAAACTTGTATAACAAATCTCAATGTACAGCAAACGCCTAAAATAAAGTGTCTCTCTCTCTCTTTCTCTCTCTTTGCTTCCTGTGCTCCCAAACTGCTGCAGAAGCCTATTCCGTCCCCTAATAAACAAACTGATTTATCAGGCTAAATCTTAAAGCTATGCACTAGGTTATCCATGAGGACCCGGTAGACAAGGAATCTTCCCACAAGGCTGCAGAGTAACAGCAGAAATACTGAGCTTTTAGGCCTTAGTGGATCTCTGTCTCCTACTCAAATGCTTCTCCAGTGGCCTCTTCATGCCCTATAAGAGGCCTTCACGGCACAAAACTGGGGATGGTCACTCTCTTCACAGGATCCCCATAACTCTGTACAATAAAACAAGTACAGTCCCACAGTAGGCAGTAAACAGTTTTATTATTCCTGTGCCTTAACCACTTCCTTCACCAGAATCCCAGCCTAACCCCGATTAACCAATTATTTAAAAATAAAAATCTGATGGTAGCTGCAGTTGGTTTGAGTAACTCAAAACACAGTGTTATCTTGACCACCTGAACAACGGCACCACCATTATTGCCAGTAGCACTGCTCTTCAAATCCTTCTGAACAATATCTCCAGACCTGACAGATACAGTCCTCCTAGCATTTCCTGCTGAGGACATGTGGGTAGGACCCTGTTCATTCACAATTGTGATCTTCCTGTACGGGACCTTTCTTCCAATGTCATTGTTCCATCCCTTCAGACACAGGCCAGTCATTGATTCCCAAAGCATTGTCATTTAAAACATGGGGCCAGATTTTAAGAGTGTTCAGCTCCCAGTTACACATCTAAGTGAAATGGCCATTGGAGCTGCTGAATGCCGAGTTCTTTTTCAAATTTGCCCAACACTTACCAGCATTATTCACCTTCCTCCTTTTTCCATGCATAGAGTCCCACTCATTCAGTACTGAAAAGCCAGAAGACAGTTTCCCTCAATGCTTTCCCTGAGCTGACTGTTTTTCCTTGAGCTCCATTTAGACTGACTGCTTCAGAGCTGATGTAAACCATTGCAGAGTGACAAGTGTGTTAGTGGAGTTGCTCTGTCACACCTGGCTGCAGCAATCAGCTGAAAAAATATCTACTCAAAAAAGCAAGTGAGCCGGACACAAGCCCAAGTCAAAATGAGAAGCAGCAAGTCTGGAAGCTGCCACAGTTTCGCTCTCAAACACTTTAATTTAAATGGAAAGAGAGTCTGGAAGTCAAATACCAAATTCAGAGGTAGATTGATCAACTTAGTTATCGTTGCTGCTCTGGTCCCTTTCAATCATTCTTTATCAAATTATCTTAAAACTCAGATTTTTATGTATCGATGGCAGACATTCTGACTGAAACAAAAACACAATATTGATTTTCTGATTGCTAATCTAATGTCAGAGAGGAGACATTGTCTTTCAAGAACTCAAGGAACAAAATTTCCGCACAATGTTAATGGGTATCTCCTGTCAACATTACCGAGAGCTGTGAGACTAATTCTCCATGCATGTAACTGAGTAATAATGCCTTTTTAAAATGTTCCACTTATATTGTTCCTGAAACACACATCCCTGCCTATAGTTAAACCTTTAGGAAGCAGGCACTTATTTTTAAGTAAGTGAAGAGAGCAGTTGTGCACAAATGGTATGCCTACATTTCATATGCAATTCCTATGTTAGGGCATGCAGATCAGATCGTTAAAATTGCATATTACCGTAATTAGTTACTTGTACAGTTATCTGATTTGCATGAACAATTGCAGCAACTTGCACACATAAACAACTTGCACACATAAATTGCCTGTGCACATACCATCTCTTACGTACACTAACATTTGCACTCACCATTTAAGGATATACAAATGTTAGCATTTGCATCTACAGAACTCATTAGAAAGAACTGGATTTATTTTGTTGGTGCAAATATGAATTCTAATATTAGATAAACTCATGCGCAAGAGTTACCTCTGAAGCAGGTATTTGTGTGTGGAAAGTGCAAATGCATAACAAATTTTACACACACATATGCATGTGTGCTGGTTAAGTTCTAGTTTAAAGTTTACAGCTAAAGAAGATAAAGAATTGTATAGGTAAAGAGCTATCTTGCCATTTGCTGTATCCTATTCATATATAGGACCTTAGTATAAAGATATGCAAAAATATTACATAAATGTTCTATTTGGCCATGTGCATTCCTCTTCTGTATTTGAGTCGAGCAGGCACACAAAAAAAATCAAATTTTAAAGATGCATCAGTGAGTTTTCAAGGAATCAAAATTTTAAATTAATACATATAAATATTAGTGCCAGAAGCACTTAAACACTGTCCAGTCATGGAACAGAAGCAATACCATATGACTTTTCCGACATATCACAACTGAATAATCCAGCCTGAATAACAAATGCCAAATATTTACAGAGAACTGTTCACAATCAATTAATAGACCAAAACAGATAGTGTGCAAAAAATTAGTCAAATGCTTTCACAAAGTGACTACATTTGAGAAAATTTCAATTTGCTGATACTATAAGCAAAAGTGGTTAAATTTATCAGACAAATTACTTAATAATTATACGCCCAACTAATACATACGCATTTTATATACACAGAGAGAGAGAGAGAGAGAGATATTGCAGTATGAAATGTTAAATACACTTCCGCCTATATGCCCAACTTAGCTCAGACTAATAAGAGTAGCTGGAACAACCAGGTCAGCAAATCAGTGTTGAATCTTGGTAAGCAAAGCTACTTCAGTGGCCTTGAAAGTAGTAATGAATCAGCAAGGGAAGGGAGCAACAGGGAGGCTGTCAAAGAGTTCAGAAAAAGAGAAGCTGGATGCAAAGATGCACAGCCAAAGCTCTTAAGGAAGAAATAAATAATGGTTACTATCAGGTGAACGAATTAGAAATGATGAAGTAACTGTTGAGTTTGAAAGAGAAAGGACGCATTTGTGAGCATAGGGAGATAGTAATATTTCTTGAGTATGTGTGCAAGATAAGGAGCTGGAATATATATTAAGAATGCCTAACAAATTATACTCTAAAAAAAATAGTCTGTTATTCCATCTCTTATTTGTGCTGGTAACTATAGAGGATACTCCAACTTGACTCGCATTGTGTGTGGCCTCAAATTTCACAGCTGCCTATATAAATAACAAGTATACCGTTGAATCAGAGGCAGCCTTAACAACACTGAGCTTTGGGAGAAAGCATGGACATTATGAATCTGAACCCAAGTGCAGAATTAAATTCTGGATAATGCAAAACAGAACTCCTCTCTGATATTTAGAGCATAGTTTGGAGTGAAAGAACAATCTGCTGATGCTTTGGTCAAAACTCATGGGTCAATTTTTCCCCTTCATAATATCTGTATTCCAATTATTAAGTGAGAGTGATTTAGAATCCTAGCGAGAGGATTTATATCTTTTTTTTCTATATCATCTATCTATCTAAAGCATATTGCCTATCTAAATTCTAAAGAAGCAAACCACTTAACCTTTTTAAAACCTACACCGTCCCCATAGAATATGCATGTAAGCGTCATCAGTCTTTCTTCCTGGTCAAAAGTGAGTCCATGTGGTACATTATCCGCCACAGGAAGTGGAAAATGTCAGCTCTCTTAGAAGATTCTTGAGTCAGGATCATCTGCAATTGAATTTCTCTCTCTTTTTTCTTTTTCTTCTTCTCAGCTTATTATTTATTAAATCATATTGTGAGCTGTCCCAGCATTGCCTATTCACAGCACTATACACTTCAATATACCATGAATCGGAGAGAATCAAAAAATCACAGTTTATCACTGCTTATGGTTTCATCTATTCTTCCTGTAAGAAACCCATGGGAAATGCTACTCTCATGCCTCTGATGGGGGGGAGAGGTAGTTGAAACTGCAAAGATTATTGAGGTTCTTCTGGGGAAACCAAAGCCCCATGTCCAGTATACACCTAGACAGGTTCCAAAGGGGTAGCTGTGTTAGTCTAGTTCAGCAAAACAAATAAGGAATTCTGTGGCACTTTTAAAGACTTCTTTGAAGTGGGATTTTCTCCCACAAAAGTTCATGCAATAAATTTGTTAAGTCTTTAAAAGTGCCAGAGGATACCTTGTTAGTATACATCTAGTTATTGTTTATTATTCATGTGTATGTATATGTAGTTTTTAGACAAATTAGAAACTATTGTAATGTGGCACTAGCAAGGGAATGGAATACAAAAACAGAAGAGGTGATGCCACTTTAGCTATTTGTTGGACATGTCTGAAATACCTTGTGCAGCCAACAAGGAAAGATTTCTGCCTTGCAAACAGTGCAATAACAAGCCTGAAGAAATTGATTTATAAGGAAAGGTTAAAGGAACTGGACTTGTTCTCATTGGGAAAAGAGAAACTTGGATTTGATGTCATGAGATTTCAAAATGATTAAAAGGATTGATGAAACTTACAGAGTTCATTTACCACACCCCACCAGCATGTGGTTCAAAAACTAAGGTGCTCAGTCTAAAAATGTATAGGGTGAAAAGTAAATTAGAACATTTAGGGATAATATTTCTCAGAAAGGATAACAAACACCTGTTTGAAATCGGTAGTTAACAGGAAAGACAAGTGAAGTGGAGATAAAGAGTGAAATCAAGAACACCTAGGTTTATTTCAGAGAAAACTGTAGAAGAGCATGATGTAAAAGCCAAGCAGAGAAGAACATTCAAACACACTCACAATCCAGAACAAATCTTCAGGTGGTCTGTTCCATCAGCTTGCTGAAAATCAGGTAAGATTTTTAAACGATTGATATTTACAGCCTATACCATTTTGAACTGGGAGTCTGGGGCATAGGTAAAAGAGATGAAATGTAAATGTATTTAAAACTAAAAGGCCAGAAATTCAGCTGGTGTAAACCAGTATAAATCCATTTGAACTGTGAAGATGTATACTTGCTGAAAATGTGGCCTTTTATGTTAAAATAAAAAAATCAGTTCCTCCTTCACTTAGCTGCCCAAGGACTAAAGATTATCACTTTCTCCTCTAATGCTGATGTATCTCTTAACACTGACTGGAACAGCTGGGACTAGAAGAAATGCATCCCTGTACTACCTCAGTGGATAGGTGGCCATCAGCTGTTGAAGGAAAAACAACTAATACCCACTTGGAAATGCAAAAGGCCTTGAATTAACTTTTCATTTAAAAAAAAAAAAGGAAGTGTTAATATGGTTAAAGGGAACTATTTTAAAGGTATTCTTTGAAAAATTTAGAAGGGGAAAACTGGCTAGGTCTTTCTTTAACTTTTATAATATTTAATAAAAGCAGCAATAGAGACACCTGTACAGCATGCCTGCACTTCTCTAGCACTTGATGCTGGCAACCCACCTGATTTTCTTCTCACAGTTGTTCACACACACAGATTTTCAGCAAACAACAAGTATTTTCATTCATAAATTAGTGTATTTGGACTACAAGGGTTCATTTACCCACCCTACATATACTGGGTTTGTATATTTGGAAATGAGGCTGTCAGAGGCAGAAAGAGATAGGCAAGGGAAAAAAACATTTTAAAATAAAGGCCAAGATTTGGAAAGTGGCCTCTGATTCAGGTGCATCACCTGTCTAACTTCACATGCCTATGACCTGATTTTCAAAGGTGTTGAACACACAAATCTAGCTGAAGTCAATGGAAAACTGGAGTTTTCAATAGTTCTGAAAAATCAGACAAGGACGAATACTACTGCTGGCTGGAAAAAAACATTTTTCCTCCCTGAAAAGATCAACAAACATAAAAAAAAATGCTCTCTGAAATTTTCAGCAGAAATTTTGACTTTTCATTAAGGTAAATAAGATTTAAAACCAACAATTTTCAGTTTGCTGATCAAATTTCTGATCAATTTCAGTTTTCTGATCAAAGATTAAAAATGTTGAGGAATCAGACCCATTCTGCAGAAAATTTAATTTTGTCAAAAACCCAGTTTTCAATTAAAAAAATAAGTGTTGATGGAAAGTTATCTACGGGTACTTTCGAATATCCAAAACTTGAGGCTCATAAAATCAGTAGACAAAAAAAAGTGGCCTAAATCAACACAGCTGAGTGACTACTTAGGATGAGTGGCAATTAGAAAGATGAAGGTAAGTAAAAAGGGGATGCCACTGCAGAAGAATCTCTGTTTTGAAGTCATTTTTAAATGTTAAAGTCCAAACCATGGAGCAAGGACTGTGTGACCAGATATCAAGGCAGTTGCAAAATCAGTGTCTGGACAAAAACACCTTAGGAACAACTTCCAAAGGGTATATAAAGGTACCCATCAGGTTGATTTCAAGATCCTGTTAAAAGGAATGAAGGTTACCAGCCCTAACTGCATTAACAGGGGAAAAACAGGAAGGGACAGGGAGCACAGCAAGCTGCACTATCTATCAGGAAAGAAGATGCCCCCAGCAACAGCAATTACTTGGTGTAAATGTCACATCATAGACTTGAATGCAGACAGCCAATAAATCTGGATTATAGCTTTCTCTACCCCTCAGTAAGGAAGGATTCTGGCTATTTTAAAATCTGGGTTCTGCCATATGTTACCAAATACTCATTCTTGTGCAACAAAGGAAAGGAAAATCTCTTCAAAGTCCTAACATTTCTTAGATTTGTTTACCTTCTGCTAATGTCTCTTTCAATGAAGTAGCTCCAGCGCTCGCTCTCTCTCTCACATTTAAATCCTCAGTTAGTTCTTTAGGCACAGTTTAGCCCCTATTTATATGTTAGCTCATCCAGTCAGCACACAAACTATACCACATGAACTAGGGGATCATGCACAGAGCTCAAATAACAGATACCAAAAACAGATTGCTTGAAGGTGCACTTGCTACATATAGTTTCCAAACATTCTAGAGGTCCACATTTGTCCATAAAGCTACTCATTTAACAATTATGATTAAGGAATAAGTCTGTAGAAATCAGAATTTATTTGTGGGCAATTTGCTCATTAAAAAAAAAAAGTCAAAATAGAAGGACCGAACTGTTCACAACAAATAATTTCACAAGCTTAAATTGCAAAGATAAAGTATCTCTATTCAGATCCATCTAAAGAGAATTATGGCAAAATGTACAGACTAAAAAGATAATGCATATGACCCCAGAGTATGTCTTGAGAACCTTGGCAATTGACCTTCCCTGGCTGAGAGTAATGAGCAGTTTGGAGGACTAGGACTGCATCAAGTGGCTGATTACAGTTTTCCCTGAGAAAAAATGAAATCCAGCTCTGATAAAGAGTGCCAAAAATAAATTTTGGCCATGGGAGACTTCACCATTAGCCTGCTTTCAAAGAGCATGAAAAAAGAATACGGTAATTAAACAGTGTAATCAAATGAATTCATGGTATCTTTTTATTTTGAATTTCTTTAGAGGCTTTAAAAAAAAAAACAACAACAAAACACATGTCTAAGTGGGGAAAAAGCATCAGAAATAAAAATGTTTTAAAGCCCAACGTTTAATATATGTTTTTCTTTATAGCCACTGTCTCCTCATCCCCTACTTCTTTTGCTCTTAGGAAAATCCCAGTCTTCAGCTATTGTGGCTCAATAGCTCTCTGAACACACTTTTGCAATTGTAAGCACTCAGGGGTTCCACTAAAAGGGTGGCTGGATGCAGCTTCAGGACTAATTATATCCTACAAGTTATAGACTTATGCACCAACAGCTAAAAGGACACAGTTAAAAGTTGAACTATTATGACACACACTGTGCAATGTCATACAATCAAATGCAATGTTTAGTAAACATAAACCTCTTTGTCCTTTTGTATTTATTTATACAGGTTTAAAAAAATAAAGCACACATTTCAAAAATAGAATTTCTCTACTGTATTTCTGTAATAGCATGCACTTTTTTGAGAGGCTGAACAATGGAATGGAGCTGATCTTGAGAAATATTGAACAAGTATTAGATTGCATTAAATTGCAGAAAAATACATTAATTCAACATCCTTTCATATGCTCCTTGGGGGCTATTACAGTCTATCATGTCAATTAAGAGTTGGCTTGTTAAGGAACCCAAATTCTACTGATTAGGGAGACTTTAACTAGGTCACCACCTGGAAAAATGCAGTACTCCAAAACAAGCTGTTATGGTCCAGTGGGTTGATAATTGAAACACTGAAGACTTTACAAAGCTAGATTCTCCTTTCTGCCATATAACACATGCGGGAGAAAAAGGAAAATATGTTGAAAAGCTATGAAGCCAATGCAGTATGAGGAACACCCATGACACACTCCTTCCCTTTCCCATAAGCCAGTGGAAGTCACTCTGCAAGATTACCAACTGATGGGACGGCTGGAGGTTGGAGGGAATAGCATGGCATCATGAGAATGAACTTGGGGAACAGCTGCTGCCTATAGCAGGTTCCTTTCCAAACTCAGAAGCTTTTCCAAGAGGAAATTTCCAAGGGCTTAATGGTGTTGCAAGCAGCCAAACTTCCAATGTGGGTCTTCTGCCCGGTCAGAGCGGAGAATAAGCAGCGCTGTCCCGTGGGGAGAGCGGGACCCAGGGCCAAATGGCCTAGGCGGCCCCCCCCCCCATGCTGGAGGGCAGGCGGGCCACTCCACACCTCCCCCACACACACATGGAGCCAGCCCAGGCAGGGAAGCTGAGGCCGCCGGCAGGGAGACAGCCGCAGCCGGGACCCCAGGCTGCTGCGGCCAGTGCCCCAGCCGGGGACCCGAGGCCGCCGCCACGGGCTGGTCCTGGCCACATGGGGCAGGTCGCAGCAGGCCAGCCCAGTGGTGGGCCCCGGCCACCTGCTCCGCCCCGGAGGCAGGGAAGGGTAGCCCAGAGGCCAGGCTTAACTCTCCCGGCCCACGGAGCAGGTAAGAGTGTGGCCGTGGGGGAGCCGCGGAGCCTGCGTAACCACGGGGCCCGGGACGATCGCCTCATTCGTCCTCCCCCCAGGGACGGCCCTGAGAATAAGGCACTGGGACAGCCAAGAGCACAGGTTCTCAAAGGAGGAGGAGGAGGACATGGTACAGAGAGCCAAACTCTCAACGAGTTGCCTCAAGATCAATGGATTTAGAGCATGACATCCTCCCTCCCCCACCTCAGATTCCATGGAATTTAAAGGGTGTTCCTCTCACTCTCAGGAAGAATTTTTTTCTGTTTGTTTCTCTCCCCTCACTTATCATAGACTCATAGGTCAGAAGGGACCAATATGATCATCTGATCTGACCTCCTGCACAACTCAGGCCACAAAACCACACCCACCCACTCTTGTAATAAGCCTCTAACCAATGACTGAGTTACTAAAGTCCTCAAATCATGATTTAAAGACTTTAAGATGCAGAGAATCCACCAGCAAGTGAGCCATGCCCCATGCTACAGAGGAAGGCGAAAACCCCCCCAGCACCCAAGCCAATCTGCCCTGTGGGAAGATTCTCTCCTCCCACCCCATCACATCTCCTTGTCCGATATATTATGGGAAAGGGAGCACATAGGTCAATTCCTACATTTACACAACAGACTTTTCAGGCCAAATACACACATGACTTCAATGGGCATAACTTCCACTAATTTCAGTGGAAAGTCAAATGCTGTGTTTCAGGCAATAGGACTATGTGCTCTTCTTTCCATGTGGAAGCACAATAGAAGGGGAGCATGTGGACCAAAGACTATATCGTAAGCACTGGTAAGAAAGCTAGCATCATGCATATGGGACATTTTTTTTAATTAGTTTTAAAAGAAGACTTAACTACCTTACAAATAAATTAAGGTTTTAATCCTGCAAACACAATGGATTCAATGGTTCTATCCACAAGCTTAAAGTTAAGCATGTAAATGAGTGTTTGTGGAATTCTGGCCTTAACTAAAATAAAATCAATTACAAAGAAAGGAAATGTAGAGCTGACTCCTTTAAAAATCTCACCCCTTAAGGTGCAAATATTAGCATGGGATCAGATATATAGTGGCCACCACTAAAAGAAAAAATCATTATTTCCCAATGGTTACCACACAGTTCTTGAGAGACCAATTTTTACCTGTTCTTAGAATAAGAAGTAATTGGGCTGTATATATGGTACCTGCTGGCAAAAGGTGACTATTATAACATTAGTGCACTGTGTTAAAACCTTTGAGGTACTTTGCCCCCATAGGATGTATTGTATATTGAGCCTTAGCTCTCTGCTTTTTTTTAATCTGTCCTATGTTTTCTCTTGAAAATTGAATCATCATCTTTTTTGTCGCAAAAGAAAAATGAATGCTTTTATATGGCAAGGCTAAAGGTAAATCCCCTTTGCCTGATGCCACCAAAGACAATAACTCCTGATTGAGCCAGATGTTAGTAGACCAAACCATTCTGAGTTGTAGCTACATAAACCTCTCACTATGACAGCTGGAACAGTGTTGCAATGTAGTGCCCTTGCAGTGAACAGAGATATGGTTATGTGTGGACAGAAATATATTACGGACATGAATACAAAAAACAACAACAAAGGGACATATGTTATAAATTGCTTTTCTCTTTTCAAAAGTAAGACATACTTTTCACCAACCAAACATTCCAGTGAAGCTCCAGCCCTGTGTAGGTTTGTTGCTCAGACCCTCATTTTATGCATGTCCCCTGTGTCAGCAGTGGCAAGCCCTATGATGGCTGGTCCTGTCAGACGATACTGTTTCAACCACATTTGCCAGAGGAAAGTAGCAATGCCCTCTGATGCTCAGCTCATCTAGTTTCAGTTGTGTATACCTCAGAAGCATCCCCTTGAGATATAATCCTTTAGTCATAGTGTGTATGCATATATTGTATGTTGTATTCATACAGGAACATATAACTATCCTATATTTTCAAAACTGACCAGTTTGGTACCCTTTAAGTAAGGAGTCTCAAGCTGGGCAGGTAGAGGCACCCAAAATCACTATTGATTTTTGAAATGAGTCCATATTTCAGTATATACAGTATATATAATGTTACATTATAATATTGTTGTGTTATATAATATTACATTATAAATATGTATTATGCCTATTCCTTAATATGAAAGTTTGGGTCTCTGACCTTTGGGCCTGGAAAAAATAATGGAGATTGGAACTTTGAGATATTCGCAGCAAATTTTTTAACACTTTGTAATTTTATTATCATTATTATTTTGGTAAACTTCTTGCATTCCAACCTCAACTGAGCAGAGAAAATGTAAATAATATCCTTTAATGCCTTTTGATGTAATCTTATATTTACAGTGAGATATTTGTGAAGTTCCTAAGGGGAAACCATACAAAGGTCTCAAAACTCCAGATTGAAATAAATAGCTTGTCATAATACATTTAGAAAATGACAGTGCAAACAGTACAAAAATAGCTGCAAGAATAAGAAGAAAATTCATTGACTAGTTGGACTGTTGTTAGAAGTTTAGGGGAAGAAAACCAACAGCTTGAAGAGGAATTTTCCTGATTTCCCTCAGCAAATATATCTCTGAAAATGTAGTGGGTTCATAGCTTGATAGGATTTAAAGTCAGAAGGACCATTTGATCATCTAATCCGATCTCTTGTATGTAACAGGCCATTAAATTTCACCCAGTTACTCCTTTATTTAGCCCAATAACTTGTGTTTGTCTAAACATATCTTCCAAAAAAGCCTCCAGTCTTGATTTGAAGACATTGAGAGATGGAGAATCCACCCCTTCTCTTGGTAGTTTGTACCTAATTTGTATTTTGAATGTGTCTGGATCAGCTTCCAGTCGTTGGTGCTTGTTGCCCCTTACTCAGCTAAATTAAAGAGCCCTTTAGTAGCTGGTATTTTCTCCGTATGAAGATACTTACACCTGGTAATGAAATCACATCTCAGTTTTCTTTTTCATAAGCTAAATCAATTAAGTTCAATATAAGCCCATTTTCTCCAGCCCTCACATCATTTGTGGGGCTCTTTTCTGCACACTCTCCAATTTTTTCAGCATCCTTTTAAAAATATGGACACCAGAACTGTATGCAATATTCTGTGATTTGTCTGGACAATGCTGTATACCAAGGTAAAATTATCTCACAACCCCATATCCTATGTATATATCCAAGAATCATATTAGCTTTTTTTGTAATAGCACCTCATATTGTCTACTGTGACCCCTTAGTCCTTTTCAAAGTCACTGCTTTCCAGGAGGCAGGCCCCTATTCTGTAGGTATGGGCTGCATTCCTTGTTCCTGCATGTATAAACTTCCATTTGGCTTCATTAAAACATATCTTGTTAGACTGGGCTCAGCTTACTGCTCTGGCAATCTTTGTGTCATCTGCATATTTTAATCAGCAGTGATTTTATATTTACTTCCAGATCATTGATGAAAATAGCATTGGGCCTGGTACAGATCCCTACAGATCCCCCATTTAATGAAGATTCCCCAGTGACAACCATTTTTAGATCAATCTGTTAGCCAGTTCTTACTCTGTTCTGGATGTGTTTTGTTTGTCAAATACTGTTGTTTTTTTAAATCAGAATGGTATGTTGTACTATTTCATGTACCTTTCAAAAGTCTATGAACCAAACTTGTAGTCTCCTCATCAAAGAATGAAATCAGGTTAGTTTGACAAGATCTATGTTGCATAAAACAATTATATTCCTATCCTTTAATTCTTTATCAATTGAATCTCAGATAAGCTTTTCCATTATTTTGTCCAGAATAACCTATTGTTACTCAGGTTATCCTGCATACCCTTTCTCAATATTGACACAACATTAGCACTCTTCTAGTCTTCTGGAATTTCCCCAGTATTCCACGACATTAAAAATAAACAAGATTGAGCCAAAGAACTCCTTAGCCAGCTTTTTCAGAACTCTTGGGGGCAAGTTATTGGAGCCTGCTGGTTTTAAAATGATTATCCATAGGATGTTGTCTAATATCCTCCTCAGTTACTAATGGACTGGAAAGTACTTCACCATCCTCAGATGATATGAGTTTATCATCCTACTTCTTTCCAAATATGGAACTGAAATATTCATTGAACACTTCTGCCATTTCAGCATCATTATTCACAATGCTATCATATCCATTCAGTAATAGCCTATACCATTGTTATTTCCTTTGCTTCTGATATACTTTAAACAAAATCTTTGTCCTTGGCCCTGCCAACTGTGGAGTTTTTCCTGATGTCTTTAGCCTTCCTTATCAGTTTTCTACGCCTCATTACTTCTGGTTTATATTGATTGATGTTTGTTTCTTCCTTTTTTCCCCACCTTTAAACAATTAAACAAAGTTCTCTTTTTTGATTGTGGATAGACCAAATAACTTTCTATTATCAGAAATCATTTCCACATGTAGGTCATTTTAAGATCAGGATATTGAGGAAAAAGGGGGTTGTCTGCAAGAATCAGGGAGTGGAACCAATGCTTAATTTGTGCCAGGGCTTGCCAGCGCTGAGCCCTGACATATTTTACATCTCCTTGATGTTGCATAGTTTTGATTGTTCAGGTAAGACACAAGGTCTTGTTTCTGTTCTCTGTCGGGGATCCCAGACCTGCAAGGTCTGAGCGTTCTGCAGCACATCAAGCAAATTCTTTAATGTGTTGAAATTGAAGCACAAGTAGTCTTCACTGCATTCAGTGGGACTACTCACATGTTTAAAGTTAAGCTAGAATCTCAGAAGACAATGCTTAATTGCTTTGCTGGATCATTAAAGGGAGCTTAGTGACTTGCAGGACTGAACTTGGATGGGCATGTGAACATTTCTGGTCCAAATAGTCACATATCTGAATTTGATTTCCACAAATACTTGCACAGAGACTTTAAAATTGACTCTTCTGGAACATTCATACCAATTCACTTCAATTTCACAAACATTCTTGGTAAGCAAATATTAAAGGGGAGTTGAACATGACCAAAGGGGATGTGTTTTAAAATGAATGTGCACCGAAAACGTTTTTTTTTTTCTTCCAATCACCTTCTCAAGGATCCACATTTTGAATCTCTGGCATCTTGTCCTACTCCAAGTAGAGTCAACAGGCCTAATTCATCATCCTACTGTATCCTATGTAGTCATTTGCACTTGCTCTGTTCAGGAGTAAAATATGAAAAAAGTCTTGGGGCAGTGGTGAGTCTGGTCCAATGGGAATTTGGCTAGTGACCTCACCAGAAACAGTGTAAGGTTCTTGCCCATAAAATAAAGTGCTAGTCCAAAAGGGCTTCTAAGATTGCCTGCCATTTCATTCTAGCATCACAAAATCCATTTCTATATTTTCCGTGTAATATAGATGATTGCACTACTCTATAAGTGGAAGGCTAGCGAGCACCTTCCCTGGAGGTTGATGGTAATCCCTACACTAGCCAACAGGAGAAGCTTTCATTCCACTACCTCCTTTACAAATGTCTGAGAGGAGAAAAAATCAAAGCGGTCTCTTTCATGAGATTTTGTGCTGCCAGTCACCAAGCCATGCATTTTTTGTAGAGAGGTGATGAGGTGAAGATCACAGCGTACATCTGAAGTGACTAAATGAACCCAGCAAGCTCATCCTCAGAACAGCCCTTTGGGAAAGGGAAAAGGGTTTACGTTTAATAGAATAGAATTACACATTTTTCCAGATGTGTCCAGTTCTTTTTGTTGATGCCATTAAGTGAAGGTGATTATATACATTTCCCTGTGATTTCAGTGGACATAATTAAACATTGCAGCAAGGTGAACATTAGTCTTTAAAAGTGCCACAGACTCCTTGTTTGTTTTATTATTTATTATGATGAAATACATGTTCTGCAATTAGTAGTACATAGCAACACCGGCTGCATTACATGTTTAATATATCTCAGTCCATTAAACATCTCATCATAGTCTGTCAGATTCTCTTTTGCAACCTTTTCAGTAGATAACTTAGATACCCTGCATTCAGGAGCTATGTTATACAGGCTGCATCACCTGTATTTGCAGAACGATCTTCAATCCAAGCACACATGGGACCTCCAGTTTCTCTATTTCAAACTGCCAGAAAAAGTCATTCAGAAATGTCAAGAACACTTAGATCCATGGAAGAATGTCACTTGTAAAAGCCATGCTTTCTTTACAAGAAACCAGATGACAGGCAAGACACTGATCATTCTGTTATTACCCTATATATTAAAGTTAAGTCACATGAATCTGCGTAGTGATTAGCTGGACTAATTAGAGATGAATGCTTTTGTATGAGAGGAATATCTGGAACAAACAGGAAAGGGTGGGGAAGATCAGAGAAAAGGAAGGTAAAATTGAGGGGAGAAAAAAAGATATTAAAGGAACATAAAAGATAAGAAGGGAAACAGGTAAGATAGAGGGGAAGGAAAAGACAAATATACAGTGGAGACAAATACCGGTATGTTTTGAAGGCAATGGAAAAAAAGAGAAGAAACAGACCACAATATGTTCTCAATGGAAGGAAAATATAAAGGAAAATGGTACGCTCAAAAACAAATTATCACTTAAAAGAAAGTATAATATCAAAATCCCTGTGGTGAAATCCTGGCCAAATTAAAATAAATGGGAATTATGTTCAGACATTTAAATCTCTCCTTGAAATCAAAATTATGGGTCCTTGCATGTGTTTATATCTCATCGAAATTCATAAAAGTTGTATGTAGAAGGACAAAATTTGAACTTATACCTTCTTTCTTCATTGAAAATGAAAACCTTTCTTTCCTTTCCAATGTGTGCTGCTTGGCTTTCTGGTTATTTGTGGTCTATAATGATTATTTATGCTGAAGACACATACAGCGATCTGCTTCTCCCATCCGCATGGCTATTTCTAGTTCATCTCCAGCGATGGCTTCAGGATGAAGAGAAGGCAGAAAGCACATACTGTCTGTGGTTAGTCCATAATCATTAATAGTTACAGCAGTCTCAGACAACTGGTCTTCCAGTCTTAAGTCAACTCTTCTGTACTTTCTTCTTGGTGCCTGCATAATTGAACACCTCATTTTATTTATTTAGTTAGTTCATAAATACTGTTCTCAGCTGAAAAATGTTGCAAACTCATTCAGATTTCATGAATGCACAATATGCCTTCTGCAGTGCAGCTATGAAGTTGTATAGAGAACAAAAACCAAAACTCTTTTCCACCTAATTTTCAAAGAAGAGTGGCAAATGTCTGAATTACTGGAAATTATTCAACTGTTTAATTCTTCCTCGGATGTGCAGCCTTTCCTGGATACATCAGTTCAAATGGCTGAAATGTTACACTGTGACCCATGGAGCTAATTCAGAAGCTAGCCCCTCCATTAGATGCTTGATCTGATGAGTCACAGTGAGGTAGAGAACAATCCTGCAAAATGTGTGTGTTCAGAACAAGTATTCAAAGTTACTGTTGCATTTACATAAATTCAAGATAATACCTCTCAGTGTAATTATTTCTAAATGTATTATCCAGACATTCTAAAACACAACAGTTTAGGTCTTCTGGGTTGATAATGAAAAGGACTAAACCCTTTTTTTCATTTTATAGTAACTTAGTTATAAGACAACCCAGCAAAACCTGCGGAACTTTCCAGATCTGTGGACTGCACTATTTTCCCTTTGTTTGGGTGATAAGACAGGTAAACTGCTTACATACCAATCAGTGAAGCTGATTTTCAGCTTCTTATATAGTAGGTGCAGTTTTACACTTATAATTTTAGTTGTGACTACAAATAATTGAAGGTGAAATTATAGGCTATGTCTACACTGGCAAGTTAGTTCGAATTAAGGAAGCTTAATTCGAACTAACTAAAGCCATGGCTACACTAGGCTTTAGTTAGTTCGAATTCAGGGTTTCCTTAATTCGAACTAATAAGTTTGAATAGGGTATTCGAACTAAAGGGTTAATTCGAACTAGTTAGTTCAAATTAACCAATATGGCCATGTTAATTCGAACTAATTTCTTAGTTCAAACTAACCGGCCATTGAAATGAATGGGGATCGCTAATTCGAACTAACTAAAATCAGTTTGAATTAGTTAGTTCGAACTAACTAATTCGGGCAAGGGTAGACATAGCCATAGTGTTTAGATACGTACCTATCTGGCTATGCAATCGGGTGGTTAGATATCTAAACAACATAATTTGTGTCCCCCAAATAGGAGGCAGTGTTGAGGTCCCTTTAAAATCAAGGCCTTCCAACACAACTTAATGAAAGGAGAACTTGACTATATCCTTGCACTGTAAAATATAAATGATAATTCGTACAGATGCTCACTGGATGCAGGGCCGGATCAATTCAGGGGTTATAGAGGATGAAGCCCTGGGCCCCAGCCTAAAGGAAGGCCCTGGCCTCCAGCCCCTAAGGCCCCTGCGTGATTGGCTGCTGCCACCCCCCTCAGTCTGGCATAGCACCAGCAGGGTTTGGGGGCACTGGGAGAGCCCATGCTGGTGCTGAGGGAGACGGGCCCTGGGGCCAGAGACCAGGCTCCACAGAGCTCCTGGCCCACCCGCAAGCTGGCTGGTCCACTCCTGGGAGCGGGGCAGGCCGCCACATGTCTGTTCTGCTCCGGGGGCAAGGTCAGCAGGTACACAGTGCGGTCTCTGGTATGGCCTTCCAGGGCTTATGACCCTAGTGGACCACACCATGTGCCAGCCAGCTCCGCTCACAGGGGCAGACCAGCTGGACCAGGGCTGGGGCGGGAGCACTGCGAAGAGCAGCCTCTGGCTCCAGGACATGGACACGGACACACCAGCGCCAGCCCTCCCACAGGCTGCCATGCTGGGGCGCCAGGGCCCCAGACAGGGAGAGGCCACAGTGGTGGGCAGCCTGGAGCCCTGAGGCCCCTTAATCTAGCCCTGACTGGGTAAAATGACAATCTGTATTTAAAGAAAGTAAATAACAACTGAATGAAAAATGCAGAACAAAGTTTATTTTTCCTAATAAAAATTATGTATGTGCATCACATCATAGCCTTTCCTGATTATTACATAAAAACCTATTTTTATCTAATCAAATGTTTAGTGTCTCGTTAATAAATATGGATTATGGGGCCATAAGTAGCAAATAAGAGACATCCATTACAAAAAAGAACAAGTGGTCACCTTATTAAGAGAGATACAGTTAATCAAAACAAATGTATAAGTGTCAGGTAAGTGGAATTCCAGTTAAATGATTAAACTAAATTCTATGCCCTTTCTAAGGGCACTGTGGTTGCACTCAGAATACTCTCAGGAGGTTTGTTCCATGCCTGTTTTCATCATGATTTTACAATTCAGCAGATTCTCCTAGGTGTCACATTCAGGAAGCAGAATGCAATAATTGTGATGAACATGGATGTGATACTAGAGCATGCCACTCCACTGGAAAGAACACTATGAAACATTACTACTATAGACTATCCATAACATCCCATCTGTAAAATATATAATTATTTGTACTGTGGGAAGCCCCTGCAGAGTTTGCTATATTTTAGATCTAAACATCTTTTCTATTCCTGCCTTCTTTTAGTGGAGATTTCCTTCTCCACCCTGCCCCTTTGACATTAATAATACAACACTTCCCACCAGATGTAAATGGATAGCAGCCAAATCTTCCCTGCCTCATTCATTACTTCATTTCTGTAGGACTATTCCTGTGATTAAGACAAGCAGCACTTGGCCCCAGTTCTCTAACATTTCTCAGGCAGAATTCTGTTATGGAAAAAGTGTTGGGATTTATTCCTTAACACCAACAAGTCTGATTCCTGCTCCTCTCTACATGATTACAACTATAAACCCCCATTGCCAACTCTACCCACATATCAACACTAATGACACCATCATAGGACCTAAACAAACCAGCTACTCCATCAGGGGCTCATTCACCTGTTCATCCAACAATGTGATATATGCCATCATGTGCCAACAATGCCCCTCGGCCTTATACATTGGATATACAGGACTGTCGCTGCACAAAAGAATAAATGGACACAATCTGACATCAGAAATGACAACATTCAAAAACTCATAGATCGCTTCAATTTCCCTGACCACTCTGTGATGGATTTTTCTGTGGCTATCCTTAAGCAGGTTTATTCTCGGTCAAGGCTCCAAAGGGAATCTTCAGAGTTAGAATTCATATGCAAATTTGATACCATCAACTTGGGTTTGAATATGGATATTTCTTGGCTCTCTCTTCACCCTGCTTTTCTGTGATTCCACTCAGTTTGAATCAATACAACCTGTTTGACTTGCTGAAGTAATCTGACCTGATCCTGTGATTACGCTTCACTATATTTATCCCTCCTTCCTATAATGATTTTTCTCCCATTTTCAAGCATCTGACAAAGTGGGATCTCTCCCACAAAAGCTCATGCAATAAATAAATCCATGAGTCTTTGAAAGTGCCAAAAAATCTTCTTGTTTGTTTTGCTGAGGTGGGCTAACACAGCTACTCCTTTGGAACTTGTCAACTATAAACCTGATTACAATGTGTCTTTTTTATGCATAGTCATCCTTTCATGTACACCTGCCACATGGGGCTGTATACGAGCTCTGAAGATGGAAACTAAGCAAGGATATCTGCTTGTTATCAAATTGGATTAGGAACAGCTTCTGCTCCATTCTCAAGTATTCACTCTGTCTTGACCTCCTTGCACACTCCAAATGCAAACTATGGCTGTGTCTACACTGGTAAATTAAGTCGACTTAAGCTTGCTTAACTCGACTTAATTTACCCTGCGTCTACACTACAGTTTTCCTTAAGTCGACTTAAGCA